>NTHP01000114.1:303305-329908 GCA_003416845.1 Oplegnathus fasciatus | reverse complement strand
AAAAAGGAAAAGCAACAATAAAGAATTTGTAAACCGGAGGTCGTTTCTGCTCCTCTTAACGCTCCTATAACGCCAGAGTAATGTGTTGTTATGGGTGTTCCCTACTGCTGCTCTTTGTGCTTTATAGGAGCTTTACCTCTTACATCACTTCCACTAGATATAGTGATACATAGGCTATTGGTCCTTTAATACAAAGTACAATGAAACAAAACCAAGTAGACTATGTTAAGAATCTCCTTGTTTTGTTTTTGTTTGATGTAAATTATTATTTTGCTCCTGACTTAATCATTCAGTTAGGTCTCGTGAGGCACCAGGCACACATCTGTTGTCTGTATTAACCTTTAATTTAGAAAGTGGGTTTCTTTTTTCTGTTGTTTTTTTTTTGCACCATGTGAACTGGGTGTACATCTCTAGTGTCATCCGCGTGTGTGTGTGTGTGTGGTGTTGTACTGAGGGGAGGGAGCTCTCTCTGGGTTTTTGGCAGAGAGCGTGAGGTTGTTTCTGGCGCTTCTACCTGCTGCTGCTTGATAGACTGGCACCAGAGGGTGTAGAAAGCCCGCTGGACTTCTCAGTCTGCCCGGGCAACTGGTCTGAGGACTCAGCATCCCGGCCCCTCTGGGCTCCTGATGCTGCCACCAGCTATTCACTGTAGAAATGCCAATATCTGAAGAAAATCTTTTTTTTTTTTTGTTCTGTTGTTGTTGATGTTTATTTCTTTGAGATTTAAATTCTGTGTGAAAATAGTTTAAGATGATTTTAGAAATGAATTAAAATGCTTTTTTTCATAACTGCAGTTTTCTCTCACTGTACATTAAAATGGCTTAATTTAACTCACAAATCATATTCACCTTTTTAAGAGGTTTGGTGTTAAAAAAAGCTTTTATTTTTTTAAAGGCAAGAGTTGTACAAGCTGCATGTCGGGTTTCAGGTGCTTAAGAACAGTGCCGAGGTTATATTTGACAGTCGTAGCTGCATGTAAGTTTACATCCATCATACTGCTATATTCACACGTACATCAGGTATGGCTTGCATTAGTGTCGCACCTTCCAGCCTGGATGGTGAAATGGTAAGTCACGTTACTGTACATGAAAGAGACAGAGCACATAGAAGCAACTCAAGGTGTGGGATCTTTGTAATGTTCGGTAGCACAGAAGTGAGCAACACAAGCTGGAGATCAAGGTTTGAACAACAGCTCATCCACAAATAAACATGTGGCACTAAAATTAAAATTAAGTTTGGGCAAATAAATATGGAATGATTAGGTCCCTCCCAGATATTTCATTAGATATAAAAATGTTTATGATAACATTTATGGTTCTACTGGAACTATAAAGTCTTATGATGTTGTATGAACTATAGGTATCTATAGATATAGACTCGTGCTCCATCCACACAGGTGTTTTCACCCATGTTGCCTGATCAGACCTCTTCTCGGGACCTTGTGCGCATGTACAGACTGTGGTTGATGGCCCTTTTCTCCTGCAGACATTTTGACTCGTCATTGTAGGAAAAGCATGACGGCTCTGTGCTATTCAAGTGTCCCAGTGAGCCATGACCGTGTGACGTAAGCAACATGCACAATACCAGGACCCTGAAGCTGAAGCAGCTAAATGAAATTCAAGCATCATTAATTTATTCATTTAAAAATTAGTACTTAGAGGTTGGTGACACATCATGTAATTCCCATTATAGCTCCATCTGACTTTCACCTGACCAGAGGACTAATCAGCCAGGGCAACTGCAAACACCTGTGTGAGTGTGCAGGGTCTAAAGATGTTTGCTATAGGACCACCACCAAGAGACCTGTCTACATATTATAATTGAAGGTTCACAGGAGGGCAGTTGTAGAAAAAGGAGTCAAAAATACCAGCAAAAAACAGGTCCTTTTTAAGTCTGGTTTAGTTGGCGAAACAATTCAATTCAGTCACCAGTTTATTAGGTACACCTGCACAATCTAATGCAATCCAGGTGCTTTGCAACCAATCAACCAGTTTTGGGGACAAAATAGTAGTACTAATCAAAACAAGTTATAGTAATATATGATCAAACTGAAGGTAGCTGAATAAGGTCCTGTTTTGGTCGTATATGTGATATTTTCTTATGTTCTTGTTGACACACCGCTGGATATGAGATACTGCTTGAAAGACAACAGCAGACTATTGAAATAAAGACAGAATTAAGTAGCCATATAAAAGAAAAAAACACATTACAGAATGGATAAACATACACACAAACAAAACAGACAGAATAAATCACAACACAGCAGTGGACAGTGTTTCCTCTTGTCATGCGTATAATAACACGTCATCTCTGTGCCATATAAATGTTGAGGCCTCGGTCTTCGCAAAAACAAACGGTACCTCTGTGAGACAACATGAGGATCTTGGCAGCAGAGCAGATATCGTTAGGATCGAGCAGCAAGGTTTGCCAAAACATAGGATGATACTGAAGCAGCTACAATTAGATTTACTCTTGAACAAATTTAAATTTTATCTGACATGTATAAGGAAATTAGCTTCTTAGATGGCAATGTGACCAACTGTTGTTGTCATCAGCAGCAGTTATTTAAATTTTATTGCACACAACATTCACAGCAGTGTTTATTAATGTGCACTGCCCCTGTTCAATAAACTAATAAATAAAACAAATCTATATACATAGGTGTAATGTTGAGGAAAGTGATTCTTGGAAGCCCAAACATGATTTATTATTGCCTGCTTCTGTGATACTGTTTTATTAGTCATACAGTACATGAAGCATGATTGTATCTGGTGTATTTTTCTTCGTAGTTCACAGTAAATGCAGGGAGACTGCAAACTGGGTGGCTCAAAGGTAACTTATTTTGGTCTCACAAATTTAAACAGTGAGCTGAGTAGTCTGCAGATACATCTTGTCTAGAGTTATGTTTGATTTGTTACAGTTAATTTTATGAGTGGGATTAGCATTAGATAAGGGTTAGAGTTACAAAACAATATAAAGATGCAGCAAATAGTCAAGAAACCAGTGTTTAGTATCAACACGACTTTGCAAATATAGTGTTTCCTGTTTTTTGTTAGAGACTTTTATATCTACATTTTCAGAAACCTTTGAGGATTTTAAACCTCAAGTCTTAATTATAGCAAATAAAATAAATACATTTTGATTCATTTTCCATGCTGTATAGCTTTACCACTTTGGATTAAGCTGGCAAACAGAAAGTGCTGTGAGTCTTTGCAACAAAGCCCTGGAGTCCGTGGAGACCCCTGTCTAGTTGTTTACAAGGCAATGTAAATCAAATCTAGATTATGTAGTCTATCTCTGAGTACAGAGTGTCTGTCAGGTCCTCTTCACTTGAGTCCTCTCCTTTAAGGCACATGGACCCTCGCCTGTCAAAAACATGCATGTAAAGCTTTAATATCTTCGATTTATTTTAACAGTATCATTCACTTGACAACAAATACAAGATTTAAAACACTCTGTACTAAATGTCCTGCACTCACCCCAGGTGCTGGCAGTGGAGGTCTCCTGCACAGGGGCAGTGTTTCCTGGGTCTCTCGTCCTGGGCGTCCCATGACAACAGCTCTAGCAGGTGGTTGGAGGCACCGAAGCAGCGCTCGCGCTCAATGGGCTTGGCCGAGCAGACAGGGAAGCGAAGGGCTGAACGCACAAAGAAAAAAACACAGATACGTTTCCTGATTGTAGAGAATCACTGAGCAGCATACAGTATACTGCACATACATATACTGTGTGTTGTACTGTACCTTTATGGAAAGCACAGCAGAGGTCTGGGCTGCAGTCTGTCTGGTATTGGCAAGTGCTGCCAGCCTCTCCTTTCGTTGCATTTTGACTGCACTGACCCCATATACACAGCTGTTCACCACAGCACTCCTCATCCTTAGTACAGGACTGAAAGAACAGAAACAGTGGTTCAACTTTTCACTAAAACATATTTCAGCAAACAGCCAACGTTTCAGCAGACATCTTTCATCTAATGTAAATTATTTTTGTAGCACCGGCGTCTTGAAAGTCACAGAAATGAGAGAACACGGCACGCACCTTCAGTTCGACAAGGCTGAAACTCAGAGCATTGATGACATCAAGTCTGCTGATGTTGTTTTGGTTAAATATAAATGAGATCAGCGGGTCAACTGGTCTCTGATAGCGGTGAGACAAGTTCCTACTCTTACATACTGTCTATGAATTGTTAACGTGGGGATGCGGCGAACTGTGTTCTGGTTTTTTCCATGCCGAGAGTTTTTCAGTGCAGCATTTTTGACGAGACACAGATCCTGTCCTCTGAGTATTTATTAGCCCTGCACACTGTACCCTTGTTTGGCAGACTGCCAGTATCTTCATACCTTTGCATTGCTTTCTACTCTGCTAAACCAAGGCCAATTCATCCAATGATGGCACCACAGAATCAGCAGTAATAACTGAGTCTTAAATAAAAACCAGTGAGTCTCCACAGAGAAGACTCTCATTACTAATATTCTTTTTGTTCTAGACGTTCCTTTGAGAGAGCAGAGGGGAAAAGAAGAGCGCTTATTTAACCTTGACACGTGCTGTCCTTTCATGTGAAGCTCACAGGACAGAGTGTTCACTGACAACACACTCCAGTTACACTTGTGGACACACTGCAATGCAGTCAAAGTGAAACCCCAGCTGCCCGGAAGTGACTGTGTGTGTATTTGTTTCAAAGCACCTGAGAAATAGTGCATTTTAAAGAAAAACTGAATAGAGCAGGTGCTAACAAAAAAGGTAACTTAGCTTCACTTACCACGTCGATTGCTTTGCAAGGCAGACACTTGGAATTGTGCATGTCAGAAAGGCAATACCTTCCCTTCCCACAGTCCTCATCAGTGATGCATCCCTACAGACAAGAGAGAGGAAGCATTTTCCAACTCCATGGTTTGGTCCAAAAATCAGAAGACTGTCCAGTTATCATATGAAATAAAAATGGCAGCGTTTATATTTCCAAAAACATGAGTGAGCTCCTGATGGTCTACTTATATATAGAAATGATGCTGTATGCTGAACATTTTTTTTGTAAAATATGTCTAACAAATGTTAATATAGAAATCTCTGGCCACCCCATCTGCATATCACGTGACCCTACATGGGATTCAAACCCCAAAGGTAGAAAAACTTTGGATTTGATACACATTTGATACACATTCACTAAATGAACACCTAAATAAATCAAACTTTTAGGTTGCAAAGGCTTCTTTGCAGCTACTTAGGCAGGAAGAAAACCTGCAACATATTTATGAAGAAAGCGGCGCCTCCTCCAGTTTTATTTTTACCTCTTGTAACTAGGACAGACTCTTGTCCCAGAGTCCCCATGTAAACAGCTATTTGCCTCTACTGTCTTTCTATAAAGCGTCTAACAGCACATCATTCAATGGACCATCTTCTGCCAATATATAAAGTGTAAAAGTAGCAAGATGACAGGACTGACATTACAACGAAGGTGATGAGCCACATCAGTATTATTCTGACAAGTTACTAACTAGTTACTTACTACTGCTTTTACTATTGCTGTAAGCCAAACAAATGAAGTCATCAGAAAGTTGCTCTTTGATTTAGGTTTATGTATGACTATATTATGAATAACTGTGTTTCTAAATCTATGCTGTTACATAAGAACTGCTTCTGTTAGAAGCTTTAATCAAGAAAGTGAATTCCAGTTACAAGCAGCAAAAGCACACGTCATCACTTATTTATCAACAATTTTGTACAGTCATCATTTTGATATATGCACTTGACAAATCGGCTGCATATCAGCATTTTTTTGTTCAACTTTAATTTGACACATAGCGCAGCTACGCAAATAATGAATGAAGACATGAATGCACGCTGCACATCCTGCACACGCTTGTTTGATTCATTTGCAGACATTATGCTGAGTCAGTGGCTGTGACGCTGCTACCAGACATGATGCAATCTTGAGGCCTTTTCATGGTGAGAAATTCAAACTGAGCAGTCAAAGGTCATATGAAACTTCTGTTTAAAGATGGATTTTACAGACTGAACATCATTTGAGGCTGTACTTACATGATCAATATTGTTCCCCAGGTCAGCGGACTGGACGGCTGTGGTAATGTTGTTTGTCTCCTGTGTGAAGGTGGGACGTCTGTTAAATTTCATTCACAAAGAGAAAACAAACAGTCTAACTTTTGTTTACTGTTCATGAGCCTACCTGGTCTACTGAGGTGTGGGCAGAGTCATTATCAATCACTTTATCAGTTTCATTGTGATGACTTGGAGGAAGGTTATTGGGATGAGGGCTGGGACTGATGCTGTTGTTGTTTTTCTAGAGGGATTGGAGAGATTATCAGAGATAGATTTTTAGGTAAAGAGGTGCATTAAGAAGTCACTCCCATATTCTAGCACCTTCCACTGCTGCCTCTGCCTCTAAGCTTTTTTATACTTCTTTTAGTTTACAGTAAAAGACTCTCATAATACCACCAAGTAGCCTAAACCAAAGTCTGTTTCAGCAGTGAGCAGTGAAATAATGCCATGTCATGTAAAAAGCTAGATGCTGACTGAGAGGTGCAACTAGCTGCCTACTTGGTGAAACGCATCCTCAGGCTTTCGCTGCGGATCCTCTGGCAGTTGCTCCACTTCCACAAACATGCGGTCCAGCTCCGTTTGTCCCTGGGCGGAATTATCCTCCAGGATGTGACTGATGCCCGAGTCCACTATCTCAGGGAGGATGCCATTGCAGACTGCTGTGAGAGCCAAAACTAGCAGGGCGACTCGCATCATGCTGCTGCTCCTGCTGCTGCTGCTGCACTCTGAGGAGGGTGTGGCGGTGATGCTGCTGAGAAACACAAACAGCGTCACACCACAGCTGATCCTGTGTCCGTCAACGGGGGGGGGGCACCACCTCACCTCATATATGTTAATCTCCAAAACACCTCCTGAACAGGTAAAAACTCACATTAGCTGCTTTCAACATTTTTACATGAAAAAAAAAGTCTCTAAATGGCTCGTAGGTGCTCGATAAACTTGTTCAGGTCACCTCAAACATTGTTCCGGTCAAGTTTAACCACCGTTCTAAATTAGTACGCGAGGTAAACTGCAGGTAACCATAGCAACAGTACTTTTGCTAGCTAACTCTCGCTACCTAAGCTAGCTAACTGATAAAACGGACTTAGCGGTTGACTGACCATGAGCTAACAGGCATTAAAAAACAAACTTAAAAATGAATGAAGATTCAGGCACAAAGCCCACCATTTTTTCCCGAATTAACTAATGAAGTGCCCAAAGTTAGACTGCAATATTGAACTCTGAGATGTCCTGATGTGAAGCTAGCTGGCTAACTTAAAAAGTAACGGACGCCACAGTATCACCATACAATTTAACAAATTACTTTATCAATTAACCTGAACTAGCTCTACCAGTCCTATTCTTATTCAAATTCAGCTCTACTTGTACTGTGAGTGACAGATGTTAAATATTAAAAATTTGATACCCTGTAAGTTAATAATAACTGAGCAGTTTTCACTGGAGCAACTCTCAGGCAAAGAAATAGTCCGCATGAAAACTGCGACTCTCAACGTTACTGAAATTAGGGCACCGGTATTTACTGTTGAACTATCATTTTCCAATGTCCTGGGCTCCACAAATTAATATCAGTTCATCTCCATTTTATTATGGTGGCAGCAGAAAAGTCAAAAACTGATTTAAAATTAAACTACAATAATTTGCACGGCCACTCTTTCTTTAGGTAAGTGAGAAAATGTTTGAAACCGGACTCCCTGTTCCTGTAGTTTCATAGTATGGCCACAAGATGGCGGCATTAGCTTAGCTCTCATAGTAAAAAAGTATCCGGACCGCGGACTCCACTGTGTTTTCAGTGTTTGTTCAATGCTTTTGTCCAGTTTCTGCTGACACTTTGTAAAATGTGAAATGTGTTGACTAACTGTGGTCTGGGGTCGTATGGCGCCAGGTGGTCTCATGCAGAATGAGGATTTACACCAGCAAAGCCAGCGTATTGTATCAGAATGAAGTTTCCCTCATGATACTTGCTGTATTTATTTATTCTTCTGTAGTTATCCTTATCATCATAATCTTTAAATGTTAGTTTAGGTTTATGTCCATGTCGTTAAATAACGCTTGTCGGTTTAAGTATTTAATTTAGCTTTCACTTCCATTCAGTTCTTTTATCTGCAATGATTAATTTCAGTCCCATAAACCCAATTTTGTTGCGTGATTAGCAACTTCTCCCTGTGGGGCAAACTCGCAGGCTATCAGAGGACGGTGGGTGGTCGGTTAAGTAGTGAACTATGTCTTTGGCATGAGAAATTCTCGATCATCTGGATTACAACAGCAGCCACAGTAGCTGTTCAGGGATGTGTCCGACTTTAGAGCACCGCCTTCCAACGCTGGACTAAGCTGCACAGAGACACTGCTGCCTGTCAGGCTGACTCAGGACCGACACACTTCACACAGCAGTCCTGGACCTCGTTTGACCGAAGACACTGGAAGGAAGAAGAGTTTGGACTGGGTTTGAGATATGAGGTAAGTTATTTTGTAGTTTTTTGTCTTCCTTAAACGAGTGGGTGGTGTGAGGCTAAGACACCTGACAGAAGTGCTGTTTTCTTTATCTGAAGAAATAACCTGTATTTCAGTAGCAAGTTTAATTCTTAAGGGCTCCAGTAGGGTTATATTAAAAGTTTTGGCACAGGGAGTGAAAACAGGCTATCATCAAGTAGCCCACGGTTCTCTGTTTGAACTCTAAGCCAACACTGTCCATTACATTACTATCAATTAGGAAGTTGCTAGTGAGATAATGCTGATTTGTTTTGCTGCCAGTTGTCTGTAAGCAAGTTGTCATTGTTTCTGAGGAGGTTTATGAACACGTGCTAAATCTCGTGTTTTATTGTGAACGTGATTGAAGCTGCCTGAGAGGAGTCAGACATCTGGGCTTGTCTCTGCTCCCTGATAACAAAAAGGTTATCTCCACTTGCGCAACCTGCATTTTTGTGATGCTGATGTTTGTGCCATAAATCACTTTTGAGTACCTGTGTAGCTGCTTTCCAAACATGCCTCAAGGCAAACCCATTCAAACTGGACTTACAGATTTTCAAGTTCAAAGACAGTAGAAAAAAAGAGGGTAGAAACGGGTAAATCTAGGTTACAATCATCCCAGCATGAACTAAAAGCGGTCCTGTTAGTACAAGTTAAAGAAGTCTGCCTGGTGTTTGAAATCTTTTCAGCCTTTCTTAAGTCTGACTCCACCTGCTCAGCAGCTTCCAGACTGTAAATAGCCCTCAGCCTGCCTTTGGGGTTGTAATGACACAAACTGCACAATAAAGAAAGGTGTGGTGTTGACAGGCTGTGCTTTCAGGTTACTGAATGAGTGACAGAAACTGCCTGTAAATGTTTTCTAGTGTGACCACAGGTTAATATGCAGCTACTGCTACTGATCAAATACACAGTTGAGCCTTTGATAAACACTGGATTCCTGATGAAGCAGAAAAAAAACTCAAAAAATTTGGACCAGTGAGAAAAAAAAGTTGCTGTACAGACAATGCTTTTTGATTAATTTGTGAGGATTCATGTGCTCTTCAGTAGGACTAATCTCTCCCTCTTCCACGTTTCAACATACCGCGTGAGCGCTCAGTCTGGTGTGATTCATATGTTTTGCAGGATGATGCATGATTCCTTCAGCAGAGTCATACAAACAGTGGTAGCTCTCCTTCCCACTGCCGTATGAGCAATCATTTCCTGTGTACTTTTACGACTGTTGAAGATACAGCGCACCCCTCTCCACCAAACTGTAAGGTCCAAACTTTATTACAGAGTGGCTCTGCCAGTGAACGTGCTAACATCTAAACAGTGTTCATACATATAGTTTCTGGTCTCTGGCCCAGACACTGGTGGTCCGTGTGATTTATGCTCATGGAGATTCCTCTTTGTGCATAAACATTCAACTGCAAACCACGTTATTCTCCTCTTGCTGGAATTTCCCTCTCAGTTGTTCTGAGTCATTTGTGTGCTGTGATATAAAATATATGGAAAGACACAGTAAACAGTGTATTGCTCAATAAGATAAGTCGTCTTTTTTGCGAACGCTTTATCAAACAGTCTTGTGTTCTTGCCAAATAGCTGCAAGGCTTATGTTCTGAACATGCTCAGTGATTAGAGGTTTAACCCTGAATCATGTTCTTCTCCTCTCAACAAATACAGTTACCTTAGAGCTGAGAGGATATACAAACATCACAAGATCACAAGGCTGTTTATCAGAGCTGTATGAACAAATGTAACTAACGTTCGGGACACAATGAGAAACCGGTGCAACAAACTAATTCAGTTGACATTTACATACAAACTTCCACATTTTTCAAACGCTCCTTTCACTGTTGCCAAAACTCTTTGCATGATAGACTTCAAGTCTCAAGTCTTACAACTGCAAATTCTTGTGCCAGCGTTTCATTTTTAGTTTGTAATTACCAGCTTTACTGGAGTTTAACTTAACAACAGTGTGTGGAGATAGAAAACAGCAGTACAGAAAGCTGCACAGGTCCCTCCAATCATGCAGCCAAATGAAGGCCTACATTATGATGATGCTTACAAAAAATCTAAAAATGACTTTTACATATCTTCACTGTAGATAACAGATTTCAGATGCATGTCAGCCTCGTGCCGACAGCCTTCGACAGCTCCAATTGACACACAATTGAGTGTGACGTATGCAAGTCTAGTCTAATCACCTGTAAGATCTCAGTGGTGCAATGATTGCTTCAGTATTTAAGCTGCTTTTACTGTTACATCATTATCCAATGGCTGCAGCTTCTTGCACACAGGTAAAGTTATAAAATCAATACTAACAAATGTGAGACATTATTTAAATACTCAACATATTGGTTTTAGAAACAGCAAATACTGTGGTTAAAGAGATACATAGATCAAACAATTAAATTGATAAATCAATGAATGAGCGTGAGAGTGAGGGCGTCGTGCTTTGGTTGAAAACAATGTAAATGTGTTTCACGCAGCCCAATAAACTGACTGTGACTGGAAGCTTGTACTCATTATTGCCAGGGAGGTGTTGTAAACTTTCTCCTTCCTCTCTGCAATATGTTTCCTTCCTTGTTCCACAGCATTAAAAAAAACGGACACATGCATCCAGGCTTCAGCCACACAAAAGAGAGAGGAACTTTCAGAGATAGGTGGGGCATGTTGTTCCCTGTAGCCTGCCTGCCAGTCCGTAATTGAACAAAAAGTTTGCTGCTGTATTAAAAAACAGCAACATTTCTGCTTTCTGAAAAGCTGCTGCTACATTGCAAGGTATGTCGGAACGTGTCACGTGCAAACCAACAGCACACTTAATGATGGAGCCACTGAAGGAGGCACGAGGAGACTTTAACTATGTTAAACTCACCCCAGGATATCATTAACACTTTCCATCTGGCAGGGACAGGAGCACACTGAAAAGGGTTTTTAAACAAATCTCAGTCACGCTTTAAAATAACAGAGGTGGAATTTTACAGAGGCAGCTCTCCTCCGAGCTTTGATCTGGACAGGAAACCAGGCACACTCCACAGGAAGAGTTTGGATTGGGAGGCGTCTGAGGGAGCTCACGCACTTTGCTGCAGCAGTCAGAGCTCAGGTGAACCCAGAACTTGACTGTTATTGATTTGGACTTTGTACGTTTGTGTTCATCTGAGGTAGTCTTGTTTACAGGCTCTTGTTTACATGTTCTAGCCCTAATGATATCTTTACAGGTCATGTGCTGTTTTGTTCTGCAACATGACACTTGTCTATTCTGAGTCTGGCTTTACTGATTGTTGGCTTACAGAAACTGCTATTCCTGCCAGGCAGTAATACGACCATCTAAACCTTCACTGAGCCCCCCTGTGATATGGATGAATGAGAGACGCCCACTGATCCTTGACCCTTAGTGCCAGTCAGTTTGCAGCTGGTCTTTGGTTTATATTTACTACATTTTTGACGCTCACTGGGATCCATGTTCACTAATTTGTAATGTGTGAATCTGTTCTTTGGCCCTTTGTCTTTATTATAGAACACTGGACACACTCCCTGTAATGATAACAAATTCAGTCGACTCATTTATAGTAACAGAAGAGAACGGGTCAGAATAATTGTTCAAGTGAATTCTTTGTGTCAGTAGCTGGGCAGGCGTAACTCTGGGCTCAAGTGTGTCCAGATAAATCATTCTCCAAAGGAGCCATGTGGTGAACACACCTCGTGGGCCAGACTGGCCTGCAGGCAGAAGCCCTGAAGCTTCACAAACCTGCTCCTGTTTGTGTAAATTAACAGTTTTCTCCTCTGAAGTTGACTGACATTTACTGCGTTTCTACCTTGCTCATGTCAGATCTTCTTTTGTTTTGGCACTGCTGCCTGAACACGCAGCCAGATTTCAGAGAGCTGAGATAATAGTGTGGAGCTCTGGGGCCTGGTGAAGGGCAGGCCTGAAGTTTTCTGAGGCACACTGCCTGCTTATCAGGCCTACAGAGGGTTCCTTCCTGGTTTTCTTCGGTCCAATCTGTAATTACTGTTGCTGGCTGGCTACACTACCTTATGTGCATTTCCCAGCACTCCCAATGTTTTCCTTGTGTTGTCAGCTTCCTATTGTATTCTGATAGCCTGAAGCTATGTGCTCTGCAGAAACATTTGAAGACATTGCGTCACTGGTTTGACACTTGGTTCAGTGTCTTTACAGTTTTGTCAGTGTCAGAGTTATACTGTATGTTTTAGATAGGACTGGCTATTGCAATTAGCTCTGGCAAACACATGGCCTCTTTGGGGTTGTCATATGTTATTTATTGTCAGCAAATCCAATGAAAAGAAGAAAACCAACAAAGTGATCTTACTTACAACTGTTGTCTGTGTAGCCAAAGGCTGATATAGCTTATTCTTCTGGACCTCCATTGTGTTCAACAAAGACAAACCTGTGTCCATATTTACTGTATTGAAGGATATTACAGTAAATATGGACACTGCAGTTCATTTTTTAGTCAATCTCTCATAATCCGCTGCTAAAAATAGTCCCCAACAAATGTACTATTTACTTCTGTTTGAATGACTTTGCTAAAAACTACAGTGTGTGTAAAAAAAATGAAACTATATATTTTTGACCCATTTTGAAAGATTTCAGTCTTCAGTAGAAAGGATGTGGCTCGGGGCTGAGTGTCACGGACAGGGTTGGGAAGTTGAAAAGTAACACAATGTTGGTTTAGCTCCTTTCATGGGATTCGTTGACAATACGAAAAATGTAGAATAATTCCAGCTTTGTACTATGAGACTTTCACTCGGTTATTTCTTGCTTGACCATCCATGTTGTTGACTACTAATAATGAGTTACATTAGTGTATAAAAATGAAGCTATTTAATGTCAGAAAATGTGTGTGTGTGTGTGTGTGTTACGGGAATGCAGAAACGATATGTGTGTGTATAAAAGCGTGCATGTTTTGATGTCTTTTTTTTTTTTTGCTGTCCAGGTGTAACAGGTACATTTTTCACATTCCTAACATTCCCCCTCTATCATACTGGAAACTGATAGCCTGGTCTGTCTCTCGGACACACAGCAGTGCTTTTATTTATATACACATTATGGATCTGTACTACAAGAAGTGCAGACACTTTTCTCCTGGGCAATGGGTCACAAAACAATAAAATTATGACATAAATGATGGTAAAATGATACATAAAGTATCAGGAGATAGGAGTGTTTGAATTGTTAAATACAACTAACAAACTGCAGATATCACTGTATAAATTCCTCACTGTTCACAGAGAAATTAATCACTTTCTCAATTAGCCGCAGTCGGTTTCACTCAATCAGATCATTTTCTAAACAGACCAGAGACTTCAAACCTGCCTGCCATTAAACTCTCTGATCCTTTTAAGTATTATATGGTTCGGTTGTGATGTATGGTGTGTGTGTCTGTATGTGTGTGTGTGTGCACGTGTATTCTTTCCGCTTCGTCTGTCATTAGTTGTATTTTTACAGCCTTTCTGTGGGTTTGTTCTGTCTGCCCACAAGTGACTTTCCATTCTGTCAGACTGAGATGGTGAAGTCATGGGACTCTGTCTGAGGCAATGTAGTTTGAGAGTTGAGCATTGCCTTTGCTATGAAGACAGTAAGTGGTACCTTTTCATTAGTCCTCGCAGACTCGTGCAACAGATGGTTCCAATATTTCTGCCTTTTTTTTACCACTTTACTTGGACCGAAATGTGAAAGCATAAGTGCAGTCAACATGTCTTTTATGTGAACTTTCCACCAAAGGCACGTGAGATTATTGAACACGGGCCAAAGTTTACAATGAAATGATGTCAACCTAAAATTATTATTAGCTGTTCCTGTGAAAAGACAGCCACAAACAGCAGGTATGAAAATGGAAGTTTGCTTTTGTAAAATAATGATCCTTTTTATCCTTTTTTTGGTAGAAATTTACATCCCACTACCTCAAACAAACTTACTTTAACTCAACTGTCAAAAGAAATAACTCCACAGAGGCTTTTTGGAGGTATTATGTAGGCCCCAAACACTCCACATACCACATGGTAGAATACACAGCAATTTTCCCATCACAGTCTGCTGCCATGCATGAAAGATTAAAGCACCTGCATCATATATCATGCCTGTGTCAGTCATCGCTCATCACTCATTCACAATCGGAGAGTAAAATTCCCCCCAAAAACTATGGAGGTGGTCCTGTGACTACTTGGCTGGTGGAGCCAGTGAGAGGGCTAGCAGGGTGTTGGACTCATGCTGATGGAGCAGTTCAGAGCTCTTCTAGCCACGTGGCAAAGGAATGTCAGCTCACCGAGTTTGAGGCTGAATGTCTGCTGTGAAAGGCCTCCGGGGTCCACAGTATCTACCAACAGGAAAGGGGCTTTTTGAGGCTACAAAGGTGTATAAAGCAGACGGAGGGCCAGCTGGGTGTACAGTATTTCTGAGGGCTGGTTGGTGTTTCCTTCTCTGCCTGAATCTTTCTCTGAAATGTAAAACAACAACAGCAGCATCAAAACAGGATGCAAACACACAGCCAAACAGGATCTTGTGCAAATTAATATGCTAATTTTAGCACAGGGACAAACGCTGGTGCTTTGGGAGTGACATTCAAAATATCAACACATTCAAATCACAATCAAAAACAAGGTTGTGAGCCAGACTTAATGGTCATTGAATATACATGTACTGTAGTGTCCCCGGCTAAAGCTCTCTATGAACAGTTTCATGGCACGGCCCTGTTGCCACCTGAGGCCCTGGGGAGGGGTGTGACAGTAACAGTGGATTACTGTGGGGGTCTGTTCAGCGAGCCTGACCTCTCCTCTGACCCTGCCCATCCCGCTCCATGGGACATTAAAATATCAAAGGCAGACTTCTCCCAAAACTCACAGAAGCTGTGGTCTCCACCCAAGTGAGCACACACATGCTTAATGCAGAAAATGTTTTGCTTTGATGTCGAGCCCTGGCACAGATTTTTTTTTCTGGCATGATTTTCAGAATGCTTGATGGTTGATTGGAGGAAAGAGAAAACTATGTTGTATTTAATTCTGTCGGATCAGCTCTATTCTGACACAAGTGTGTGTTTTGTTAACAGCGTCTTTCACACGCAGGCACATATGTGAGCATACTGAAAGCACATACTTCAGGAGAAGGTGGACTATTAAGCATGCATACCCAATCAAAGCCATTCAATCTGTGTTAGTGTGAGCTTGCATTACAATTAGTTTCAAAGACCTCTCTTTTTACTGCTGAAAACGTTGTCTGGTTTTCAGCTGGAATGAAAATACCACAAGACAAATACTTTTCCGGTCTACTCATCCGTGGTCAGTGCTGCGCTCCAGGAATGAAAGGTGCTTAACAGAAACAAACAGTGGTTCTTTGAATGGCAATAATAGGAAAACCACTTTTTTTTTTATATGTTGAAGACTGTATATACAGTGGGAATGTTATTTATGTAGAATTGCAACTTGTAAGTAAATCCAGCTGTTTTTTAGTGACTTAACAGTGGTATGTATGTATACTGTATGTAGCAAATGTAGGCTGTATGTTGTTGATTTCCTGGAGGCATTACATTAGCCTTCATTGCCATTAAGAAGGTTTATACTTCAAGCTAGAAAAAATACATTTCAAGACTCTACCACAAAATATACAGCTGAAGCCCATCCAAAAAAAGCCACAGTTTTAGTAAAGTCTTGATATCTTGGAACAATACAGTATAATTTTGATTATTTGTCCAGGGTGGATACCCCATGTTGAAGCTATCACTGAACCTTGAAGCCGTTGAAAAGTTTGATTCTATGTTGCACCAATAAGTCCTATCGAGAACCACAAACAACCCCTTTTTATAGGCTCACGTGGTCATGCCTCTATAAAGAACAAGTAGTAAATATGCTTGACGACAGACTGGCTCATTTTCCTTTTAGTCTCTCACAGCCGTGTCTCCACTTGGAATGTTAGCTTACACCCACATTAACAAGATATCTATGTCTCAAATGTTGACTTAGATATCGACTCTTAATGAGGACTGGTACTGAGTGCCCTCTTGATAACTCGGTAATGTAAGCAGGAGTGATAGAGCAGATAAAATACAGCTGTGCTGTCAACTTAACTGAAATGACTTTGAAAATCTAATCTATAAACCATTTAAATTTGAATTGAAGTAATGTAATGAAACATGTCCAATTTTATCAGGCTAATAATAGAATATGGAAAAGCATCAGTTTCCCAAAGCCCTCTGTGAGAGACTCTTTGCCATGAGATGACATCAGACTCTTATGTGTCTTGCCTCCTCAGACTGGGCATGACGGTGCGGGCCAAGTCGAGGGTGTAGCCACATCTGGCAGAGAGTGCTGAAGTAAGCAGGAGCCTCAGCACACCAAACCATCTACTGCTGCTGGGAATATGGGAGAGACCGAAGAGGAGAGGGATAATGTGGGGAAGCTGTTTGAGAACTTTGTCCAGGCCTCGACCTGTAAGGGAACCCTTCAGGCCTTCAACGTCCTCTGCAGACAGCTGGACCTCGACCCCGCAGACAACAGCACCTTCTACAGCAGTCTGAAGGCGAAGGTCACCACCTGGAAGGCCAAAGCACTATGGAGCAAGCTAGACAAAAGGATGTCCCATAAGGAGTACAAGAAAGGCCAGGCCTGTGTGGGCACCAAGGTACGTTTGATTATATCTTTTGTGCTGCACTTCACACCACAAAAAAGTGTATTAATCATAGGCCAATGCAGATGGAGATTATGAATTTATTAAGGTCAGAGAGCAGGATGTATGTAAATTGTAGCACCATAGACGTGGTTTTACGTGCTTGCCCATTAACTACAAATTATCTTTATTTTTTTTGTCACTGCATGTACATTGCACCACATTTTTAGATTGATTTCCAGCTTTCCAATTGCCATTGTTAGTTTCAGTTTATAATGAAAGTCAGTCCTTTTTCAGTACAGTATGAGATAGGTCAGTTTTGTCAAAGTTATGTTATTGTTATGTGATAACATACTTATTTTAAAAAGTATTTATTGGTGTTTATGTGTTGGTGTATTCCAGGATCCTCCACCATCCTAGTGAGCTGCCCAACAGCAACCCTTTTAAAACAAAAAACAGCAAAATACACAGAATCTTTTCACAGTGACTTTATTTGCTTTATTAGTTACTTCTAGGTGGGACAATAAAGCACTCAGATCTCAGTTAACACCAACTACAGTAGGAGAGTTTTCCAAAATGCAGCCAACTGCATCATGACAATAGGAAATAAGAAAAAGAAACAAAAAAATATGAATATGAATAGCATTAAAAATAAAACCCTAAAAAAGCACTGAAAATATCATAGGGCTTTGCTCATACGTCATTAAATGACATTTTATGATTTAGGAAGTGTCTTTGTGACTTAACCTCATGTGGATCCTATTTTGTTTTTAAATAATCTGCACTTTGTTTCTCCTCTGGACTGTTTAAGTGCACTACAGAGTACCGTAGCTAAGGCAATGTCATGGTTATCACTTTAACCTCTACCTGACACAAACCATCAACTACAGTAACACTCACTCTTTCACTGCAACAGCTCCCAACACACAGGACAGGAAATGAAAGAGATATACATTGCTTTTCACTCGTTCTGTCCCTCTCAAACAGGTGCTACGTGACAGAGCTGTACAGAACGAAATACAAACATCATGTAACATTATTTCATAGACAAATGCGTAGCTGAACCATCATCACATGTATATGTATCTAGCCATACAAACAGTAAAAATTATATAAAATCACAGCCAAGAATCATACACACTTTACATCAAACACAACAAGCAACAGATGTGCTCATAATCAAATGAAACATGACACAGAATTTCATAAAGACACAGATGCACCCTGCAGCCAAATAACACAGAAACCGCCAATTGCATTCAGAGAACAAATTACAGACAAAGTGGAAATTCCACAAACACATGTAAGAAGAGAGCTATTGAAGCTATTCTTGAGTTGAATTATGAAGAGATAGCTGCAATGGGGACAAAGAAATCATGATAGGGTGTGTGGTGGGGTGGGGGGTGCACTTGGCAGTAAAGGTGATGAGGGAAAGTAGGAAAACCTGGAGGAGTGTGATTACCTTTCAGGCATCAGCTGCCCCCAGCTTGAAAGAGTGTTTTTATTGCGCAGAGAAACAGACACCATCACTCAGCAACTATGATTACTTGGCCCCAGTTGTACTGAGGGTGTTCTCTGCTCTTTATAGGCTCTTCCTAAAAGGTTGGAGCCGGGCCCACGTTGTTATTAAAATGTGTTTCAAATGCCTCAGTGTGAGCTCAGTTTTATAGGTTCTGTCTGATTTAAGCCAACACCAAAATAGGTAAGAGGAAAGAAGGTCAACGCTTGGAGAAAGTGTGACTCTCCTAAACGTCTGAGCCAAAAGTTTTAGGTCAGATTTTGTAATTCTACAATCCACAGGGTTGTGTAATAAAATAAAAAGTGGTACTGTGTACCAAAGTAGTAAACCAGATGTACAAACAGTGGATTGTGTTCATTATTGAAAGTTATTGTGAATTTATTGCCTTTTTCTTCTAAAAGCCAGAGATTTAATAAGTTGCTTATTAATTTCCACACATGTACAGCACAAGCAGCATGAGGCCTGTTTTAATCACTCACAGGACAGACAATCTGTTTTTACTTGATTACTAATTTCTGCTCCCCCTGGGAGAATCACAAGGTGACGACTCGTGTTTTTATGGCGACTCAGCTCTTTAAACAGTGACAGATGTGAAATCACTCAGCGCCTCGTCTTCATATTCCCGCTGTAGCAGCAATCTTTAAAGGATGTGATGTCATCCGTGTTTTATGGCCTGACATAGCTGGCTGTAACCACAGTGCGTTTCTTCCTCATAAACATTAACTGTGCACCAAAAAATTGCAAATTTTTATAATCCATTATACGATGTTGTGAATCCCTCTCAGCACACTTCATCAGAGCTCTGTGACACAGTGCGCTTTTAATCTGGAGATTGTAACTAGGGCTGCGACTAACGATTATTTTCATTATCGATTAATCTGACGTTCATTTTCTCGATTAATCAATTAGTTGTTTGGTCCATAAAATGTCAGAAAATGGTGAAAAATGTTGATCACTGTTTCCCAAAGCCCAAGGTGACGTCCTCAAATGTCTTGTTTTGTCCACAACCCAAAGATATTCAGTTTACTGTTACAGAGGACTAATGAAACCAGAAAATATTCACATGTGAGAAGCTGAAATCAGAGAATTTGGACACTTTTTCTTAAAAAATGACTCAAAACGATTAATCGATTATCTAAATAGTTGGCGATTAATTTAATAGTTGACAACTAATTGATTAATCGACTAATCATTGCAGCTCTAATTGTGACATATCTTGATTCAACAGAAGAAGTGCATTCAAGATGTAACCTCATTATTTAGACTTAATTTCAAGAGAAGATTCAGATCCGGTCTGCTTTACACACAGGACAACCTTTAAGTAAGATATTGTCATGCTCTGGTTAGACTGCCTCTGCAGTCATGCAGTCTGACAGTTGTGTTTTAGGTTGGGGATGATGTTGCTTGTGTGCCCTATAGAGCTGGAATGATTCGTCAATGAATCAGTTATCAATTATCATAATTGATTAATCATTTAAATAATGTTTCAAGCAAAAATGCTTCTCAAATGTGAATATTTGCTGCTTTTCTTTGTCAAAAATGACTCATAATAGCTAAATATTTCTGGGTTTTTGGCTGTTGGTCGAACAAAACAAGCAACATGATGATGTAACCTCAGGCTCTGGGGGATCGAGATTGACATTTTTCACTATATTTTGACATTTCGTAGACCAGATGATTGAGAAATCGACACAATAATTGTTAGTTGCAAGTTTAGTTTCCTAACATTTAAATCAATCATGCTGTGATACTAAAGAGCTCCTTTGTATTAGCCACACTATCCGCTGAAAAAGTAAACAGTGATGCTCTGACTGTCTCTCTGACCTGAGAGGGTTCATTGATGAGGGCGGGGGACAAATGTGACCAGGGCGAGTTGGCGCTGGGATGAGAGCGAGGTCACAGGTGGGAAGCTGAAAGGAAGCGCGTGTGTCCTGACTCAACAGATGTGGAGCAAGCCGTCAGGAAAAGCCTACTATCTGGAATAATATATCAGCGAATGGGAACGGGCTAAAAAAACAGCCTGTTACCACTAAAGGCTGATAGACAGATAAAAACAGTTCCATGAACTTGGATTTTTTAAAAATGCACGTTGTTGAACGTACATCTGAATAAACTGAGTTAGTACTGTCCATATATATTATGACATTTGACAACATCCTTCCATCTCTGTCTCTGGCTGTTTACTCACCCTTTGTTAGGATAAAAAAAAAACATGGCCAGCAGGCAGGCTTGTCCAGGCAGCGCTTCCACCACCTGTATGTGCTTCACACCTGAGATTACCTCATCCTGATAACCTCAGGCAACACATGACGACATATTGTGTTCCTCATCACCCACATCCCCCTGGGAAGCCACCCCGGAGTTCACAGAGGGAGAATATGGAATGACTAAAGCCCCAATCATCTTGTTTTTGGCGCAGGAGCAGAAAGCCATTTAGGGTATGATTTGGGATTTTGGTCCGCTGGCACTGGACGCTCTGTAAACAGCACCCAGTCTGATTGTCTCGCAGAACTGATATGGATGGGTGGCACCTCCTCGCGCTATCCTCACTTTGTGTCATCCTGTTGGCGGACACGCAGAATGGCAGGAAGTGAGTCCTCCTGTTCAAATATGTGGCAAACCCCTGTCTGCATACTGGTGGGAATTAGAGGTCGGGCAGAGCTGTAGCTCTTTGTGCTGTCCGATGAATAGAAGTTTTTCCTGGGGGGGGGTGAAAGGAAAAAAAATATTTTCAGCACTAATTTGGTGAGGCTATCGAGACAGGAGACTGTCCACCTTGTTGAGCACAGCAGGGGCGACCTTCAGAAGTGTTTTGGTTCTGGATTGAATGTCACCAGAATAAAGACACACACATCTCCTCTCTTCACAATTCTCTATAGTGCCTCTTAACATGTTCAGAGGGAAAGGAGATACAGTTTGCCAGCACACATGCGCCAGTTCTTTCATCTATCATTCAAGAGGATGATGTCATGTTTGAGCCACACATTCTCAGACAGACGCTGTAACCTCAACGAACTGACTTCATGCATTTTTGGGTGCGGCAGATGCATGAATAACACATTAGCTATGTAAAAGTTGTAATAATGGTTTAGATTGATGGAAGATGTTCTCAAACTATTTCAGGCACTTGTAAATGTTTTACTAACAGTCCTTGCACACACAAGGTGGCCTAGAGAAGTCCTCTTAAGACTGGAATGATCCTCAGAGTCAGTGTCTGTCCTGCTGAAGTGTCTTTGAGTGAGACACTCCACTTCTAAATGCTCCAGTGGTGCAGTAAAGTGCTGCTCCCTCTCATGATGTGTGTGGATCTTTTAATGCTCCCTGGTATGTTAATAAACAAGTGGGATGTAAACCATTTTTCATCTCAGCCTCTTCTGCAAGAAAAGTCTCAGCCTGCTGTGATTAAAGATGATGTAGCTCATGTCTCTGTGCCTCGTGTACAGTAGGTAATGAGGGCAGTTTGTCATTCTCTCTTATTTAGTGCCTCATCATTGGAGGAGGCCCCTGCGGCCTGCGGACGGCCATTGAGCTCGCTTTGATGGGTGCCAAAGTGGTGGTGATCGAGAAGAGAGACTCCTTCTCCAGGAACAACGTGCTGCACCTTTGGCCCTACACCATTCATGACCTGCGGGGCCTTGGGGCCAAAAAGTTTTACGGCAAATTCTGCGCTGGGGCCATCGACCACATCAGTGAGTATCTGACTTTACAGAAACAAATCATGCCGCTGGTTTTTGCTTTTCATTGACCTGGGATCACATATTATTAGCCTCTCCTTAAATGTACAGAATTTTATTGGACTCTAAAATTGAGTCTATATTCAGAGTTATATAATACTATATATCATCTATTCTCAACTTTTATCTTATCTTTATTCTATTTTTATCTCTATCTATTTATATTGTATATTATTTAGCTTTATATTGTATCTTGTTCATACCTTTCTCTTTGTTTTTTGTGTGTTATGTGATTTGGCTGATGTATCACTGTATCTTCTCTTTGAGATCTCTTATCTTTCCGTCTTGTCCTTAACTGTTACAGTTCCTGTAAATAGCTTAACATTTTGAGAAAACTTTGTGTTGTACAAGATACAACAAGAGGAAAAGCAAAGATACAAGAGAGTAATGGAGTTCAGGCCTTGCTCTGTGTCAAGACAACATAACACATAACACAAAGTTTGGCAGTGTTTAACATCTGTACGCAAACACTAATGCGTGTGTCTGTGTCTAACAGGCATTCAGCAGCTGCAGCTGATCCTACTGAAGGTCGCCCTGATTGTTGCAGTGGAGTTTCACATCAACGTGGAGTTTGTCAAGCTGTTGGAACCGCCAGAGAATCAGGAAAATGAAGGTATCCATCCACATGTTCACTTCAGTTACATGTCCAAACAACAGATTAACAGTGCTTTCATATTCGCCCACTGACAGTTGTTTTATGACCTGCAAGCTTTGGGAAGATGAGGAGGTTTAAGCAGCTGGAAACAGTACAACTGGGACATGAAGTAGGATGAGGTTGAGAAGTTTAATAAGGTGTAAAGCCAGATATAGACATCAGGCTGCATCTGTCAGTTTATCAGATGGATACTGTGTTGCTTCCAGGAGGATCTGTATCTTCTCATCCTGCAGTATTTAATTTCCTTGACAGCTACCAATAAACAGGAGACAAACATTGGCACCGATCTAATTTTTCATCATATTTAGATGAGGTTAGCGGAGGTCAAGTATACTGCCTGACTTCCCTGTTAGTGCTCGAATGCCTGCTACTGTATATACAGCACCTACTTACCACATGAATACTAGTAAATGAACAGTGTTTCCTTTCTTTTAAACAAAATCTTTTACTCTCATCTTGTGATATTTTTTCTGACATTCTGACATTCAGAACAGCACTTCAAAATCGCATTGACCTTCTGATGATCACGTAGCATTTAGTTTGAAAATATCAGCACAATACACAGCTGGCATAAGATGTTAATGTTTTATACAACGCACACTGTGCTGCAGATGACTACTTGACCTCTCTCTCTCACCTCAGATTGGACTATAAACTCTCAGGAAGAAAATAACTTGCCCGCTGTTGTCAGGTGTTGTCTCTTCAGCTGCAATATCAATACACTGATAACAACGAGAGCCTTGCCTAAATTTAGACACAGACTTATCCCTCCTGCTTCGCTGTGACGGACTTAGCTGTGCCCTTGACATCATGGAATGCATTTTCCACATGGTGATGTTACACAACAAACTGCCAAGCTGTTACTGTGCTGGTCTCACACTCCTGCAACACCTGCACTTAAAATGGCTGATATTAAATCTGAAACTGTGTTTGTCAGTCAGGTTTGCAGGCCGGATCCAGTGGAGTTTGCAGACATGGAGCACATGAAGCATTCCTTTTTGAAACATGAAACAGAGAGCCACATTTGTCCTTGTTTTACTGGCATCATAGCAACAAAACAGCAACAGTGTTTGAGTGTGCTTGTTATTCTTCTCTATGCTGACAAATTTAGAAATGTTCGAACATAGCAGGTGGCAGAGTGAGACACTGTTTAAGTGTCCTTGAACAAAAACACCAATCTTTATGAGTTGATGTGCTATATGTTGATTGTTCTGTGAAGGAGTACAGCACAAAAGGAATATTCCTAGGATTTGTATTATGTGTTTTTTCGCACCTCTCACTCTATCTTTGTGTTTGTTTTCCGTCTCTCAGGGCTCGGGTGGAGGGCTGCAATCCGACCTGCTGATCACCCTGTGGCGAACTTCGAGTTTGATGTCGTGGTGGGGGCTGACGGACGCAGGAATACTCTGGAAGGTGAGAAGACAGCAAACAAAAGGGGTGAACAGTATAGATGCCTCAAGGATGTACTTCACTTTGCCTACAAAATATGATATAAAGTTACCAGTGAGGAAGGAACAATCCATGACCCAAATGTATATCTTCTCACCACCAGCATTCAAAGCACAGAGATGAAGTCTACCGACACTCTCAAATTGACTTGTTTTTTACAAGAAGTTAATATTTTATGATGCTCTTATCTCTTATCTTCAGCAATAAAATAATACTACATGTAACAGCTTTTGTTTTTCAGCCGAACGCATTACTTGAATGTCTGTCACAGATAAGCAACATGCTTATCTGTCTCCAGTGTTGTTTTACTGGGAAGTTTATGTGTTTGCATTATTGTGAAAATCTCTGAAGCATCATGTGGAACAAAACGCCATGTTTAAGTGTTGACTTAACTCTGATAAAACCCAGCACACCTCCTGTTTACTGAATAGTCCAAGACGTCCCGCAGGACTGTTTCTGAGCTCTCACTTTGAATAACTTGTGCTGCATTATTTCTGTTGTGAGGCTATAAATGAAACTCACCTTTTGTAAACTTATTCTTGTATGACACCATTGATCTCTCCCAGTGGGAAAGATTGTACATGAACCCTGAAACACTCTACATAAATAGAGCAGAGCTGGAGCTCAGTGCAGCAGCTGATGCATGCCTGCTGGACTCTCTCCATCTCTCTGCCTCACTGTTTCAGTCTCTCTCCTAAAAATGCTGTCATCTAACAACCAATTCGCATCAGATGCTTATTCCCTAAAAAGGGCATTTTTGGGGCAGGACAAGATGTTTAGCTCATTCTTCAATTATGAAGCCTGGGGGAAATGATTTTCCCCCACAGTCAGCCTGCTTTTGAGCTACTTTTGTGGCCTAGCTACGGTAACACAGAGTTAAATACAGTCAAATCTGCAGAGGGGGAAAAGGTCCTCCGTGATTTTTAACAGTGACAGTATGGAGGAGTTGTGACACAAATTCGCTTTACTTCTGCCCCCAGAAAGTACTGTCGCTGTCTCATACATCACTCTGTAGTAAGCAACCAATTTTCTTTTCCTTCCTGCTCTTACAGCTCTTTAGAATTTGTGACATTTTTAGTTCTTTCTGGTTTGAAAATCTCAATTTGATGTGTGCTTGAAGGTTTTTGGACATAGAAAGTTAACATTGAGAAACAAACCTTGAATTTTATTTTCTGTGTCCCTGTTTTCTGATTCAAAATAGACAGTTGTCTATACAACATTTTTTTCTGGTTCAGTTAAAATGAAAGACTGTTGTATGGTAGTAGAGTTTTACAAGTGGCCCTTTACTGCTGTACTTGCAGATCTGAAGGTTAATTAAGCATAAGGTATTTAACTTTGATGATAGCATTTAATTCCTGGTGCTTTTTACAATCCATGGCTTTTGTTTCCTTGGCCAAATAAAGGCTCACCTCGGTAAACTGCCTCTCATCTGAAAATAACTGCCTTGTAATTATGGTTTAAGGCTAGATTTCCTTTGGTTTGAACAGACGAGCCGATAGGACGGGTTTTCTTGGGAAGATCAACATCCCCTCTGTTTCTCAGTTTCATTCTTTATCTCACTGTCTCTCAGGTTTCAAAAGGAAGGAGTTCAGGGGTAAGCTGGCGATCGCCATCACAGCCAACTTCATCAACAGGAACACCACCGCAGAAGCCAAAGTGGAAGAGATCAGCGGCGTGGCCTTCATCTTCAACCAGAAGTTCTTTCTTGACCTCAAAGAGGAGACAGGTGGGAGAGAGGCCCAGTCAGACTGCCTCACTATGGTGTTATGCTATGCTCTCAACTTCTAACTGTACAGATGGGGATGCTGTCACAACAATATGTTTGCAGAATTAGACATTGATGGGTTTGAGTCGGTCACTCCAAATGTCCTCTACAGCTATTTGATGCCCTGTCGGTGCTTTTTTGAAATTTTAGCCGTTCTCAAACCATATCATCTGTTGCAGGTATCGATCTGGAGAACATTGTGTACTACAGGGACAACACGCATTACTTTGTCATGACTGCCAAGAAACAGAGCCTGCTGGACAAGGGAGTCGTCATTAATGTAAGCAGAACATGTGTTGGTCAATTGTCCAGGGTTTGATCCATAGTGTCATATTTTATATATATAATATTATCGTGTTTTTTTTTTT
>NTHP01000114.1:283724-300171 GCA_003416845.1 Oplegnathus fasciatus | reverse complement strand
TTGTTTTTAACAGTTAATTTTCAGGGAAGTTTTATTTCATTTGTATTATAATAACAATGAATTATAATAACAACAAGTATTATAATAACAATGAATCAGTACCATGAACTATTGTACAATGCACTACTTCTGTATAATGCAATCAAATGCAACAGCCCTACAACAAATACTAACTCTTTAGAGCTTGTAGTAACTGTTATAATTTCTGATACTGCATTTTCTGCTGTTATTGCAATGTATAGTATTAAGTTGTAAGGTGTTGACGACATTTGGGATGGGAGATAAATAGCATGGCAGCCAATAATTGCATTAGTTTAGAGTGCATACTAGCCTGATAATCAGACTGGATTGACATTTTGTTTCATTTACTTATTCTATTTGAATCTAGAACCAGGCTGGTTGTATACATTTTAGTATATCATGTCCACTATCTGTACTCATCATTTTATTATCATATGCATTTTGATATACAGCAGGGCTTTTATTTCATTTGTGTGTGCAAGAAGGGGAACAGATCATAAAGAAATGAATCTTTTAGAAATGCTCAGACTTTGTGTGAACTTCTCCTGACTGTCATGCTTCTGTTCAACAGGATTACATAGAAACCCAGATGCTGCTGAGCAGTGAAAATGTCAATCAGGAAGCTCTTCTGTGCTACGCCCGAGAGGCTGCTGACTTTGGCACCAATTACCAACTTCCCACGCTGGATTTTGCCATGAACCACTGCGGGCAGCCAGATGTAGCAATGTTTGACTTCACAAGCATGCACGCCTCAGAGAACGCTGCTCTGGTCAGGGAGAGATTTGGACACCAGCTGCTGGTAACACTGGTTGGCGACAGTCTGCTAGAGGTAAGGAAGGGCAAGACCTATCAAGTTATGTCGAGTTAGCTCAGTTCAGGTGAATGTAGGGAGGTAGCAGGGTGTTGAGGAGCCTGACTGCCTGGGAAAAGAAGCTGTTACTCAATCTGGCAGTCATGGCTAGGATGCTCAGATTGCTGTGGCCAGATGCTGAAGGGTGAAGAGTCTGTGTGAAGAGTGTTGTTGATGTTCCTGCTCCAGTCTGTGAGCAGCTCCACCTCCTCTCTGTATACAGACTCATCCTTGATGATGATGTTGCCAGCAGTCATTGAGGCAGCTGAATTTTTCAGCACTGGGATGATTGTGTTGGTCCTGAAGCCCACAGGGACATTCACTTCATTTAGAGAGACATTAAAGATGGCTGTACGGTCATGTGCAAGCTGATCTGCTGATCACACACAGTCATTATTATAACTGTTTGAAAAATCAAAGTCTGATAGTCAGCACTTTGGTATGTGACCTTACAAAGCAAAACATGATAGAGCACCAAAATCTTCTTGTCCCAAATTGCAGACAAGTCTGTCAAAAATAACTGAAAAACAGTTCAATTTGTCAGTCTTATTTTTCTTTTTCATAAGCACATCCACATTTTTTCTCTTTTCCTTTTTCCCCTTTTATTTATCTGTTCTCTTTTTATTTTTCTTGTACGTACCTGCTTTCCTTTTGTAAAAGGAGATCTACACTCATCTCCTCTCCTAACAAATCACTGACGCACCACACCCACACATGAATTTTTCCACTGTATCAAACCTCATCTTACTTACGCCCCATCCTCTGAGTTTTTGTAATGCAATCCTGGTCTCACTGTATGTATATTATGTATTGTCTGTCTGTGTTAAATCACCTGTAATGTTTTGTTTTGATTGGCCAATAAAAAAAAAGTATGCCAAACAACATTTGTTATGTGTTCCTGTGCAGCCCTTCTGGCCCATGGGGACGGGTTGCGCCAGAGGCTTCCTGGCTGCGTTCGACACGGCCTGGATGGTAAAGAGCTGGGCTCAGGGTCGGACAGTTCTGGAAGTGCTGGCAGAGAGGTACACACACACACACACACACACACACACACACACACACACACACACACACTACATCTGAGAAATATATGTGTGTGTGTGTATATGCACTGACATGTTAAAGTGATATAAATAACACCATTTATCTTGCACTGTTTTTGTGTTTCCATAGGGAGAGTATTTACAGGCTTCTTCCACAGACAACACCGGAAAACATTGCCAAAAACTTTGAACAGTACACCATAGACCCTGGGACTCGATACCCCAACCTCAACTCCTCTTGTGTCAGGCCACACCAGGTGAAAGGACTCACTTTTGACAATATCATATTCTTATCATCTGTCATTAGGTATTGACTGCATTTTTAATAAATAAGCGCAACTTCTTGAGTGTCGTTCATTTTCCCTTCCCTTCCTGTTTCAGGTGCGTCACTTGTACATCAGTGGAGAGCTGAATTCCTGCTCTCTGGAGCGTGCTGCTACCATACGCCGGCCTGTCAATCTCTACAGACGAGGTAAGTTTAACAGGAATTGGCAGATTCCTGTGTGTTGTTTTTATGAGTGAATCTGTAGTTCAAAGCATCTTCAGGTTATTTGGGGTAGTAAACTGACTGATTGAGAAGGGGTCCCTCTCTTCATCCTCATATGAACAACACTTTCCTTTCCTTTCCTTTTCTAACTAAGAGAAGAAGTAAGGAACAAGAATTAATCTTCGTGTAGGGAGTAAGACACGATCTGAGGTTTGTTTGTACATGTGGGTTCACTGGGAGGAGGAAGCTTTGACAGAAGGTTTGTGGAAAGAACAGTCAAACACACATATCTCGCTCTCCAAGTTCAACATTACCTTACGTTCCTGTTTAAAATGACCCTGTGTGTATACTCCAGAAAACAGTCACTCAAATCATTTTGAAACGCGTGTGAATGTATCCTGATAAAATGCATGTGAGGCAAAAAGTAAACATTCGTCGTCCTTTGGAACATAATTTAATTATAATGTTGCAGAGTTCAGAAACGGATCACATACGTATTGGGAACTGACAGTAAAGACAGAAGCTGTACGTACTGAAGTAACTCGAGTCATTCACCAAAGGCAGCGAGGAAGTACATGTCCAGACAAAGATGACAAAGATGTGTACATACCTCAGCACCCGCTCCCAGCATGTCTGTCATGACCTTATTTACTGGCACACTGTGTGTTTGCTTCTGACGTCATGTCCTCTTCAGCCCAAACTTCCTGAGGGTCTAAAGTGGGTGACTTTCTAACACAGCCTGCATCGCTGTGATAAGTTATTTGAGGAATTACATTGTTTTATTGAAAAATATGACTTTCCGTGTTTCTTTTGTCAGAGTCGGAGATCAGACCGGCGAGGCTTCTTACCTGGTGCCAGAAACAGACAGAGGGCTACAGGAATGTGATGATCACAGACTTGACGTCTTCTTGGGAAAGTGGCATCGCCCTCTGTGCTCTCATCCACAGGTTCAAACCCCAGCTGATGTACGTAACACACATTCGATAATATCAGCCTGCAGCGCTGCATCTTTCCATCTAAAACCAGTGTCATTAACATCATCTTATCTCTTTACAGAATTTAAGGCATATGTGCGTTCACATGAACAAACCTGGGTTTTTTTTTGTGAAATGAATTCTGCACCCTTTTTGTAAGAACTAGTTGTGAGGAAATCCATTTCTTATGGGTGTGTTAAATATGCTCGGTATGAGAGCAACTCTTTGATCTATGTGTGTTTTCTGCTGCGTTCTCTACCTCCTCACAACTTGTAAAACACTTGTGTTGATAGATGGAGAAAAAGACTTCATACATAGCTGTCCTGTACGTAAAGCTAGCTGGTAGTGTTTGGTGCAAACAGGAGGTTGCAGCTGTGCACATTTCACACATTTTTTCAAAGGGCGTTCTGTCAGTGAGTTTATCAACTCAACTGAAATAAATACTGGTTGTTCCAGTACCTGTACATGCATTAATGTGTGTGGCAGGTGGCACCGAGTAAAAAAGGGGAGGTGCTCCAATTAGGGGGGTTAGCAGATATAGGGCTACCTGCAGGAGGAACGCAGGTTTTGTGACATGGGTTCAGGCCGGTGGTGTAAGGCAGGTGCACACCTCATTCCATGTGGAGTGCAGGGAAGAAGAGAGGGCAGGAATAACTGACCTGCACCCCTGCTGTGTTGAAGGCAGCTGGTAGTCGATAGGGAAATAGATCGACGTACCAGAGCATCAGTGGTCCATTTGCTGGTCTTGCCATGGGACTATTTTTGTTGTTTTCATGTTGTTTTGTTTTTTTTTCCTGCCTGGTCCGCCCTGGCAGGTGTGCTGGTAGCGGGCAAAAAAATATGGGAATTGCCCTTGGGGCGGAGTAGTTTTCTTTATTTTTGTTTGTTTGTTTTGGGGGTTTTTTTGTCGTTCAGCCAGCTTCCCCCACCAATTAATACTTTGACCCAGCTCGATCCCAGTTAGGCAGACAGAGCAGGCTTAAGGTGTGACGTGGTTGTTAAGTGGGTGAAAATATCATGCGTGTAAAGTTTGGCGTGTGTTAACTCACTTAGCGTGCAAGACGTATTTATTACAGTGTGCAGTAGTGAGCCAGTGGAACTTAGCCCCTGCTCTGTTAGTGATGGCTGGGAAGTTGACTGTGAGGAGGGAAAAGGTGGGCGAATACACATTGTAAAGCTGAACTTATTGAATAAAAGCTTTATATCATTTATTATTATCTCTTGATTGCCATTCTTTACGCTAGTGACCTGCAGTGGGTGTGACATGTGGATCCTCCAAAAATTGTTATTGAGTAGTATATCATTCTAAATAATGACCCTTTCCAACTGTTGCCCTGGAGCCGTGGAGAAAAACAACTCATGTAGGACTTTGTGTGCTTTGGTACCCACTTTCTAAGACAAAATCCTCCTTAACAAACAGATACTGGGCCTTAGTTTCCACTTTTTAGGGTTAGACTGCCTTACACAGCACTGGATTAGTCAGTGCAACTGTAGATTAGTGCATTTACAGATCTAATTATATCCTCTCACTCTTTAATTATTGCCTTCATACTTCGCCACATGCCACTGCAATTTCATGTGGTCCTGTAAGTTTCCAGGAACCACTGGCATTTTTCCCCTTCCCTCCTCCATATGCATGCCTGTTAGCAGAGCAGAGTTGAGCAGGTTCGTCGAGAAGAAAGAAAGGAAGAGAGAGTGAGCCTCTGTACTTACAGAATAACACCAAAGTTTGTGTGTGCTGCTGCTAGGTTACAGCTCTCTCCTTTACATTATTTCTGATGGTGTCTGCACACCGTCAGTGTAGGTAGAGACGTCAGAGCTGGGGGTTTTTTCTCGAATTAGAAGTAATTTGCTGCCATTTTCTCCTGAAATATGAGAAACAAGCTCTTCTACATGGTTGAATTGGTTGAGTAAGATAAGTTTCTGTGTCATTCCATTGTTCTTACGTTAACTGTTTTCATATCAGTGTGCGTGTTATCTTACACTCTGCTCTCTGTCAGTCACCTGACTCACACTGAAATAATCCTTTTAAGAATCTCAGTTACAAACCTTACTGTTACATTCCTGTCTCATTATTCAGGGCATCTTAAATAGTTATGATACTGGAAAGCTTGCAGAGTGATCAGGGGAAACGTAAACCAGAAACAGGCAGAAGTAGATGGTCTAAAACTGTGACAGGATAAATCTGAAAATTGAAAAATTGAAAACTGAAACCTCAATGACACAGTAACTATATATTTTCACCCATGACATACATAGCCTGACTCTCTTTTTTATGACCTTCCTCTTACTCAAGCCACCATTACTCTCGTTTTCCATCAGAGATTTTGACTCATTAAATGAGGAAGACCATGCTGCAAACCTCCAGTTGGCTTTTGACATCAGCGAGCGGGAATTTGGGATCCGATCGTTTGCGTCTGTGAAGGATCTGAGTGCCGATCAAGACCTGGATAAGACCAGGGTGACCGCCTATCTGTCCAAGTTCTATGAGCTCTTCCGTGGCACACCTCTGCCTGCCTCAGGTACTCTACTCCACTCTACTTAACTCTACTTTACTATTTACTGTACTGTACTCCACTCTACTGTACTTCGTTGTACTGTACTCTTCTCTATTGTACTGTACTCCACTGTACTCTACTGTATTCTACTCTACTCTACTGTACTTTACTCTTTTCTGTTCTACTCAACTCCACTGTACTCTACTGTACTCAACTCTACTTGACTCTATTCTACTCTACATTACTGTACTGTACTCCATTCTATTCTACTCTACTATATTCTATTCTACTCTACTTAAATATTCTCTATTGTACTATACTCCACTTTATTCTACTTTACCTTACTGTACTGTACTCTAGTGTACTCAACTCTACTTGACTCTATTCTACTGTACTTTACTCTTCTCTACTGTACTGTACTCCACTGTACTCTACTGTGCTCAACTCTACTCGGCTGTATTCTGCAGTACTCTGCTATACTTTACTGTGCTCAACTGTACTCTACAGTACTCGACTTTACATGACTCGACTTTGTTCTTCTCTACTAGATACGACTCAACTCTACTGTACTTGACTGTACTTTACTCCATTCCACTCGACTCTGCTCGACTCTACTTGGCTTTGTTTCATTAGTTACAGACACTGATGCCTGTCGTTAGTGTACTGTTCTCTTCTTTGTATTTAACCCTATAACCCTATCTCTGTATTTTATGACTAATATCTGTACAAACAGCAACAAAAGAAACAGAAATCCCAGAGAAAGAGAAGGGATTGAATTTCAATTGGTTTCCTTTTAGTCAAGTATAGTGGCATGAGAGGAATGTGTATCTATACCAGAGCTGTGGACTGCAATAGTCTGAGATTCTTGACGACATGAAGACAGCTGCGTGTCTCTACTGAAGGGCTCTTGAAAGCTTACCTATACTATGTTGTTTTATTTAAACTCAGCCAATCATTTACCTTCCTCTGACATGCAGCTGAGTGATTCAGAAAGGCTTTATTTTGTTAGTAGAACATTTCTCTACACAAATACAGTAACTCTCTTTTTTTCCAGACCACTCGTATAACTTTCCTAATCTATATGGTCATTATTTATGGCTGTGCAGTGTGGAAACAATGAAAGCTCTAATGAAGTCATGTGTTATACTGCAGGTTCCAGAGGAGTGGATGAAAACAATGAAGATTATCCATCTAAGGAAGTCAGAAGTAATAATAATGTGCTCAATCTTGCACTGCCCAGGAAACGGGTACCAAAGGTAACTCCACACTGAAATGCTTAAATCTGATGTACTAAATACGACAGTCTGTCTCTGACTTCCAGTATCTTTATTTCCAGTTCATGTGGGATTTATTTTATATACATACAGTCATTGTTATAGTTTTAAAGAGCAGTATATTCAATAAGCACATGAATGTTTTTTCCAGCAGTTTTTGGCTTAAACTTACCTTCTTTTGACTGCTAGATATTAATCTTATTTCCTTGTGCTGTACTTTCAGGATGAAAAGAAATCAGACGGTACAGATCCAATTTACAAAAGGAGGCGGAAATTCTGCAGTTATTTGGAGGAGGTATGTTATTGAACTACCTACTCATAATTTAAAATTTAACCACTATAAAAAAAACCCTGTTGATATAGTAGGATGTTGTCTGTTCTCTCGTTAGGCCACCAATCTGTCGAGTAATGGCTCCTCAGTACGAGATAGCCGAGAGCCCAAGGAAAACAAAGTGCGCTCAATGGCTACTCAGTTGCTGGCCAAGTTTGAAAGCACACCCAACTACACCATCCGGAAAACACAGGTAAAAAAAACGTGGGTTTTATTTTGTTGTTGTAGGACAACGGTTTTCATTGTTGTCCTTTAAGGCTGTAAGTAAGTATATACTGTATGTATGTGTAGATAAATAGATAGATGGATTGACAGACAAATACTCTGAACATCTTTCCTGCCAGCATGTAGTTAGAAATGGCTATTTGCCTTCTCTTTTGTGGATCATAAATATGTTTTAAATTCCCTTTGTCATGAGCTGGAGCTCTGACAGTGGTCTGCGGTTTTAATCTGACAAAACTTTCCTTCTGCTAATGCTACAAAGTCTTCTCTTGTCTGTTATTTCCAGCATTTAATCTTTTCAGCCTTTTCTGTTCCTATGCCTTTTTATTAACGGTCTTCCTAACCTTTTCTGCAAAATCTCAGTCAGACTGTGAGAAGTCCTCCCCGCTGCAGACTCTTGACCTGACTGAGAGTCTGCACATTAACGTCAGGCCTCCTGTCCCACCTAAACCTCCTCCTGAGCTACAGGTAGTCTGGAGCCGCCAGACGGCAGGGAAGACGCACAAACAGTAGCCAAAAGCATCAGGAGAATCTTTAAAACTAGTGACAGTCTGTAAAGCTTCACATAAAGTAGAAGGGTATTTGTATGCTAATTCTGTCTTATTGTCCCAAGACATATGTGTGGTACATGAAACAGACACACACACACAGACATTTGCAAGCACATACTATGTACATATGCATCAAACACCACCACATATGTACACCGCCCGAGTGTAAAGCTCAGATATAATTTACCTAACACAGGAGTTTTCAGTCTTTTTTTGGGTATTTAAATGACCATACTGGTGGTTTTGAAGTCTTTAGTCCTGATTGACTTAGGCCCTAATTTCACACCACAAACTGACTGAATGTGATTCCTTCATGTGTTATATTGCAATTATATAAAATAATTGTATGTAGAACTAGAAATCAGGTCAAACTAGCACAAAACTAGATTGAGTATGAATCTTAAATGCAAGTCTAACTGAATCCCAACTCCAATTTTCCAGTTTTTCCCGTCACTTGACCAGTTTGAGTGACTTTTTTTTCCATTTTTTTGTATATAGTGAACTGTGTCTGGTAATTAGAAACTAATACAATATATACTTATATATCATCTTTGCCCATTAATCTTAACAAACCAGACAAAAGCCAGACAAAAGAGCTTTGCAGTTGCTGAAGTCAAATAATCTTATTCATGAGCTAGGTTTTTAGAAAATCAAACCCACAGGGCAAACAAAAAGCAAACACATGTGTCAAAAAAAGGATAATGTGATTTTAAATGTAGCTGTTGGCTGTTGACCTGCAGGTCTCAGATGTCAGACTGCCCCCTCACCTCTTGACTGCCCCAAGAAGAAAGCTTTAAAAACAGTTCCTGCTCGCAACTGCATTGCCATGTGATGATTACATAATTTTGGCAAAACATAAAGCAGAAAGAATATTCACTGTAATGGATTACATCTGCAAGTTGATTTTCATGCTGTTCTGGCATGACTAACGCCTCAAAAAACTCATGCTATGCTTTGAAAGTGGTTGGCAGCATTTAAAGCATTTGTGTAGTTAATGGGCTGAAGCATTTAAAACCACCTGTATGGTTGTTTAAATAATCTACAGCCTCTAAGTGAATGAAAAGAAACAAATTCAAGCCTCTCTGTTTGGTTGCTTGATGAGGAGTTATACCACAGCTCACATGTGCACTACTGTATATTATCCTTTTCAGTTTGAAATCAGTATCAGAAAAGCAGCAGAGCAGTTAGTCCGCCTGCCTCCAAAGACTTTGCCCAAACCCCAGCTCCAGCCTCAGTCCCAGCATCCATTTTCTGTAGTGAAGCTCAGACATGTTGATCAAACACTCGCTGAGACGAAACCCCAGCCTCAGCCTGAGAGTGCGGACCCCCCTGCTTCTTCTCCCTCCTGCCACTCAGCAATCCATTTCATGTCAAGAGTCCTCCAGCGCCTCAGGGAGGTGGATGAACACGTCTCTGAGGTGATCACTATCTCCTCCTTCATATCTTTAACTTCTTTCTTCTGTTTACTTCGCTGTCCTCTTTTTAAACCCCTGTGATTGCTGCATGTTCGGATCCCCAAAAGGGCCCCAGAGTGAATGTTGATTATATATTATGCCCTGATTATACATTTAGGCTTGTGTAATGTGTAGTCAGATGGTGAAGTCTGCCCCTAAATTATCCAGCCTGACAAAAATGGCAAGAACAGGTCTACATAGCTGGCACAAGCTGAGACAGACACACGGGCGGATTATTGGCCAGTCTGAGTCCATGTGGAGCAGGTCGGCCAGGGCCAGGCTGCAGGCACTGGCTTACGTCTGCAAATAAGCTATTTTGATTATTCAGATTTGCCAAAAGCCAGCCTGTGTTGGCTCAGATCAGCACTGCAGTGTTGTTCACCGTATCAAGTCATTAAGTGTAGAACTGAGGTTTTCTGTTGAGAAAAATGGTGCTACGTGAGATATTGTACTTTCAAATGCGGTTTCACCTGTTTTGAGAAATTTTTAAAATACCGAAGACAGACAAAATCATTTAAACACTTGATCAAAGTAACTTTCAGCTAAACCACTATTTATTTTACCACTATTTTTTTATTATTGTCAACCTCAGGAGTGTGTCTTTTATATCCGTTTTGGTTAGTTTAAAATCATGACCACTGTTCCTCTTTGCCAGTGCAGGTTGTCATGATTTATGGGACTTCTTTTCCTTACATACTAAATCATTTTCAGGGTTTTTTTTGACAGATGCGCCTGTGATTTTAAGACAAATTAATTGGCTTTTTTTTGATGCTCTGTTAAATGTTTCATGTTGCTTTCAACTCTCTCCAAGTCTCCACTTTTATAGCTGACAAAATGCTGCCAACTGGCATAAACTGGCATAAAAGTGTTTGTAATTATCATTAAAGGAATAGTTTGGCATTTTGGGAAATACGCTTATTCGCTTTCTTGCGAAAACTTAGAGAAAATTGATACCGCTCTCATATCTGTGTTAAGTACAGAGCTGGAGCAAGGAGGTTATTAGCTTAGCTTAGCATAAAGACTGGAAGCAGGGGGAAACCGATAGCCTGGCTTTCTATAAAGTTCAAATATACAGTGTGCCTACCAAAAACTGACAACACAATCTAACACAATCTGTCTCATTTGTTTAATCCATATGACAAATGACAATTTGTGGCTTCAGGGAGAGATACGTGCTGTAACTATGTTTCGGCTAACAACAGCCGGGTGCAGCGATTTCCTTCCGAGTTTCCGAGTCTTGTCACATTGCAGCTGCCGGGCAACCAGCGGAGACGCTGCCAAAATTGCTGGGCGGTTGGATAAACTGTTGTCTTTAGAGGTGCTGATAGGTGGATTTTTGAACTTTGTTCAGAGCCAGGCTAGCTGTTTCCCCCTGCTTCCAGTCTTTATGCTAAGCTAGGCTAACCGCCTTCTGGCTCTAGCTCCATACTTAACATACAGACATAAGAGTTTCTCTAATTCTCGAATAAGTGAACTGTTCTTTAGGTTGCCATCTTCATTATTTGGTCTCTTGTATTATCAGTGTGCAGATAATCCAACTTTACACGTAGCATTTGTTTAAACTAATCTTAAATTTAATCATTATCCTTTTAATTAATGTGCTTAAATTTGACTTTGACTCACTTAAGTCTTAAAGACTCAATACTTCACTATATTATTTATTAACGTAGATATTTCTTGGCTTACTCTGCTAGGTCTGTGTGGCTGTGTCAGTTTTCTGTTCCAGTACAGTATGAGTAACCACATCAAGTGGGGTGTGAAGTTAATGTAATAAGGCAGCCTCCATTCCACACAATGACGTTATTGTTCTCCGACAATACACACTTAGCTGTCGAATCCTGCTTCTTATTGGTCGAGTAGAACAGAAAGGTCTTTCATCATTTAACTGTGTAGTGTGTATTAAATGGTTATTAGTCTACCTAATTATGTCCACACACCAAAAGCTGCGCATTTGTTGATGGGAGAATGTGTTTCACTGTACTGAGGAGGCGAGACTGACCTTTTCTTTTGTTCCTGTGCTCCGTGTCATCCTGCAGAAAAAAGCTCAGACACAACAGGCTAGAGAGTTTCAAACAAAGAGTATAAAGGAAAAAGCTGTTCACCTTAGTGGGTTGTTCTCAGGAGACAGTGCTGTACTCAAGGTGACTATTACAAGTGTGATCTGTGACCCCACCCTGGCCTTGAGATTTGCACTACCTGCCCCTCACAGTGTGTTTTTTTGCATGTGGAAACACATCATGTTTTGGATCACAAATGTTGCATGCAGCCAGTTTTTGTACATTTTTTTAGTTCACCTACATGCAGGACATATTTCATGCTTGCTTTACAGTGAGTTTCAGCTCATTGTTTAGCTGTCCGGCCCACAACTTTACTGTTTTGGTTCAGTCTCACTGCTCTCGTAGTGTCGTTTTGTCTCTAAAAACCCACTGTACACTACCTGCTCAGCACCAAACGACAGACAGACTCAGTTAGCAGGGAACAGAGTGAAACATTTAGCATCTAAAGAGACAGATATTTCCCTTTAGGAGCTGGTAGAGACCAAAAACGGAGCTAAAAGAGAGTGAATATTGGACGTACATTCATCAGGAAACAACAGAAACATGTCTCCAAATGAATGATAATGTTGCTCTGTAACTGCTGGATGGGTAAATACGCAACTGTTTGCTAACAAGTTCACCATATCAACTTAAAAGGTGATGATATGTCAATGTTGTGTTCACAACTTGTTTCTGTTGCCCGAAAGTGTTATTGCTGGTTTAAGTCAAACCTGCAAATTTTCCTTTTTTTCTTTTTACTTGCCATTTGTTTCCATTTTTGTTTTTGTTTCTTTTCTTTTTTTATGGTTAACACAATTTTCTCAACCTTAACCATAGTTTAGGAAAACCACAATCTCTCACTAACCATACCATACCAAAATGTTGGCACTGAAAAAATGTAATTCATTATAATCTGGGGGTTCGTAGAATCGTCCAATATTAACATTCTTGTCTGGCGATAGGATTGTTTTAATCACTTAAATATTGATGATCATACTGATGGGTTTGCATGTTTTTGTCACCAACCACCATTGGTTTGCAGTGCCATGGGGTACACCAAATGTCACTTTCAAATTTTCATCATTATAATACTGGATGTAATGGTTTCAGATTTAGATAGTACTTTATTATCTATTCCAATACCAGGGGAGAAACTGTTCTGAATATTAATGCTTTTTTATGTGGATGTAGTCTTGGCACACCCTTCTCTTCCATTATACAGCGTAAGAAAAGCAACAACATTATCTAATTTATAAATATTATCACATCTTTTCTATATATTCAGACTTTGTCTCTTATTTCCACAAATCTGCACTTTGTTAATGAAATGCATTTTTTCATTAAATATTTCCTATTTTCTAGTGATTGCTTAAAATACCCTCAGTTTATTAGGTATACTATCTAACATTTTGTCCAAGCTATTTATATCATGAGGGTAGACTAAATATTAGAAACACCTGTCAGTATAACAACATGAATTTTAACAGCATCACAAACTACAGCCTCAAAAATGACCATAAAGTTGAAAAAACATCCCTAAAAAGCTTCAACAAAAGCAGAAACCATAAACTTAATGAAGTTACGATTTATTGCAGGACTGTTGTGTTAAGCTGCCTCAGTTATATCTTGGTGTGTCTAATAAACTGGCAAGAAGAGCTCATGTTCATGATGTCATGTTTCTTCCAGTAGTGAATGCTCAACAGATCTGATGCATCCCAAAGGCAGCACACAGAAATCTGTTCTAAAAAAAGCTTAAAAAACAAGCATCTTATCCGAGATTTACGTTGTTGTCATGTATCATCTTAATTACAATAGACAGATTTATGCAAAAGGGCTGCTGCTTTGCATGAGAGCTTCGCGTTTAACTGCTGTTTCTGCCCCTTGTGCTTTTAATTACCAGCAGTCCTCACAGAAGAGAAGTGTGTGTTCTTGTGGTGGCACTTTGTGGGTTTCTCTGCTCCACCCATCCCAAACATACTGCTCCAACTCAGCAGCCAGATGTTACATCTGGGACTTCAACTAGTTTAATATAAAAAATGCAACTCCCGGTACACAATTACGATCTATGTTGTTTTTTTTTAATGTTTGCATCAAATTTGATTCCTGAAGAGCAATTAGGAAACTGTTTAGACATGATAAACTTTCTCGCTGAACCATGTGTGTTTGTCCATATAACCTTGTGATCATCTCCTGTCTATAATTATCTTACTTGCTTTCTTTAACTATGTTTTCTTCTTGGCTGAATGTTGGTGAGCAGTCACAAAGAAGTCTGAGGCTGTAGGCTTTAAAGTAAAGAAAGTGGCAAACCTCTGTGAAAATGATCCCAGACACGGAACCTCATACAGAACTGTCACTCAAAATATCCCCAACATGATATCTGAACAACAAGACATTCAGGAAGTGACATCGACAAGAAAAGCCTTTATCTACTGTGGGTGGAAAACTTTCATTAACACAGCTGTGTGTTGTTTATCTTGCGCTCAACTTCTCACACCGCCACTCTTCCTGCATGTGATGCCCTCCGCTGTTTCGACCGATCATAACTGACTGAACACAGAGTTTAAATGTCAATAGGTGTAAAAAATGTTTCATAATGTTGTTGACATGTTATATTAACATCCTCAAAGATGGTAAAAAGTATTGAGCGTGAAAGTTTATTCTTGACCTTGGAAAAAACACATCTTAACTTAAATGTTAAAAAGGAATGTTTCAAGGAGTGTTTTTTGTCAAACAAATAATAAAAATAGTTTGCATATTGTATGATTTTTTTTAAAGCCACAGTAGGTGTTAAATTCATTAATATGTCTGACAGCTGTTTCAGTGATCGTATGTTTATTATGTAAGTATTTAACTACGTGGGTTGAAGTAGTGGGAAAGAGTAATTGTATTATAACGAGGTGTGTGACATTAGTACTCATCCTCATCTGCTCTCGCTCTCTTCCTGTTTCCCAGGGCGGCTCACTGCGAAGGGCGTTCCCCCCATCGGGTGACAAGTGTCACTCATGCGAGAGGCGTGTTTATATGGTGGAGAGGGTCTGTGCCGAGGGGCTCTACTTCCACAGGGAGTGTTTCCGCTGTTCCACCTGCAGCTCTGCCCTACGACAGGGAGCGCACGCCTTCGACTCTGAACAGGGTTCGTATCATCAGATATCAGCTGTCGTCAGTGTTGGAGCCACGTATTATTAAAAATCATCAAAGTTCAGTGTTTGGTTGGCTACTTTGTCCTGATGTTTGCTGTAACCTTACAGGGAAATTATACTGCAAACTTCATTTTGATCAACGCAACAATGGGACAAACCTACGGAGGAATTTATCCCTACGCTCAGTAAGTGCTTTGCATTTTGGAACGATATTTTGTCTTATTCTAGCAATATTTACTGTAAAATATCTGACCTCTCTGTCCGTCACATCCTCTGTCTCAGAATCGTTATGGAGCTGGAGTTCAGGAGCGATGTGCTGATGAAGGACAGAGCTCCGAGTCCAGCAGTACAGCAGACCTGCAGAGTGAACCCTCAGCAGGTACCTTCAGCTCGTTCATAAGGAAACTGAGCTGGCCCCTGAGTGTGACTCGCGCTGTGTGTAACGCCCCCTGGTATCTGTCCCACCGTGTGCGCAGTACAGCACAGGCCCTCGCCGGCCACCTGAGGGCCAACGCCCAGGACTATGCGACCCTGTATGAGCTACTGAGCATGAGCTTGCCCCTGCTGCTTGTTTTACAAGAGGTACTGCTGCAGATGTACACAGAGGCTGTGCCTGATGGGCCCAGCTCCATACAGCCTGTACTGCTGTGGCTGCAGGAGCATATTGGGCACGGGCTCATGTAGACGCACAGCTGTTAATATTTGACCCCGAACATGACTCCAGATGTCTTTAAATCTGTGGCTGAGTGGCACGTTAGCTGGAGTGTTCTTGTCTTATTATCAGTTGTAGCCGTGCACAAGCACCTTTTTAATGTTTACTTGCCTTTTATGATGATACTGTAGGTAGACTTGCTCTCAGTGTGTTGGATGTACTCGTGCATCAGCCAAAGATGAGACACTGTAGGTTGCTCATGCAACTTTTTGCAATTTACTACAGCGGGTTGGGAAAAATTATCAGATCAGGAAAGCTGCACCAAATGATTTGCAGTGGGTGTGATGTGGAAACTGTACAGTACTTGTAGGGTTAAAATAAGTTAAACAGATTTAAGTGAAATAAAACAGGCCACAGTCAGTGCATTAAAGACTTGAGACTGCTGAAATGTCCCATCATCATTGCTGTAGAATTCAAGCTTTTACAAACTGTCGTGGGAAATGGATCCTGCAGTTAAAATTGCTTAACTCAGGTTATGACTGACTAACTTGATGCACTTTATGAGAACTGCCCGGTCGACGCAGCAGTAAACTGTCACATTAGATGAAAGCCTGTTCTGTTGTTAACGCTGAAACACCAGGCAGGTTTTCTTTTGACTATACATGATGTGCTCCTGCCATATGTTTTATACATAGATATATATGCAACAATTTGCTGATTATCTTTATAGACTCTGACCACTCAGTTTACTTTCATGAACTGTTTTTATTGATCTTTCTATGAATAACACCAAACAATCTCTGTGGTCTGGTGAGTTTCCTTCTCAGTATTTAGTTCCACTTTGCTGCCATCTACTGTTGACTCTCAGAAAAACCATGAAGGCAACGTGACCGTCTTTTTTTTTTTTTTTAACC
>NTHP01000114.1:251157-279874 GCA_003416845.1 Oplegnathus fasciatus | reverse complement strand
TTTTTTTTTTTTTGCACAACAGGATTAAAACCCTGGTTGATAAAACACATTACTGGCATTTCTCTGCCTCCTATTGACTAACTTAAAATGAAAAAGTACTCCTACATTATGTTAGAAACTGTTCAGGAATGCACTCAGAGCTCGGAGGACTGAGCCTCCATTGACTTAAAAGAATTCTGTGTTACATGATTCTACTTTTAAAGAAGTCCTTGATTCTTCAATGCTGCTTTGTATTCTGTTGAAACTTAAGTAATTCCTTTGCTCTGAGAGTAAATATCGATGGTTAATTACATTTTGAAAAGATGATGTCCACCATTTAACATTCCCACTGTAACCCTTACTCAGCTAAAGTTATACTACTATGACTTCTACTACTTCTGTTATTAAAACAATAATAGATACTACTGTTATCTTCTAATCATCTATGTGTAGCGATATGTAAACATTAAATGGAATAAAGGCATAACTTACCAATCCATCACAGTGGATGAATGTGTACCAGCAGATAAACTGCATTTAGTTCATGCAAGTTATTTTATTCATCTCATCACTGTTGTCCAAGTCTCAGATGAGGACACGTGGGTGCATATTTCGAGTCATTTTGGCCTGTAATGTTTAGTAGAGAACCAAATTTAAACCAGAACTTGCTGTTTATATACCAAAAAACTCTTTGGGATCTGTTTCTTCAACTTCCATGACACGACACCTTTGCTATTTAATTATCTCCTCCAAGCTGCGTTGTTCCTCCGTCAGCTCTGAACTTTCACAAATATTTGCTACATCTCTTGAAATTAAATCTAGCTCTTAGCAGACGATACTTAAGTGTTTTTCAGCCTGTAAAAGCTTGTTTTATGAACAACACATGTGACAGAGGCTCAGTTTCCTATATGTGTATATCACAGTGTATCAGGGAATCTCCACATACTCTACATTTTAAAATCTGTCTTATCTTACAGTAAGCAAATATTGAGGCCAACACATGATCAGGATCTTACGTAATAAAGGAGATTAACTAAACAAAAAGATACTTGTTGTTTATTCAATTAAATCTAAAGATTGATTTCTTTTGATAGATGCAACATAATTAATGCTCATCTGGCAAACACACTATATTCAATATATCTTACACTCTGAAAACAAAATAATCTGATCATTTTGGCATCATGCCTGAACAAGTTAATGTTTTTTCCTCTTTTTGAATTCATAATACTGTTCATATTAGATGTTACACCTCATATTTTAAGAAATGATCTGAATAAGCTTTATGAATGAATATCTCTCTGTCAGTTAATCAGTTTCAATCCAACTTTAAAGCCGTAGAGTCAGTACGGGGCAGTGTGCACATCTACAGTGATGTACAGATTTCTTGACGTTTCTTTCCTGTTGTTTTCCATTCAGAAGCTGACGCACATTGTGAGACACCACTTCACCCACCGAAGACGGAGAATTAAAGAATAATGATCATTATTATGATGTCATTGTATATAATTGTTTATAATTAATGGTGATTTTTTGAACGCGTGTTGGAAATGTGTTCTTGTGTTTTTGATCGGTTGCTTTTTGTGCTGCTTCATTGCTCTTTAATCACAAAATGTATATGTTGTTACCGACTTTGTTTATCAGAAAAAAAGACTTATATATTCAGTATTTTGAATGATTTTAAGCTGGTTCAGTTTTATTGCCATACATTGACAGTAACAGATCAGAAAATGCTCATTGTGGTTGTTTTTGGAACCTTTGTTTACCAAAACAACTGTTTTTAAATTGAAAACTATAACCTACAATGCAATTCTATATAAAAGGGCTGATACTAATTATTTAATACAATTTGTGTGTATACCAAACTGGTTTCTGTCTGGTTAATTAAATGATTTGTGCAGTCTAATCTTTAAAAGAAAAGATCCCACAGTCTTTCTCACCGAGCGTGACCAACACAACTCTCCCTCTCAATTCACTAAAAAAACAACAACATAAATGTGTGCAAAGTATCTGACATGGCTGTTAAAGCAAATGTTCATAGCTACAAGTATTATGTTACATTTCCACAAAGATCTGAGAGTAGGAGTGAAGAAACATTGATCGCTTCTGTCCAAAAGTTCATGATGGCTCCATTTAGCTCCTGATTATCTTCAGAGGTAAAATCCCTTTCAGTGAGCAGATACTGACCTCGGTATCTCTGTATACCTTTTATAACTGACTAAAATCTGGTCGATTCAGTACATAATAAAATAGAATTTACCTCTTTAGTATTAAAAGTCTAAAATCTAAAAAGAAAACACTCTCCTGTTGTGTTAGAAACTGTCGAGGAATGCACTTAGAGCTCGGAGGGTTAGGCCTCCATTGACTTCGCTCACTACAAAACATTACTGTTGGAATAAGTGTTAAGTCCTTGACTCTACAAAGCCAGTTCATGTTCTGAAAGTCTTTATCGCCTGGCTTGGTTAATTAAACTTTCAAGTTTTTAAGTAGCAAAGAGTAGAAAGACCAAAACTCAGAGTCTGATGGCAACCCTTTTAGAATTGAAGAAGAGAAGATTGAGCTGGGTAGTAAAGCTGGAGTACACCTTGTTCACCTCATGTCACCTTATTCATTAATGGGTCATTTAAAGGGCAAAATCAAATTCAGATATCCAGATATTTAATGGAATAAATGCAACTTACTAATCCAACACAGTGAACGAGTGTGTGCCAGTAAATAAGAACCGAAAAAAATTCAGAGCAGGTTTAACCTCATTTATTTCAGAGAAGAAGAGAAAATATTGAGAGTCGTGTAAAATATGATTTCAGTACAGCAAACTTAAGGTCATTTGTGACACACCGAAGGTTCACCGATAGTCAGTAAGAGTTACTTTAGAAAAGAAGTCAAGTCCTCCGTGTGTCTGCCTCTCTTTAACTCTGAAACTCAGTAAATGTGAGCTTTTAATATCTAAAGTTTTTAATGTGTGCACATCTTATTTTTTTTATAAAAAGAATAATGAGAGCCTGTCAGAGGTAGAATGAGGAATAAATATTTATTTAAAGCCTTCACGAATCAGTTAAAAATCAAGACTGATTATTATCACCCATTATTATTACCCATATTGTCATCTATTAATTTAATAATTAAATGTACAGTTTTCTACAGTATTTTCTGCTCTATCCTTGCAGAAAATGACAAATTTTGGGGGAAAAGTTGTTCACTCTTCCTCTATAGATGCATTAGTATCTGAAAAGTTAGTTAGTTTGTTTTATTTGACCGTACTTTACAAAAAAAAACACAGACATAACGCTTCCACACATGAAGCCTGTGTGTGTCGTCCATGTCACCCTAAACTTCAGCTATTGTCTCTTTCTCACAAATTCTCTGCTGGAACAGACAAATTATGTTAATGTTGCATGTACAAAATATAAAATTCTTCATCTTACAAATAAAAAGTTTAATTCATAAGCAATAAAATAATAATAAGAAATAAAACACACTGTAGCTTCACCCAAAACACTCAGGAGTTTTCCTGTTAAAGTCTTACTTGGTCTGGTATGACCAGTATCTGTTAGAAAACATTAGATATTGCTGTGTGACTGACATTATTGTGTCAGTTTTCTGACTATATTTTCTGCTTATCATCCCATTCCACTCAGTCTCAGTCAGTTCACCTCAGGATGGTGTCTTTAAAGCCGCTGAAGAGCTACCGCCCGCTCTTCTCCCAGCGAAGTAGTCTCCTTGCGGTGGGGAGTGAAGCAGAGGGAACATGTAACCTAACGTTAGGTGAAACACTACNGCCTTTGTCCACAGGGACCGCCAAAATTAACACAAAATGAAAAGTTCCATTGAGCTGCTTTAACTTAAAAGGTGATAATATGTCAGTGTTGTGTTTACAGCGTGTTCCTGCCGCCCCTAAGTGGCCAAAAAAATCTGTTATTTTAAGTACTTAAGTAGGTCTAAGTATCGTCAGTCCACAAAACACCAAGAAGAAGGATTTAGAGTGTTTAACCCTACAAATATGAGTGTAAATGGTTTCAATAATAAATGGCCAAACTTGACAATCACAGTGATAAAAGACAGGACAATGAAACCAGTGGTTCTGTGTCAGGTCAGATAATACAGGAAGCCTCAGTGAGTTTTGTCATTAGCAAGAATATTTATGTGATTACTTGCTGACGCTCTGAGGGAGATATTTGAACCTTGACACTTTATTTAATTCATGTTTTTGCAAAGCTGATTGTCATCATATCAAACCTGCAAAAACATCTCTGTGGATACAAAGTGCATTAATAACATGTTGGACGATCATTTACGAAATATTTTAATTCATTTTGAGAGAGAATTTCAATACAAATCTGGTGCTCTGACTAATTTCAGACAAAATGTCATGAAGGTACAGAAAAAAAATAATTAAATCAAAGAGGTTTTAGTTTTACCCCACAGAGTTGTGGTGCAGCGAATGGAAGTGTGGTTTTATGAAAAAGTCCCTGCACTTTGTTAGGAGTGCCATCTGTTTACTGACCTCTTGTAACTTTTTCAGTTCTTTTTTTTTTAATTAAATGACCTTTCCTTAAGTGAAAAAAAGAGCAGAATAGAAAACAAGTTATACAGTAACAATGATTAGCATTCAAGCAACAGAGCAATCAGAGCCTGAAATTGCATTGAAATTACAGAAGCTGTGAAAGTTGATGAAAAAATAGAAAAGCTGGGATGAGATGAATCTAAAAATATAGTGTCATTATTTTAGCACTTTCACGCAAATCATCCTTTTAACCAGTCAAACACAAATCTCCAAACGGGAGGAGACACTTGCTGGGCTGCTGGAGTAGATAATCTATATTCTATTCGAACATTTATATTTACATTTCCTCTGAGGAGAAAATCATCCTCTTCACAACAGAAAGAAGAATAAGTAGCCGTCATTTAAGGTCAATTTTTTTCCACACTTACAATATTTTGCTGTTATGAAGGTATTATAAGGTAATATTCAAACGTTGACAAATGTAAGAAAAGGCAGCCAATGTTATTCTACAATTTATAAGCCAAGTGAAACAGAGCATGGAGCGCCTGCTTCAACATAGGAAATGGCTTTTTTTAAATATGTCTTTAATCATATTTACGGGGTTGTGCATATTGTTGCTCAGTATACATCTCAGAGGGCAATATTGTACTTTTTACTCCACTACAGTTATTTTACAGCTTTAGTTCCTTTGCAGATTATGATTTTACATACAAAACATACAATGACATTATAAAATATGATGTATTGTTATAGACTAAACTACCCAACAATATGTAAAACTGTTAAAATGATCTCCACCTCAACTATCTACAACAGTAAACTACTTACACATTAATGCATCAGTAATGATAATATAATAATATAATAATATACAGTGATCAACCGCTTATATGGATCAAAAAGCTTGGGACAGAATCATTCCTATACAAATGCTGTTTAAATAATTCGCTTACAGTGTTCATTTAGGGTCTTTTCATACATGACAACATATGGAGAAAAAAACCCTACAGTAATTCTGTTATTTTTACTGTACTCCCATGATACTTTGCTTCGCGGTAACCTGTCTGCTTCCACCCACGTAGTCTCCTCGAAGCTTATGACAAACTGCCAAAAACGAGCCAAAGAGGTGCAGCAGTGAAACTTGGTGTTCCTCAGGCTGCCTTGTGTAGTCGACTCAAACAATGAGAAACAGTCGTGGCTGCTAGTGATGGAGACAGAAAACGAATGTGCACGGGGAAAGCACCTGTGGTTGAAGCCGCCCTCGTCAGGTGGATTGATAATGCCCGGTCACGTAATGCCTCCTAAATATCGTATCCCAGTAAATAGTGAAGCTGTCTGTTTCATTACTTTATATTCATGTAATAAATATACAAATGTCAGTTAGATGGTAATCTGCATGAGAAATAAAGAAAAAGGAAAAAAATTAAGTTATAATAATCATCCGCTTATACTGATCAATTTGACCCGGACAGGCGTGATTTTAGGTTAGGTTTCCACTGTATATACATATATTTATATCTGTACATAGTAGTTAAATGTTTATGTTTACCTTTGTCCAGCTTTGTCGTCCTTGTTTTTAGCTGTATGTGTGTTTATTTCTGTGTCTGTGCATTGAGAGCAACTTAAACTGGAGTCAAATTCCTTGTATGTGTACACATACCTGGTCAAAAAAGCTGATCCTGACTCTGAAGCTGATGATGTGATTGACTGATGTGAAACTACACACTGATCTGCTGGCAAGTGCACACAAATTGCTATTAGTAGCCAAAAGGGAATATATTGGTGAAAATGTGTAATAAAGCGTATATCTAATCATGTCTGAAATCACGTTGAGCTATAAAATCAATACATTTGTTTTATGCCCCACACCTTATCTTGAAACTTGAACATTAACCTTCCATTAACCATTACTCAAGCACTTAATTGCACCTCGGTCAATAATGTTAATTTAGAAAGACTTTTGCTTGAGTTTTAGAGATATCTGCATTCATGTTATGGTAAAGTGGTGATCTTTGGAAGGGGCTATTAGAAGTTGAAAAAGCTAATATAGAGTGAAATATTTCATGCTAACATGAGTTATGACGTTGAATGTGTTTCTTTGCACTAACCTGAGTGAGAGGTCAATGCCTTTTAGGACAGTGATACCAAAGTGATAGGGATACTCTCTGTCTCGCCTTAACCTCCCACTCTAATTTGGCCCAGTGGAATACAACAAATGGTGTGCATAATTGAACATTACTTCCCTGATGATTTCTGGCAGGCCTGGTGGGGATTCTCTCAGGTCAACACTTGTCACTTTAAGGGGAATAATGGGACTAATTTTGCTCTTTGATCTCTCTTAAATGATAATAGAGGCCAGGAATCATGATCAGTCTTTAAGGAAAGTAATTCAAAAAGAGTGACTTACATATATCATATCCAACATTACCTTAAATCCAAGAAAGTATGCCACTGTATGGACATGGCAATATGGGCAGAAATATCTTTGACACCATTTGACACCATTAGAATAACGACCACTGGCCTTTTTTCCTGAAACGAACAAAATTATTTTAAATTTATGCTGAAAATGGAGCATTCTTGTCCAACATTCCCTGTATAATTTGTTAAAATTTTAAATCTGATTTCCAGGTTTGAAATAACACTTAAACATGATAGCATATGGCCTTCTCCTAACTGATGTGAGGCACTAGGTTCATCTTAAAGGATGAGGTTGGTATTATTTGAAATATTCTGTTCTCCACATACTTCCAGCAATATGCTGCTGAATCAGGTGCTTCTCAGTTCGAGGGCAGAAAATTGATTGATTTGTAGCCTTTAATAAGGCAAAAAGGTATTATTCTATATTTTTCTTATCGTCAACAAATCCCATAAAAAGACCCAGCCAACAATGTGTTAGGTCATCTCTCAGTACTTTCTTCTGTCTCAGTTTTTAACAAACATTATCCAAATGTATTTGGAAATAGTGCATTTGTTGGGGACTACTTTCAGCAGCAGATTAATCCACATTTGGTGCTCTAGTGAGTATTTGAGGCAGCAGGACAGGTGTGTGTGGGATTGAGTCAAAATAAACTACAGTGTGTGTGTTCATGATAATAAAAGAACATATCACCCATCGCAGCAGTGTGGCCAAGACTGGATTACTACGCAACTGCGCAAAGTGGGCAACCTCTGTGGGACCCCAGACCTCCATTGGCCCTGTGTCTTAACTGGTTTGTGCTAATTTAATCGAAACTTTGTTTAGGCATAATTACTAAAGCACAATATTAACTGACATGCTTTATCTTAAGGTCATATCACTGTTTCTGTAGCAAAGATGAATAAGCTATGTCAAACTTAGGTTTTTTTATAGTTATTTCTACAGAAAATATATGCCATCTTTTCACCACTATATATATAGAGAGAGATTTCTTTCTATATTAAAGTTGTTTCTCCCACTTTCACTGCTGGTGATTCAAAACTCAGCAGTGAACTGTGTTGAGTTACAGTAAACACAATAAGAAATTAGTGATGTAAGGACACATCCACATGGTGATGTGACAGACCATCACAAATACAGTGAAATATCATGTGCTCTATTATGCTCTCAAGAAATACGTTCATAACTTATATTAGTTACATTTTATGATAGATTCTGTAGAAATAAAAACCCTAAATACTGCATAGGTTCCAACAGGGACATTCATGCTACCGGGAGGCACTTATGTATTAATAGTTTACAAACATAGTTTTTGCTTGTAATATAAAGCACTGGTGAGGCATGAAAAAGTCTAAGTCAGCCAGCCAGAATAGTCTCAGGTATTTTTCGGTATAAAAACATGTCCAGTGCTAGTCTGAGCTGATTCTGATTGATTGACTCTGCAGCCAGCAGTGGAACAGAGAGCAGAGGGGTTGATTTGGTTTGATTTCAATCCATTTAATAGAATGCAATGCAGAGCCTTTCCCATCTATGGCGTCATTTTAATATGGATGAATTTCATGTAAGGAAAAAATTTTGGCAGCGTGATTCATCACAATTTCCCCAAATGCAGCTTCCAAAAAAATTTAACATGCAATTACTATGTCAGACAGTTGGAAGAAATTGCTTCAGGTTACCGAGGGCTCTGTGACAGGTGCATTGTGGGAGAATTGATTGTTACATAGGGGGTAAGTGAATTGTCATTACCTGTCAATGTTCTTATGACACTTGGCTGGATGCCATCTGATTTGTTACAGGACTTTTGAATTGGCCTGCCGCCCTCGCTCCGGCTGGCAGCCGACTCTCCAGATTAGCAGGGGGAAGATATAAGCCTTCTCTTCACAGGTCAAGAGCTCGGCCACTCAGAGGATACACATCAGTCAAGCAGGGTGTGAGATTTGTGAAGTTGAGCAGCAAAAATGCAAGCGTGATAGATGTTTGCGTTTTCTCTCTTTGTGCTTATTCAAACGTCACAAGACAGACAGGCTGATGGAAGGGACAGAAAGGAAAACGGCTGCTCTATTTGGAATGGTCGTCAATTTATTGTGAAAACCACGGCGAGAGGGATCAATACAATAAATGTTGCCTCCATTAGCTTGATTAAAAAGAGGGATAGATGAAGGCTACAAGCTAAAAAAAAATATTCCATGGATTATACAGGGATAAGGGCTTTGGCTATAAAGAGCTGCATTAAAGGCGACAGAGTGAAGGGAGAGTAGCACTGCAGTCAGGGAGCAGGGCTGGCCCCAGACTTTCAGGGGCCCTACAAGCAGAATTTGACTCACCACCCCTCAAACAACCTCCACCCTGCAGTCCCAGCATGACATTGTAACTCATATAAGCTCTAAACTGTGCATTGTATGGTCACAACAGACTAGACTGTATGGCCAAAAAATATGTGGACACTCACCCATATGTGGCTGCATGACTCTGGTCAAAATGAAAATCTTTTTTTTTTCCACTCTAAAATTGAGATCACAATTTTTTTCCCACTGTTCTTAGGGACACATATTTATTGCAATCCATATTGCTTTATGATCATGAGAGACTGGCAAATGACACACCGTTTTTCTTTTTAAAACAGACAGCTCATATGCGACTGCATTAAATGTTCAATTTAAGAACAGTCAAGTATGCTGTTTGTTGTTAAGATCACATTTGAAAAATGTTTTAAAAAATAAAAGGAAAAATTAACTAATACACAGCTCAACTGTAGCCAGATGTAGCCTGTGCCCCAAACCATGGAGGCCTTGTCCAGTTATAAAGGGAGACTGATTTCACAATGTGAATGCGTCACACGCCTGTGTGATCCTCAGATAGTCCATGATAAAGTCATTACTGATAAAAACAGACTGTCAGACATGATTCCATAGTTCAACCTGACAATAAATCTGTCGTGGTCTTATAACTAATGTTTTTTTTTGCATTATTGCATTGATTGCTGCTCAACACTTAATGTTAGTGTATAACATTAGAGCAGGTAACACATCATGAAGAACAGTTGTGGCAAGGCATTGAGCTGCATTTGTTTAGCAAAACATTAATCCCTTGTTTTGCAGTGGTGACCAGAGCCGTAGCTTTGGTTCACAGCCTCTGTAGTCTTTTTAATACGCCACTGGATGTTTGAGTGGTCGGTGGTGGGGACTTCCAACAAGTTTTCTGGCCTTTTTGTGATGTTTCAGGTGGTAGTAGTAATTTGTGGTGTTATTTTTTGTTTGCAAAATAACACAGGTGCTTTTGACTGCCATCTTTGAATCCAGTTTCACAAAGCAGACTGCACAACTTTTTTATGGTACAAGCATGAGTTTTGGAAGAACTGCTGCGTTTCCGCACTCTGACACATTTTTGTTGTTTCTAAGAAGCTTTCCCTTTCATCTTGCAGTTTACTCTTCTGTCTCTCACACACATTAGATTTATTTACATTGGTGTCCTGTCCCCCTCTTCCTGTGCACAGTTTGTCATGTGGAGTAACGCACTTGTCATTTGTTGATGCAGCTTAGGGAGAAATCAGGTGCGTTTGTTTTGACGCAACGGATATCGCTGCTACAAACACAGCAGAATCATTGTAACATGAAAATGTAACACAAACTACATGGAGGTCTGACTCGAAATCATCCTATTTCGATTGATAGTACAGCCTCCACTTTCCTGGTTTCAGGCTTTCCACCAGATTTTGGAACCTGGCTGCAGGGATTTGCTCCCATTCAGACACAAGAGCATTAGTGAGGTCCAACACTGATGGTAGGTGATAAGGTCTGGCTCACAGTTTCAGTTCATCCAGTCAAGTTCTTCCACAGCAAACTGGGAAAATCACTTCTTTGTGGAGTTGGCTGTGTGCATGGGGGCACTGTCATGTTGAAACAGGAAAAGAGACAAAAACAAACTTTTGCCACAAAGTTGGAAGAATACCATTGGCTACTAAAGCTCAGTTTGTGTGACCTGTTTCTGGCCCTTGTCAGGGGGTGGTAGGAATATATAGTAAGAGAAAACTGTATAGCAGCGGAGTTGTGGGGGGTGAAGTGGCGAGGTTGGCAGGTAATCTGGCTGATACTTGGCAAAGTGCTCGCTGGCCTCTAATTGGTCTATCAATGGTACTAATCACACTCAGCAAGAGATGGCAGGTTGCAGCTCACAGGGCTGCAACACTTGGATTTGGATGGAGGATAAGGAAAGGAAAGCCCAGGCTCTGCACTGTACATCTAGCCTGCTGCCACCCGCTGTCTGCAGCAGTCACACATGTATGTGACAGATTTCACCTGTGACAATACATGTGTGCTTTGCATACCCCCATAGCTCTATTATTGTGTTTTGACACAGATTCCCAAAAGTTCAAATCAGTCACGCTCTAACAAAGACATACAGACGGGGGACAAATGAAAGGAAAAACCTGAATAAAAGAGTGGAGAAACATGGTAAATGCAGATGCTTCTATGCACCAGGGCTCACTGAATGGTTTGGTGAGGATGAAAATGACGTGAATAAAATGCTGCGGCCTTTACAGTCACCAGATCTCAACCCAGTTTCACACCTATGGAAGATTTTGGACCAAGAAGACAATAAGACGATGCTCTCCACCTCCATCACCATAAGACCAAATGATATAATATAAACTTTCATCTTCAAATCTATTTAGTGATGTCTGTGACTGTCTCTGATGCTGTATGTCCTCCCTATATGCTGTTTTTTTTTCTATCAGCTGTACTCAGGTCTCTCTTACAAAAGAGATCTTGATCTCAATGAGATTACCTGATTAAATAAAGGTTGTATATATAAATGAGGGAATATCTTGTGGAGGAATGGTGTTCATCCCTCCAATAGAGTTCCACAGACTTGGCAAGGAGCACTGAAGCTGTTCTGGAAGCTTGAGGTGGCCTGACTCCATACTAAGACACTTCATGTTGGGGTTTTTTTCCACCTTCTGGGATCTGGGAATGAAGTGACATGAGTCCAACTGATCAAGAAACAGAAGCAAACTTTATTATAATGAATTACACCTTGACATGCATGTATGTCAAGGTGTAATTCATTATAATAAAGTTTTTTCAAATCTCAAATGAAATGAACTTTATCAATACTCATAGTCATCAACAGGTATCAGTGTGATACTAAGCAGCGTATCGTGAGCAGGAAAGGTGTAAAGCCAGTATCAACCTGCTGCCATATATGTTTTACAGATGGTTACTTTGTGTTGTTTGGACTGTGGAAGTCTGCTGCTGAGTCAGGTAAATAGGTTGAATGTACAGTGGTGCTGGCCTCTGCCCACAATGACCCACAGAGAGATGAGTCTTTCATTCCACTGACAAAAGTGTTGAGACTCTTTTTATTCTGCCTGTAATCCGATCAGAGGGAAGAGAGAAGTCCCCAAACATTGGGCTGCTCTGTAAAAGTGTCTCAGCTCCACATGTAGGGAGGGTGGCTAGTTAGGCTGCAGGATACATCCAGCCAGCAGAACAAACATGAGCACTGTCACTGTGTTTGTCATCCGAGATGACTGAAGTAACACAGTGCCGACCGGGCCCATGGAGTTACATCAGCAAGGTCGGCAAGGTATATATGGTTATGAACTTTCAGATTAAATAAGTTAATTTAAACTCTAATGTAAAATACTGATTTGGAGGTGCAACCTAGCGGTCATATTAAATAATATGCTCACATTCATTTGGAACAATAACCAGGTAGGTATTCAAGGGACATTCTGTGATTTGTCATTACGTATGTTTTAGGTAATACCTAAAGCAGTATTACTTATAAAAAATAATGTAAAATAATGAGTGTCTGTGATATAACATAGACTTGATCTATGGAGTGTCAAATGTTTCCTTAGACAGTGCTGTCTTTGTGTTTTCAAGAGTCCTCCATTTTGTTTGCATATCTCTGACAATAAATTAAAGATCAAACAAGAAAAATAAAACTGGCACGAATAGTTGGATCAGTTAAAAAAATCCATGGAAGTCTTGGCAAATAAAACTGCAAATTCAGGGCACCCTGAATGCATAGTGGTTAAGGCAGCAACCATGACACAAAATCAGCATCTGATCTGGGGACCTTTGTTGAATTTCATTCCGTATCTCTCTATTGTCCACTTGTTAATAAAGGCATAAAAAGCCTAAGAAAAAAACCCCCATAAAATTTGGGATATTCATGGGAGATTTCTGTGTCTGTGTTAGTGTTCCAACTGCTACAAAAGAAGAATCCTCTGCTTCATTGTACAGTCCTGGTAAAGGACAGTCCATGTTGGTCCAATAACTGTTCTTTTGCCATGGTGACGCACCCATATCACTTTGCAAATGGCACAAAGCTGGAGAGATGAACCTGGCTTAATTAGAAATACAATAACCTGCTGGTGACAAAAGTCTGAGGCGTCTTTCAGCAGCGGTCAGCAGAGGTGACGATTGAAAGAAGCAGACGGATTGACTCCGGGGGTCCACTTATAATTCCCCCAAGCCATGAACACAAAAGCCAATGCTGGTGCACTTCCTTCAGTGGTTTCTTTCACCTTCTGAGCCACAAACAAAAGTGGACATTTTGTGCAAAAACAGCCCTGATCAACAGACCAAAAAGTTTTCATTGACACCTTAAGGCTAGTGATGCAAGGCATGGCATTAAGATGGCAAGTGTCACGGAAACATGATGATGCTGTACTTTTACGCTAGCTAAAAGTTTTCAGAGACATTTAAGAGAAGAGGAGATCCTCCAGGATACACTGGAGTCAAGTACCAGTTGAAAGCAGCAGGCCTTCAGCTATAAGAATTCATTTAGAAAGATGATGAGGACATTACATCAGAGCCATGAGTTTATCTGAAAATGACGTATGATTTGTCTAGCCATGGTATGATGGAACAGTATCTATAAGGAATCTAGCAGAATCCAGTATAACCAGAAACAAATAATAAATAAAGTGAACATAGTGTTGGGTGATTTACACCAACAAATACAAAAATAAAAGCAGAGCAGAGGACATGATGTTTCTTTGAACTAAATTCTTCCTGTGTGGAGAGGATTTCCATTGACTGTATTAGCACCAGAATTTACGGTCATTTGTGTGAGTCTGTAGCATCTCAATTAGTGGTGGATGCATCACTTTTTGTTTCTCTGTTCCATTTTATGAATCAGGTTAAATTCCTGCCTAAGAGCTCACCAAGTGCAGCTTTAACAGATAAACCGCTCTTTTCACTGATACTTTAGCAGCCAAAGCTGGTGTGGAGAGGGGATGGAGCACAGAAAAGAAAGTGGATATACCAGGTGGTGCTACACTTGGAAATCTCATTATGTTTTCAGGGACACAATGCAGGACAAGATGGTGAAGATGGGGTGACAAAGAAAAGCACCTTCCTCACTCACTTCCCTTCTCCTGGAGAGGGCCCTATACAGCAGCCAGGAAAACCATGAATGGCAGCAAATTTATTGAATCACAAANAAAAAAAAAAAAATTGTGACAATGTGAAGATTAAGCATGTTGTAGTTTCGTTTTTATCACAAAATAAGGACATTAGCTCAATGTCTGTATGCAAAGACAATTACACAAGTTATGTCTTAGTTGCAGTATTTTACTTTAAATAACATTGGTTATTAACATATGTATTGAGAGTTGCCTTTTTCATTGTGTGACCTCTATACTCATGTATTGTGTGTACACTCCACATATGAATGATGGAGGAACACTTTAACCTCTCCCCATCCCTCCACTGTCCTGTTATATTACTTCAACTGTTAGTTTAACACTTACTTTAAGATGTTCCCCCCATGGTTGCCCCAGAATCCATGCCCTGCACTGAGTGACAGACAATGCTCATTTAAAGCACAAAAGCACATAGACTCTCATTCAGACTACAGCTGCCCTCTTTCAGATCTGTATTCTAAAGCCACTTTCTGTTGTCCCCTGCTCAGGTTTTTCCCCACGGAGGGAAATAAAGCTGGGCCCCACTGCATTGCATTTGGTGTGAGGGGAGAGAAGGGCTCGCCTATTTGAAATAAAGGAGAAGCCTCTCCACTGAGAGGACACCTTAGAGGTGCACCTTTTGCTTTGTCCTGGGCAGTTGGCTGGAAAAATGGAAGGCAAAGTAGGAGGGGAAACATCACGCAGGTGGGCGATCCCTAATGTGTTTATGAAAGATTCTTTGATAAAATGGGGAAAAACGTCTGCTGATTTCCAATGAGCTTTTTGTCGCTTTTTTCCCCCCATGTTTCCGATTTAGCACCTTGCAGGCAGCTTCCAACAACTCCACTTACAAAGCATACTGTACATGAGTTTGTTGTTGAAGGTAAGCCAATGTGATTTACCGTTTTGGCAGAGGGTGAAGATTCACCTGTCTGTGGGAACATGTGAGATGATGAGTCTAGACTTCTGTGTGTTTTCCTCCATCAGCTAATGCTTTCTGTAGATTGGAAGAGAAATTTTGAGTTGTTTTTGCTGTTAATTATCAGAGTTGTGCTTCAGATATATGCTTCACTGTGAGAGTTTCCTTCATATGGCACTTACGGAATTTGTCAATGTAAAGTGCAGCGATTCACTTATGTTCATGATTTTCTCAGTGCAGCTCAGTCTGCCACTATGTGATGAAACAAAATATGAAGCTTAAATGCAAATCTATATTTGCTTTCTTCTGTGCTTTTTGTGGTGTCATGATTTTATTCATTCCCAGAGGCTTTATGTCATGTATGTTTATGTTATACGGCTATTGGTGTTTTCCTTAAAGGTGAAGCAATCTTTTCATGTTTTTGCTGCTCAGATATTTCACGTCCAAATGTTTTGGTTTCTAAACTGTTGTTATTTGACAAATATACAGTATACACACACGCACACTCACACACACATGTATACATACAGTATATATGTATACACACACACACATATACAGACACACACACGTATACATACAGTATATATGTATACAGACACACACACATATACATACAGTATATATGTATACACACACACACGTATACATACAGTATATATGTATACACATATACAGTATATATATATGTATACATATATTTGTTTATTTAGTTTACAAACTAACGTTAATGGTTATGAGAATATGTTGCTTGAATTGATGTTGGATTTTTTATTCACAGTATATTCACATTGTTTTAATATTCCTAAAATTGTATTAAAATGTGTTAATACAGTGTTAGGAGTCAGGATCACAATCAACTGTGCCTGATGGCAAACTATATTCACGCATCACAAGCCATAGTCATCCATTTCTTTAATCACAAAATAATGCACTTATATGCATATATATATATATATATATATATATATATATATATATATATATATATGTGCTCATGTGGAGTGTCTTTTGACTTATTTAGAGTTTCTCATTCCTGCTGGATGAAGGCAGAACATTACAAGACAACAAAACAAATTAATCATTTTGTTTCAATAAAAAAAATCTGGCAAAGTCTTTACTTTAAACAATATTTTAAAGGTTTTATTCTCTGGCTATCATTTGCTATTAATATACTGTACAACCCTGAACCATCTAATAAAAGGAAGAGAAAGTTCACAACAAATCAATTCGACAGAAAATCCTGACAGTATTTTAGCAAGTAAGTTTAACATTATCCCAAACTTTACTTCTGCTAATGGAAGAATTTGAAGATAAACGATCCTACTGTAAACTGTCACAGGTGATCAAGGTTGGTAAAGGTTTCAGTAATAGCTCAACACTAAAACAATCTGCAAATGGGTGAAAAGTTAAAAGGTATCTCTGACTGCCAAAGGGACCCCATTAACAATGAGTTCATATTTCTGGAAAAAAAAAAGAAGAATCAAAACAACTTTTTTTAAAAAAGAGACAATTATAGAGACCATAAATAAGAGACTATTATTGCAATGATGGCTTTATTTGAAATCACTCTTTTGTTTGATCATTCAATATTCTCAACATAATAAACACTCTGTAGTTAACTCCATAGTGAGTTTTAGGTTAATATTTCAGACACTTAAGAATCATTATCATTTTGTGTCATCACTGACAGGAATAGTGTCATATAACTGTAATTTAAGTACAGTATATAATAAGAAGTATTGCTGGAAAATAGTAGTGTACATGCTATGGTCAATACTTTTTTATTGTGCTAATTTTTGAGGGAACATAGTGCATGAATTTCACACTATGAACCCAGACACTCAAGGTAAAATAGTGAAAAATGAATATGGAGTGATTTCAGATACAACCCGTGTTTTTTTCCCTTAGTGACTATCTAAATAAGGCAAAGAAAAAAAAACACTAATATGACAGTGTATCTTTTACTTTAATTAAACATGATAATAGATTTTTAGTTTGTGGAAAATGTTGTATGTTTTTTGTTGAAACACAACATGTGGCTTTCATCTGTCACTAATCTCTCTCAGAGCAGTGGACCAGTCTCCATGTACAGTCGGGAACACTATCAGACTGATAGTACCAATGAGTGACAGATGATCAGCTGCAGCAGACATTGCCCAGACTCAGCGGCCAGGGCATCAGCATGGGGAGAATAAGAACACTTCACTAGTTTTAAAAAGGAAGAGGAGGCTTTGTAGCAAAAGGGAGGGGTCCATTTTTTTTTCTTGCATGAGGCACATTCTCTTTTTGCAGCATATCAGAATACAGGATGCACTGTCTGATTTCTGTTCCCTTGCAACTATCTTGTCCCAATTCAAACCTCTTGTGGTTTATGTGGCTGAGATCTTGTTTCCAGCAGAGCCACCTGACCATGAAAAGAGTCTATGTGTCACGTTGCTGAGGAGCCAGCATCTCTGACAAGCAGCTGCGCTTTACACCCACAGAAACACTAAGAGGACATGAAGCCAGACATGGCATTGAGTAAAGTGTGTTAGAAAACCAATAATCTATATCGACAAAGTAGGGTTAAGTAATGTCAAAAGTAATTTCCATGTACTCTATGGAAAATATGGAACACTGCTGCTCATAGGCTAAGTCTACAACATTTGTCAGAGAGGAATCTGTTGTCAGGAGTAAATTTTCAAGTTCAGAGGAATCCCACAGATCTAGTGACCCGGCCTATTGTTATCAGTGAATCAGGAAGGAGGATAAAACCTCTGGCTTGTGGGCAAAAGGCGGGCTTCCTTTGTCCTTTCGCAAGCCAAGTTACCTTATGACATCTCATAAAAGGGCGTGAGCCATATTATTGGCCATATACCTCAAACTGTAATTTGTGTGATATTGTAATATTATTATTGTGAATTAGGTACACATGCCTCTTATTATTCCAGTTATGTAAACATAATGTTACAAACAAAAGCATACAATCTTTCTTACAGGAAGTTGTTTTTGGCAGTACTGTTACAGAACTTTGGTTTGGACACTGCCTGAATGGTATCACTTCTTGTTTCTTACATTGCACTGGGGCTGTTGCCATGAGTACAGCAAAATTTCATTTTGTATGTATGTTGTTTCATTCAGTGATATGTTTTTTTAAATGTAAATGAATTTCCTAAAAATCACGCTGTAAATAAAAAGGCCTTTACTGACTAAATTTCCACCAAAATACCAAGAACTTGCTTTGTGCTGCCTCATATCATATTAAATTCCCACCTGTTTTCTACTTTCCCTGCATCTGTCCACCATCCACACTGCACTGAACATGAAATTATCCAACAAATAAAGTGACTTCAAGGTCAGGAAGATACTGAACTGTTGGAGTGCTGCTTGTGTTGGTGATAGCACTGTCATGAAAAAATAACCCACTGCGCATGTTTGAGCTTCGACACAGAAGCAACAGCTAATTGTAGAAAACATACTGTATTCCCAGAGCTGACTGTGTTTCAGGTCCAAAATTCACATATACAGTGAGATGTTTCTGTTAGCCCACCCTCATTGATATAATTGGGGTAGACAAAATAATAGAAACACTTGTCAGTGTAATGAAATACAGTTCAACAGCACCATAAACTACATCCTCCAATATGATCATACAGTTGAATCAACACCTCTCTAAAACAGTCACTATAACCATATAACATTATAACCTTTATGAATGGAGGATTATTTTAGGACTGTTGAATTAGACTGTATTAGTTTTACTGGCAGCTGAGTGTATTCTATTTATTCCCTCTTTTTTGGTCATCCAGAAGTTCCACATACTTCAGTGTAAAAAAAGTGTGGTAAAGATAAACTGCTGGAGCTAGCGGGGCTAGTAGGCTGACACAAGGAGTCCAGGAGCATTTTATCAAACATTTCCCTGTCATTAATCTTCTAGTCCTTGCACTAACTGCATCCAAACAGCATCCTATTTTCTCTGCTACTTATATTATTTTGCCAATCAATCCATATTTCCTGAATGAGAGGTCAAAGTTCAATCAGACCAAACTCTTGAGCCCTCCAAGCATTTATTTTACTCCAACTCTATCCAGCTACTTTTTTGTCCAGCAACCTGACATACTAATCAATACTCAGATGAAGTGTTGATTTTTTAACCATGGCAAGTTGAAATGCCATTCTTTACCATATTAGAGTGGATGACATCCCTTAAAACCAAAACCCTCCAAAGTTCAAACCTTAAACGATGTGGTAGTTAAGACGCTCACGCTGTTGCACTAGGCTTACATTTGCAGCAGCTGTGTCTAGGCAAAGCACTATCCAACTAAAGCAAGGACTCTCAATTTATCTTCTTTTCTGGTGTTTGAAGTTATATTCCACAGTTTCATGTACATAATTTAACCTTGTCAGGGAAATGTAAACATAGGACATATTTATTAGAAAAAGCAACTGTTGTTGTCGTTTTTCTGTGGAGGACAGTCTTGATTAATCCTAATGACTTTGGTGTCTTCCTGACCTTTCTTATGTAGATCAAGCCAAATTTAAGAAATATCAAGATCTAATAGGCATACTGTCTTGAATTTCACTGAATACATTCTGGCTCAGAAGGCTTGCATTAAATAAATCCTAACTGATACATTCATTTGTTGAAGATCCTTTGAGGAACCATTTCAGCCAAAAGGTCTTTTTACTTGTAACTGGTCCTGATCAGATCTTGGTTCCTCTGAGAGGAACCCTTGTGGAACTCTGAACTCTCAGTGTGTGGTGATTGAGGCGCGTTGTGCTGCATGTGAAGGCAAACGAGTTGACAGGGTTTTCAGGTTTGATTTCATGTTGTTCACTGCCTGGTCATTCACTGCCTGGACAGGACACTCCATGTCCGGAAAGGTTTCCCTTACAAATTGGTTACATGCAACCCACAGCTTACACCCCAGCACCTCTCCATTTTTTATGATGAGGTTTAAATGAGGGAAGCTGTTAGCTGCTAAGGCATTGTGCAGTATTTGTTTGCTTATGCAAGGGAATTTCATCCACTGGGAAAAGTACACTGTATAATAGCAGCCAGTCAGCCTGTAGATATGTATAATCTTACAGTCGGTAAACATGTCAAAAGCCAGACAAATAAAGACATGGGTAGCATACTTGACAAATAGAGAAAAGACCTGACATCAGTCAGTAGGAAGTGTTAAGGACAACACAGTGGCAGGCACTAATTATTGCTGATGCTCAACAGCATCCTCAGCCTTATAATCACCATCATCTTTGTCAAATTAATTAACATCATAATCATGGACATTACATCTTCATCAGCTGATTCATAGAAACACAGTACACACTGTAGGTACTGTATACAGCTGCAGACAGCAGCAGTACCAAATACTGAATTAGTCGTTTGTCTTGGGAATGTTTCCAAATTCAAATTTGTTTATTTGGCAAAGCATAATTGGTAGTGTTCCTTTTTTACTTAAGTTGAACTTCAATGTATTTTAAGCAAGTATAGTTTAACTTTCTGCTTCAGTGGGATTTTTGGGTATCTCTCCACTTCCTGTTCTGTGCTGCTGAATCTAGTATTTGTGCTCTTCCTGCACCATGTGGAGTCATTAAGTGGCTGAATGACATTAGTATGGACTAGATTTGTGTAGCCAGTGATGTCATGGACTGTGTTTCATGCTTGTCAGTCTGCAGGCTAGACTAGGAGTCCAACAGGTCCCAGTGACAGCATAATTATTAGAAAAAGGAAATTAAGGGCTAGCCTTACAACAGTTTGACCACAGGCTGCAGATATAATAGTTAACCATTAAGATGTGTTATGGTCAAATAATATTTGGGTATATTATCAATAACTTTCTGTCCTGCAAGTGACTTAGGGATGGTGATGTTGGTCAATCAGTCACTTTGGTCCAGAGTAAGAAATTCTACAGGCCATCCGATGTTTACCCAGAGGTTTTGTAAAGGTTCTTTAAAGACGTTCAATTTGACTTTTTATGAATAGAATCTGTAGAAAAAAATGTCATAAAACAATGTAACAATGCACCAGTAACTTAATGTGCTTCATAGAAAGAGTAATGGAAAAAAATAATTAAGTAGTAATTGAACATCAGTCAATCAAAGACTGCTCTGGTAAACTATCCATCTGGTTCATAGTGACCAAAAGCCATATTTAGACAGCCAACAGGCGATATTCCGACACACCCAGAAGCCCAACCAGCTTGTATTTAATCAGCAACCAGACTGTTTACTGCCTCTTAGATCTCAATCTGTGTCTTTATTGTATAGTGCAAAACACAGGGAAAAAAGAAAGAAAAAACCTTTACACAGTGTATTGCGTCATACAGAGGAAGAGTAATGGCCATGTGGAAAAAAAGCATTATAATATTATAATTACAGGTAAAATAGAGACAGTCTTCAAGTCAGTACACCTCCAATTAATTTCAATATTAATTGTTGATCTAGGGTAACATAAAGACTCCTCTGAGCAGAGCAACATGTAGATGAACATGCAAATATGTTACATTTTTCCACAAGCAAACATACAGTTCCATATACATGGAGAATAAAGGTTCCAGTAATAACACATGATAAATAAACATTTATTTTGGATAAAAGGAGCAGTTCTTTTTTGGAAATTCCTCTGGAACTCAATAACCCTTTTTAAACTCAACACACCTTGTAGAAATTATTAGCAAATAAAATATGTGAAAAATAAGGTGTTACCAGAGGTTGTAGTTTGTTGTTGTTGAATTGTAATATGTTATACAAGAGGTGTTTCTAATATTTTGAGTTTTGTGGTTGGCTGTATAGTAAGACATTGCTACTACTCTATATACAATGCAGTCCATGTGCACTGGGCATATGAATTCTTTGCCTGGATTTCACATTATTACTGTATGAGAATCTGTTCTATAAGAGTTGATGTGGTGGCACAATGTTAAATTATTTTTAATCATTTTTACATCATTTCATGCTGAATGCTGACATGCTGCATTGCCATACAAGAGTAGGTCTTTGAGTCACTGTTTTGTCAACTGTAAAACTGATCGACTTCATAATGAAAATATGTGAATGAGTGAATATGTGTTATGTGAAAATATTCATCATTGTAGAGCAGCAGATTTTCAGTGGCTGAAGTCTAGTTACAGCTGCTGTTATGTGATTCTCTGATATCTCTTGGTTAAAATTATTCAAAGGGGCCAAATGTGTGCTGTTATTTCAGACCTGGGTGGTTAATCTTTGTTATCAGGAGAATGCAGCAATGCCAATCGCTGCACAAACTGTATTCAAATCATAGCTATTGAGTTACATACTGTGGATTAGCTTATCTACATACATATAGCACAAAATACTTGAGATCTACGTGAACATTCCCCACAAATACATTTCAAGTAGTGAAAAATAAATGCAATGTGCCATTTTTCTGTGACTTCTCTGAATATACTTGTCATTCTTTTAACCTGAAATTGTTGTGGCACCAAATGCATGTAGATATTCCAATCTCAAAAGTCAAATTGCTGGCAATAGGCAAACTAAATATGGACTAGAACAGGCATGACAGTTATTAACCTAGGAACGTACAACACAGTGCACAACTGACGATAAAACTAATTTCCATGGTGAGAAAAGGTCATTTTGATTTGTGCATGAAGCCTGCCTGCATAAACCAATGAAATAGACATAAGTGGGAAGAGTGTTCAAACATAAAAATAGAATTTCAGCTAAGTTCCCACAAAGAGAGTAACAGAATGTGCTTAGTTTGCAGCAGAGGCTCCTATCTTATGGCCTTGTGCAGGTATGGCTGACAGGCAGTGAATACAGGCTCTGGCACTATCTATCATATCTTATTGTATTCTAACAACACATTGTTAATCAATTCAATACCTGAATAAACCTGAGCTCCTGCAGAGAAAGGGTTTTGTGGGGAAAGTATTAAATATCACAAGATTTTATTGCTCTCCTTTCATGTTTCATGAGGTTGCCAGGTTGTTTCCTGATGTGGCATTTAAGCCTCCACACAGTATTCACAGCCTCACTCCATTGTGTGTCCTGCATGCAGAGCAAAGAAAAGAAGCTACGGACCACAATGTGTTAACTAGTGTGTGATGAAGATCAGGCTAACTATCTTCATACTTAATCTATTTATTAATTACTCTCCCTCTCTCTGTCTGTGTTGTTCCACATCTACTCATCAGCTGACTGAAGGCGTTCACTCTTTCAGTTATTTAAACCAATCAGATTTTGCCATGACCTTTGTGAGCCAATCATCTCATTGCTGTCAAAGTTTAAAATCTGTTCCTTTCTCTGCTGCTGTCAGCTGTCACTTCAGTGTCAGATCGACGCAACCCTCCTCCAGCCCGTTCACCTCTGTTCTTAATCACAACCAGTCTTCCCAGTTGGTCCTTCCAGTTCCACGATTACACAGTATTGAGGCATAGAGTTTATAACACCCTGCAAATTACTGGGAGGTAATCCGGTAGAAAATCTACCCTCAGTTTTTGACTCTTGTGTTTTTATCTTCTGACCACCCTGTCACCTACAAAAATCTTAAAATTATTTCTTTCAACAATATCTGTGCATGGCACTTTATGGTTAAGGGAAACCTAACCAAACCATATGATAAAACAGATTGATTTTTCAACAATGATTTGTAACGATTTTGGACGGCACAGACAAATGATGTCCTGCTGACAAGGGTGTCAGATCATTTTAAAGGGCAATTAAAAACAATGTATTTTGTTGTTTAATTTTGAGGACTTGTTGGTATTTATCTACCCCAACTTCACATAAGTTAGCTCCCATAAGCATCCATGATAAAATGAGCCCAGCAACAATGTTTCTAGGCAGCTTAAAGTGTTGGCTAAATACAGACTTTGTACTTGAACAGTACTTATGCCACCACGACTGATGACAAAGTCCAAGAACACAAGTACAGACCAGAATGCAGAAAGGCCTTCATAATTCCTTTTGAAATGACACTCATATGGACCACTGGGGGCAGCAAACACACATTGAGCAGAAACATAAAAGAAGACAAGTCACTGGTGTATCTGTTAACAGTTCTCAGCCAAACAATCTGAGCTGAGAGGATTCATCAGGTCACACTGTATTTAAAAAGTAGACTGAAGAAGATAACAACAATAACAGCACTTCTGCTTCAAAATGCACAGACATTGGCTTATTTGTCTTCTACATCATCCCAATGTTGCATGCATCATTGTGGATCTCTTGCGTGGGTGCCTAATTTTAACCCTGCACGGGAAAGGCATAATCCACCAGTAACAATGAATGTATAGCCATTCAAGGTTTTATTGTTAAAAAATGGCAGCCATAAGTGGGTTTGATGTAAGGAAAATCTTAACGCTTATAACTTTAGAGAACAGTGCTTAAATTGATGTGTTTTTTTTACTTTGTATCTCTGTGTACGTAGGGTATAATGCATTCACTAAAGGAAAAAAAATTTCGCAATGTTTTTCTGATTCAGAAAAACAGAGCAGATGGTTGTTTTTTTTATGAAAAATGATCTTGGAATTTCCAAGATAATTATCTCGTTAATTCAGAAAAACAGGGAAAAAAAATTTTCTCAAGTGAATGCATTACGCTTCCATATGTACCTCCTTCCTTTCTTACCACCCCACCATCGATGTTAACATATAAGGACAGGTTTCATTAGCTCACAGACACTTAATGTAACTGTCTCCATGGCTTTCTTACCAAGCGCTGCCAAACAATGAACTTTTCCTGTCTTTTCACATGGAGATGATTTGTTTGACCTCCCAGCTCAGGCACAGCACCAGTCCCCTCAGTCCCTTTTTAAAATTGTTATCAATAACCAGACAGTGCTGAAAGATACAGCCATTGTGTCGTCTTGTCCAATGATAGTAGCATCCCTGCTCAAGCGTCCCATAGAAGGGTGAGTATGTTGAGGCGGAAACTGAGATGCAGGTGTCATTTTAGATGTCATCATGGCATTTGCTGCGTACTGTTAAAATGTATGCAAAGGCCTGCAATCTGTTTGCTTTTACAGGGCCTCAGCACTGTTAATGCAATGTTCTTGACCTGCAAATAGAGGAGAGCTGTCATCTCTTGCATACATGTCTGAGCACTGTTTAGGTGCTGAATGGGAGATAGGCCCTCTATGATTGCCATGAAAGCTGAGCTCAGCCTTCCTCTTGAAAAGACAAATGCAGAGAAAAAGAGAGGATTTACTCCTGGAGAACAAAGAAAACTACAAAATCACTTCTGTTTTTCAGGGGCTCCTTTTGACGAGAACACCCAAGCCAGATCCTTAAAATAGAAAGTTAACAGCTCATGTCACTCAGCTGCTGACAAGCAGAGGATAAGAGGCCTTGCTATAATCTCTGTATGTTGTATCTGAATCTCTAAACAGGCTCCTGAACAGGGAAAGCACAAACTATGTGGCAGGGCATTTATGGAAGAAGGGGGTCCTAGGAGCTACTAAGTGGTTCCTATCTGCTTTGGAGAGTGGGCTCTCAGTGCACTCTGACTCATGCTGACACATGCACTTCAGTGACAAAGCCCAGTAATGTGGCTTCAGTCGTTCAAATGAATAATGTGCAGATTGAATAGCCTGTGATCCTAATCAACTGTTTAATATGTGCATGTTCACCTTTTTGTGATGCTGAACTGTTTGGGCTTTGTGTTAAATAAATCTATCAGCACACTTCCAAACTTTTTGAAGCAGGTGCAAAACCAGATAATCTCATCTTTTTGAACAGTAAAAAGATTCATACTTTTATGTTTTCTTAATATAACTATGCTCAGAGAATTTAATAAAATAATGACTTAACATTGACAATGCAAACTTCTGATCTTTGAACATTAATGCAAACTTCTGATCCTTGAACAGTATGCTTAAACAACACTAAGAGCTCTATTTTGGTGAGTTTGGTATCTTGCTGACTAGCCATGTGCCCCAGTCATTTTGGTCATTTTATTTGATGAAGGTACACCCATATATATTTGAAATTACACTAAGTCCTTTATTTGGGTTCTTTGGACGTTCCTTTTACAATCCTCAACTAGCTGACATCACACACACAGACAAAAGGTTTTATTCCAATTATGGCATTATTGCCAGCCAGACAGAATAAGGATTAATGAGTGACTCTTTACAGCCATCTGAAGGCAGCAGGTATCTGAAGTCTCTAACTGGAGTGATGTTAGCGCTGTCAAACCACAATTACTCAGGGTGGATCCACTTGTTAAATTTTGTGCAACCAGCACCAGACTGTTCAAAATAAGTACAGAAGCCTCTGTGCTTAAGTGCACATCAAACATGTTATTTTGATTAATTATTCTACAGTTTCTGCTGCAAATGAAAAGGTGTTGGAGACGGACGTATTGTGTGGAATACATGTGGCTGTGATGATCAACATGATGAGGCAGAGATTGTTCAGGCTATAGTGATGTTCCCAGAAACAAGAGAGTGTTATTTTAAAAATTCTAATTTATTTGGATCATTACTGGGATCATGTTCATGTTGCAATATGAAGATTTAAGAGGCAACTGTTTAGTTCCCAGATTCTCAGCAATCATTTTTGCATGTCAAACAGTCAAATCTAACGGAGTTAACTTTGAAAATAATTTCAGAAAAATAGAAATATAACATGAAAAAAATATATAGCATTTTTAATTCTACTTTGTATATATGGCACTATGGTGGTATTTAAGGGCTCATTGTGATGACAATAAAATGACATACAGGGACTTATAATTGATGTTTGGAATCTAACGTCAGCCCAGGCATCTCCACAGACACTCAGTTGCCAGTTTATTGTGTGAGCATCAAAGCCTGATATATCCTACTCCTCTGTGCCATAGAGATTAAAAACACATCAATTAGCCACTCTGTTGGTGACATGTTCTTTCATTACCATGACCACACTGTAGTTTATTTTGACTCAATCACCCATACAACGTCCTCCTGCAATTGACAGTAATGTGCCAAAATACACAGCAATGTGCCAACAAAGGCAGTGAAGAAGGAGACTGTTGGCTAGTAAACATGATTGTAAACAATAAAGGTTTCAAAATATTTTTTAAAATGGCTTTGTAAATGTTTTATGAGGAAGGAAATGCATTCAGTACATTTGTTTGACCTCAAGGATACAGACATTGGTTTTGGTGAGTAATACAAATAAATGCAAAATAACTTTTGTTTGTTTACAGGACAACTCCACAGACCACATACACCAAACATACAACCCAATATCACGGCATTTCGTGAAATAGTAATGAAAATTGATCTATAGATTCGTGTACATGCACGAATTTTCAATTTTTTTTGTGACACTCAGCACGACTTTCGAACAAATGTATTTCAATGGAAAATATGTTTCATGCCTGCACCACGTTATTTTCCGTCTGTCAGTAGTATAAAGAGCGAGAAAGTCCGCCCTGGGAGGTGGGGATGGATCGGTCAAACACAGGACTTTCACCCCGGAGACTGGGGTTTATGTCCCACGTGAGTCTTTTCCTAAGCCAAACCATGTGAATCTTTTCCTAAACCTAACCACGTAGTTTTGATGCCTAAACCTAACCAAACACTGCATGTTTGCATTGGAAAGACATGAAATGAGCACGACCTGTGAACACCACATTTCGTGGTGGAGGGCATGTAATTTTAACACATTTCGTGCCCACCACCACAAAATGCGGTGTTCACAGGTCGTGCTCATTTCACATTTTTCTGTGAGACTGTGTTGTAACATATGGCTCACTCACCCAAAACTGAAACCTGAACTGCAACAAAACACCACAGACAAAAAGCTGGTGGGGGCAGCATGGCCATGTGCAGCTGTGACGCCATGTTAGAGCTGCTGCTCTGATCTCAGTGCAGGACATTCTGTAGTTATAGTATAAAATAGATTTGTATAGATCTTTAGTACATCAGTATATGTAGTGCATATACTACATTTTATGACATAACACAATGTACACACACAAACACAATATACTGTACATGTACAAGATAGATAGTGTCTCATACATATAAAGATAAGACAGAAGAGTATTATACAAATAATTGGACCTATTTTACACCTTGTCTTATTATATGGCCAAATGTATGTGGAATCTTTAAGATTCCACCCACACTGTATGTGATAGTGTAACATTTGATTCAGAAACCATAGGCTTTAATGTGCCGCTATAACAGCCTCCACTCTTCAGGTTTCAGGCTTTCTACCAGATGTTAGAACCTGGCAGCAGAGATTTGCTCCCATTCAGACACAAGAGCATTAGTGAGGTTCAACACTGATGTTGGGTGATAAGGTATGGCTCACAGTCAGCCATCTAGTTCCTCCCAAAGGTGGATGGAGTTGAGGTCAGGGCTCTGTGCTGGCCAGTCAAGCTCTACCACACCAAACTAGGAAAACCATTTCTTAAAGAACCTGACTTTGTGCAAGGGGACACAACAGGAAAAGGAAACTCAAAATGTTGGGTCACACTATTGTCAAGAATATAACTTTATGCAGTATCCGGGGG
>NTHP01000114.1:230829-241385 GCA_003416845.1 Oplegnathus fasciatus | reverse complement strand
GTTTGGTCTTCCACTCTAATGTCCTCATAATAAGCTTTGCAGTGTTACACAAACAATTTTATTGACAGTAAAGAAATACACAAACAAGGAAAAAACAACAAGCGTATAAAATTTCTGGCCATTTATTTTTTTAAATTTTCAATTCTCCATTGGAATACCACTCAAGGAAAGACTGGTTTTATTCTATTTTTCTTATTGTCAACAAATCTTATGAAAAGACCAAAACCAACAATGTGTTAGTCCATCTCTCAGTACTTTCTGGCTTCCCTACTCAGTCAGTTGTTCTGTAGTGTAAATCTTTAAAAACAGGTCACAAATATATAGTTTAAATTTTTTAAAAGGGTAATTTCCTAAAACAGCTAGATACTGTACTTTTTAACGTTACCCAAACAGGAGCAAATGGTGTATTGTTGGGGACTATTTTCAGCAGCAGATTAATACACATTTGGTGCCACTCTAATGTATATTATGACACTATATGCACAGTTCTGTTTTGCAAATCTCAATCATTGTGAAATTGTACGCACGAGCAAGGGCCTGATTTCAGCTCCCACGGTTAGATGGTTTCAGTAGATGTAGAAATGCCCTTGACTGCATTTTTGCATATCAGTACCCCTGGCTGCAGTCTTAAAGCACGATTGAGAAGAGAGCTTGAAAATTTGAATGAGTATAACTAACTTCCAGGTCCCTCCTCATCCCTCTCCAATGCGCTTCAGCCCTGTCTAAGCCCCTCCCTGCAGAGCAGCTCGGTCTAATTCTTTCTTTTTAGCTTACTTTTCTTCATTGGTCTTCTTCTGTTTACTTGTCTTTGATGTGAAAGCTGTTGTTGACAAAGGAGGGATGGGAAGTTTTCTCTCTTGGTTGTTTGGTAGTTATTTGTCCGCCATTGCGTCCGATACGGAACTTAACCGAGTTCGCACATGCCCGGGGGAGGGGAGCTGCTCACAGGTGTGCAGGAGCAGTGATTGACACTCCGTCAGACACTCCTCCTAGCTCTGATTGGTTGTTTTGATTCAGGCGCGATGAATTCTTGCAAATGGGCTTAGGGGCAGTAGGTGACGCCAGAGGAGCCTGATTTTTTTCACAGATTATCTGTCTCATGTACTACTGTCGGGACATAGTGACAGTTTTAGCAAATATGACAAAAAGTTATTTTTAGATGGATTACCAACTTCAGCTTTAAGACCTGTTAATGGGAAGAACAACAAAAAGAAGCACAGTTGTGCTGCATCAGTGAGAAAACCCTGTATACATGGTCTGAAGTACATATGTTTGAGGAGCGCACATTCTCGCCATACTTCCTGTTTACTTACTTCCATACTGTTAACCTGGATACGTTGACTTTACTTAAAAAATTAGAGAACTGATTGCCTTAAACAGTTTGAGTAATTGATTTGAAACTAATTTGTATGAGTGAAATCAATTTGAATGCTAATAGACTGGAAGTAGCAATTTAAGTTCAATATAATAAAAGCCAAATTATTTGTACTTAAAGTCTGCAGTAAAATCAACTTTTTGCCCAACTATTCAATTCAGCATTTTAAGTTACAATGACTAACTGATTTAAATGATATTACAATAAAACACACATTGTTTGTTGTTGACATATACTGTACGTACAAAACATTTGATGTGCCATTTCATTGTAAAAAAAAATACTTGAATACATTTTGTCAGTCGGCTTATAGTGCAGGACAGTGTATGTGGAATTGAATCAAAATAAACTGTGTGTTCAGTGCAACGGTGTGGCTCATCGATGTCTTTTTAATGGTTTTTGGACAACAATGGAGCTCTATGGCACAGAGGAAGAAGATACTTCAGGTTTTGGATACACACACAATACGTGTGAATAGGATCAATTCATTGTTGGTTTGGGTGTTTTGATGTAGCCGACAAGGGCAAGTGCACAGCAGCTTAAGAAAACAAATGCAAATAGACAAAACACAAGCAAATTAAGAAAACATCTTCATCAATTTGACAACACATGCTCCTGAGAAATCATTAAAATGACTGATGACTTTTGAGTAGAGCAGTAGCAGAAGTCAGAAATGCACAACATAAACATGAAGAGATGGACTTCAGTAACTTCATGAGTCACAAACCGTGGCAACAAGCATATACAAGCCGTATTCAGCACTTTTTAGTGTCCTCTGGAAACACTTCCGTTCTGTATTTGCAGTGCGTTTTCTAAATGCTGCAAATTTGTTGTCAAATTGATGAAAATGTTTTCTTAATTTTCTTGTGTTTTGCCTATTTGCATGTGTTTTACTTAAAGGTGTAGTCTATGATTCTAGAGAAAGATTGTCAACAAACAAATACACCTCTCCCTTCAGTGCTCCTTCAAACTCGCGCAATAACGCACAGCATTCGTTTGTCCTGAGTTGTGACATATTATACACAGTGTTTAGTGGAAACGTGTCTAAAGCATCGGTATTTGACGACCTGGGTTGGTGGCTCTACCCGAGTCGCTTTGTTTGTTTCCTGTTTACAGAGCCAGGGCTGTGTATGAACACCGGACTGTTTTTTCAGCGCACACAGAACGGAAAGCTAGCGGACCGTGCAGAGATATTCACTGAATTTGACAAAAACTGTTTTGGATTAGAATCGTAGACTATACCTTTAAGTTGCTGTGCATTTGCCCTTGTCAGGCACCATATTGATGGGATTTATTTAATGTCACCAGACTTAACCACACCTTGTTTTGATCCTTGTTTTTAGAATGAAAATGAAATGTACCTGTATTTCCTACAACTACCGATTTAACATTCAGTCCCTTGTATAAACCCTGGTTCTCAAATAATTCACAAATAAGCCTGCCCCCAAAATTTGACTTCCTCCATTAAAAGACCACTCTGCCAATTTTCTGCCTTATCTCTGTGTATTTTTCAGAATGTGACATGCCTAGAGACTCTATTATATTTGTCAGTACTCATTCTTGTTCTCTGAGATGCAGCACATCCCAAATCTAAAACGTAGCATCTGTGATACCTAGTCAGATGGTTTTTGGGGCACTGGTGTCTCAGCAGACAACATTGGATTTGTGTTGCCTTGGTTTCTGAGATGCTATCTGTGTGATGACTGAAGGCTCTCTAATACCCTACAGATGCATTCAGATGAACAGCTTCTGGTTACTGCTGGTAATTATGATTTAATTGCTATATTATTAGCAGACAAGCTATGTTCTGAACAGATGAATCTGAGTTAGACTAATACAGACAGTTATGCTTAAAAAGTATTCACTTATATTGCTGGACATTATGAAAACATAGCATGTTAATAAATGTGCAATTTCTCCCCCCTTGGTTGGCTTTCTTTGCTGTAAAGAGGGTTTCATATGGGCATGAAACAATCTTTTCATGACCTTTTTGTGTTTACAGTTCACAATACAAAAACTATTTAACAACCTTATTGTCCTATTACCATAGTTGTGATCAACATAAGTATATGTAACACTCTAATCAGCACAGTAATTGTTAAAAAAAAAAAAAAAGCACTAAACTGCATGTTGCTTCAAAAATCATATTTTTTTTTATGTGATGAATTTACATAATTAGTGCACTGCCCATTCAAAACATGCCTGTTCGGAATGGGCCAATTGGTTGATCTCTGGTATTGCTTTCTTGAGAACCGCTCATCCAAACAACCTCACACTCAACACTGCACTTCTTTGGGCCCTCAGTAGGGTTGCCACCTCCAATGTGGAACAAGACCAGGTCAAAACTTAGTATATGGCTGGACCGTGTATGGTCAATGTGCTATATTATGGCCAGATTGTTACAGGCATAGTCAGTGGTCATGTCTATAATGTGAATTCCTGGATATTGAATGTTCATCTGCCATTTTCTGTAGTGGTCCCTGTAATATTTGTTCTTGAGGTGTGTTGAGGTAGAATATCACATGACATGGTCAAGCTACGTTAAAATTTTTTAAATTTTATAAATGCAGTTGCAAGAACAAAGCTTTCCACTCGTATCTTAAGATGTTTGATTTGAAAGAGAACTTATTCTAATTATAACTATTCTAATGATCTATTAACTCCCTGCTCTTTCATTCGTTTCTGTCTGCAGGATGTCTCTCGTTTTTCTGACTGACGCTGTGTTTTGTCAGAGTGGTTGTTATTTGGAGTGTTAAACTTTGCGCTGTCCCTCACTCTCTGCACAGCTGATTTCTTCATTCTCTCCTATTCTGCTCTGTGCTGGACTGTTTCCGTCTGTAACCATCATCTCCACCTCTCTCTGGTAAAGTTTTGCCACCACAGAGAAAATAAAATCACAGAAGAGAACAAAACATTCCGCAATCAATCATCTGATCCACTTCATCAATACATACACGGTTGTTGAGGGTGGCACCTGTACTCATAACGTTCCTGCCTATTAATTTTGAAAGACCAACAGCCAATGAGCAAACGCCAACACTCGGCCGACCAATCGTATAACTTCATCACTCACTCAGTCAGTCAGTCAGTCACTCACTCACTCAGTGACAGACTTTTGCGTTTGTATCGGAGAGGGAGGGGAAGGGACCTGGAAGTTGTACTCATTCAAATTTTCAAGTTAAGTCAACTCTCTTCTCAATCCTACCGACTTCAGCTGTACGGATTAAAACATCAGATCACAGACAGGCAAAATGTTTGGTCTGTCAAAATAAACTATTTCGCACATTTGAAAGAAGCAAGAACCCATTGATGAGCTCAGAAATAGCAAATGATCTGGTAGACCACAGAGACCACTATGATGGATGACTGAACAATACATTTATTTGTGAGAAAATGTGTTAATTTATTTTATAATGCCGACATAAGAGGGAATAATATGCTGTAAGATAATACTAACCAACTAGACATTTACCTGCCAAAGGCAGCTTCCCCATCCCATGAGAGGTTTATTAATAAATAAATATTTTATAAATTATAAAATGAATCTAATTTAACTTTCAGTCCAACACATTTCAGGAGGAATGGGCCATAGCCATAGCCTTTGGAAAATTAATTTTAACCAAGTAGGTTATTGGTTAAATTTCTCTCTCGCTCTCTTTCTCTCTGTCTCTCTCTCTCACACACACACACACACACACACACACACACACACACACACACACACCTGTCACCTTGTGTCTCTGGAAGCATGGCCCAGCGTAGCTAACTATCACATGATGACTCTAAACACAGTACGATTTAATAACAACAGTACACACATTAGCCAACAACAACTTATCTGCTTCTGGGGAAGTCTGGGGTATCATGAATTGAGCGTCTGAGTCTCCGTAACCTGGGCAACGATGACGTTGAGTGACAGGCAAGTTGCCTGTCATTCTCTTCCGTGAAATCTGACTTAATACTTCTCCGCTATGTCTCTGAAACTCTTTTGGTTTTATTATTCCTCATGTCATTCTAAGCATGTGAAAACGTAGTGTATGCATTCAAGTAGGGTGTGTACGAAAATACAGGACGTTGATTCAGTAAGGGACCGTGCATTTTATTTTTCCTAACCCAACTTCACACTCGACACTGCACTTCCATGGGTCCTCAGTAATATGCCCGCCAAGTGTGAAGTCGATTGGATGAACGGTTGTCGAGGCAATCGAAGGACAGACAGACAGAAAGACAGAGATTCCTTGCATTTATTGTAAGACTTAGACAAGCCCATCAAAACTGCCCCTCAGCCACATAGAAAATGAAAATATTGACACTGGATGTAATTCTAAACTAAATCTGACAGTGGTTACCTATGTAATTTGTTGTTGATAGTTATTTGGTTGTTAGGTGAGGGCAGGCGCTCATTGTTCAACCATTCATGTGCTCATCAGAATTTCATAATGCACTCAACTTCCTTGTGTCATTTGGAAGTAGAGTTGCTGTAGGATTGGCAGCGATTGCGGTCTGTCAAACAGTGTAACACAGTGGGAATGTGACCTCCTTGCTAAAATTTGCTCAAAAAATGTAAAACTCTGGAAAGTGGAACAACCATCATGAGCAGTTGGGGGGACTTTTGTGTCTCCGTGCCCAAGGGCCAACTATCTCATAATCTGTCCATGCCTTTTGGCAGTTTAACTTCCCAGTTGCACCATCATCAGGTCAGACTTTTAGACTTAGATTTTTAGCCCCAGCCCTGCTAAGTTTCTAAGAGCAGTCATTTTGTTTTTGTATTGTATGCCAATTGTATTTTTGGCATAGGGAGGTAAAAAGAACTGATACACGCAGTGTCACTTGCGTTCAACTCCTTACAAAGTTTGACAGGACACTGTCTCAGACTTCCCACTACTAACCTGGTGGGCTTTTGGGAGTCAGGCGCCAGATTTCTGGGAGGGTTAGTTCCCTTTCTCATTTCCCATCCAAATTCAATGTGGTCCCATCCAGAAGTCTGCAATTGTTTCCTTCAGCCTGCCCAAGGTACAGTGCTGCTTTTGTTCCATCTCTCCGTCGGCTCTGAATACAGTCCCAGAGCTAGACAAACCTGTAGGGTATGTTATCAGGACTCTTTGTCCAGGTTCTTAGCTTCCCCTGCCCAGATCCCCATCCATACAACAGAGGACAACTGTAGGCAAAGAGGGTTACACAGATCTCTACGTTTCCCTAAGTCACTCTCAACAAACTCAGCTAACATGACTTCTTGTCCACAATTTTAATATATGTTGATAATGATTGTCCTGATTTCACAGGAAAGTCATGCATACTTTGTGTGTGTGTGTGTGTGTGTGTGTGTGTGTGTGTGTGCGCGTGTGTGTGCGCGCACATGCACGTGCATGACTGTGTGAACTTGATCAGGGCATTTTGTTCTACATTTTTTTCTACAAACTCTAATCATATCTTAAACCTGCCCTCAGAGGACCACAACCAATTATCAAGTTGTGTATTTTACATTACTGCTTACCCTTTTCCAAGATTTCTGAATGTGATTTTCCTGCCATACAGGCAGCCATTACTTTCTATTCATTTCTTTTTCTGGCTACTATTAAAACTAGTATTAGGGTAAAATTACTGATTAGACTGTTAAAAAAATATTATTATTATAATAATTATTATTAAATTATTATGATGATGTTGTTATTATGTTAATTTATTGTCATACTATAATTATTTAACTGTTATGTGGTGCGATTAAAAGTGCAGAATGATTTGAAAAGTCTGCACTGCATCACCATGTAAGTCAGTGCTCACTCCCTTGATTTGCTGGAGAAAGCCAATGTTATGATACAGATAACTATGCAAGGTAGAAATTATGGCAGTTAGGAAAATCTCACTCATAAGTAATGAGAAATAAATGGTGTCATGATGACAAAATAGAGGTAAAATCAGATTTGCGTGTGGTTTTATCTTCACAAATCTGCCTGTATACACTGCAGATATAAGCTTTTGCTGAAGACATATGGCATGTCTTATGTCTGGCATATTTTAGTGACAAAACTTCATACATGCTCTCAGTGTTGAGAGTGAGGGGGCCTCTGTGTTCTTTACCGGTGCTACCCACGGGGAAATGGAAACAGGTAATTTCTCAACATTTTAAGAACAAATTTGGTGGTATTGGTATTTGGTGTATTCACTCAGGATTATGACTACCACTAGCTGCCACTTGTCACTGCATGGAATTCCTTGTGCCATTTTAGCTACTGTAGCCATAGACTTCTAAAAAAAATGTCTCTTGTTTTCTAGCAAGCTGTGTTATTTCCAAATTCTGATCTATCATGGCATTATACCAATGCATTTTCGGTCCGTTGGCTGCATATGTGTGGATTTGAATGGCCATCACAGTACGCTGCCCTGAAGTTGCTTTGCACTACAGTAAATATTGAGTCAGGATCAGCATTTTTGCTTTTTTGCCAGAGCCCTCTTAGGCGGTTTCTCTGCTGTGTCAACACAGTGGTCTCATTGAAATAAAAGGGGAAGGCTTGGTTCTTTGAGGCAAGGCTATCGTTAACATGAACATGGCCAATGGGTTGATAATTTCAGTTACTTTATGTCTGTGGACAAGAAGAAGAAAAACAAGAAAAAACAGATGGACTATTACTTAAAGGGCAGAGTCCAACAGAATGGCACTTCACTTCTACGTAAATTCTCTACGGTTTACTCTGATTTATCTGAGTTATGAAAGTGATTACAAACTGGTGAATTTTGGTGCAGAACGCAAAGCACAGTCAAGACCATTACGTTCAGTGTGTAGAGGACTTGATGGAGCACTTTTGGTATTTTCTTGGTCAGTCATTTGTTCAAATGCTCAATACAACCTATATTTGCTTTTGTCTGCACAATGAAATGAAAGTTGTAGCCCCTTCACTCTACACACACAGAACTATTGTCTTTTACTATCCTTTGGGCTTTGGTCTCTGCGTAGGCACCTCACCTCATCGATATCACTGATGGGTACCGATGATGTTCTGGGCAGTTGTAATCACCAGCTCTAGAGCCCTCCAGTCCTGGGTTGCACACATCCCATGCCAGTTTGTAATGTTTCCATTTAGGATGCTTTCTATTGCTCCTCTGTTAAAGTTAAAAAGAACTTGCTCAAAAACTTTTGAGTTTTCTTAAGTTTCCGTAAGAAATGCAGTCATTTCTGAGCTTTGTTTACCAGGGTGATGTGTGATGACCATGACAGGTTCACTGTGATGCTGATTCCCATGAACCTGAAACTGTTCACGTGCTCCACCTCAGCTTCCCTGATGTAGACAGGGGTGTGTGTCTTTGCCTCCTTTTTCCTCAAATCAATGATCAGCTCCTTGGTTTTGTTGATGTTGAGCAGTAGGTTGTTCTCTGTACACCACTCCGCAAGATAGTTGATTTCCTCCCAATATGAATTCTCATCATTGTTTGTAATCTTGCCGATGATGGTGGTGTTGTCCACAAAGTTCTCTCCATGTCGGGAATTGCAGTCATAGGTGTACACCGTGACCAGGAAGGGGCAGAGCACACAGCCCTGGGGGACTCCGGTGTTGAGCGCCAGAGTGGAGGAGGTGTGACCAACAATCTGAACTGTCTGGCGTCTGTTTGTGAGGAAGCCCAGAGTGCCAGTTTGCCAATCAATCAAAATGTCAGTAATGACATTGACTAACTGGTCGGCACATGTTCTTAGTACACAGACAGGGATGTTATCAGGCCTAGCAGCTTTACTCAAATTCACTCTCTTCTTATTACATCAGTTGTGGATACTGAAAGTGGCCGGTCCTCTGGAGGCAGAGTAGACTTGACAACTGACTCTTTGTTGAGGAGATCAAAGCGAGCATAAAAGGTGTCAACTGGCAACGTGGCCTCACACATGATGGGGGCGCTCATGCTTTTGTAGCCTGTGATGGTCTGGATCACTTGCCACATGTCTTTGGTGTTGCTGGTGTTGACGTCTCTGTCCAGTCTCTTCTGATGCCTCCACTTTGCCTTCTTGATGCCAGCTTTCAGTCTTGGCGGTGTTGTATGCTTCCTTGTCACCTGACCAAAAGGAAGTTTTTTTGGCTCTGGATATGGCCCTCTCCTTTCCATTCATTCTGATTGGGGAAGGATTTTATTGTCTTTGTTATCATCATATCATCAACACATTTACTGATGTATGATGTCACTGTTGATGTACTGTATATTCCTCAAGATTGATGTGGTTCTTCTGGGTGGCAGCATCTCTGAACATGTGACAGTCTGTGCAGTCAAAACAGTCCTGTAGAGCTGCTGTAGCTTCATCTAACCATACTTTAACTGTTTTTTCTGATGGTAAACAGAGTCCGCCTCCCCTCATCTTACTGCAGTCCTGCATTCTGTCAGTGCGGAACACAGTCCACCTGTCTAGTGCAATAGCTTGATCCGGGATGTTGTGATGGAGCCAGGTCTCTGTAAAGATATGGGCTCAACAGTCTCTGACTCCCTGTTGCTGGGTTAGCCTGAGTCTTATTTCATTTATTTCATTTTCCTGCAACTGGACATTAGCCAGGAGTAGCCTTAGATCTTAGCTGGGTTAGCTTAGGTCTTATACCGGTTTTCTTCACCCTCCTCCTAGGGTGGTCGCACCGCTTTTGATGGCATTTGGTCTGGCTGGTCTGGCTGGGTGGTCGAAAGATGGGCAGTGATCGTCTCAAGGTCTGCTGTGCTTAATCCAATCCCAGAGCTTCCTTTTCCAATGTTGATGAGCATTTTTCTGTCATACATAATACATGCTTCAGTAATAAAGGCGAAAAATAACAAATAAAACAAAAATGAGGGAGTCTGAGGGAGCTACTGATCACCATGGTAAATCAATACCGTTGTCTGTCAGGATCAATGGTGGAAGTAGCATAAAGTTGATATAGACTTAAAACTTCATAGGGAGGAGGAGATTGTGATGGATGGATGGGTCAACAAACCATGCGACTTTGACACAGGAGACTGCTGTTCGTTTCCTACCCATGGTCAATATTAGTTTCTTTCAACCAAGACCGTGATCATTTTCTAGCCATAACCATGTAGTTATTGTTTTAACCATGCTGATGAAGGTTCCCACACCCCTGAACATGGTACTTATTTTATCCCAGACCATTTTTCATTAACCCTAACCCAGTCCTTTTTGGATCTAAACCTAAACCAAACCTTTGCCATGTAGCCCCCCCCC
>NTHP01000114.1:213408-230595 GCA_003416845.1 Oplegnathus fasciatus | reverse complement strand
CACACACACACACATGTACGAAGATAAAGCCCTCTGTCCTCGCTCACTCTCAACTTGTTCTAGCTTTCCTGTCTGTTCCAACACGCTCTGACAGATTGAGAGCAGTCTTACAGATTGATCATACAAATTTGTTTTGTGCTTGCTAAATAGTCATACACATTACTAAATAGTCATAGACATCGATTCCGATTCACTACATCACTGCCCCAGAGTGGGTGATCTAGTCTTTAAATCAGCATAAAACAATTAGAGATCTTACAGAGATACTGAACTACTCAACTATACTACACTGATTGAATCTGGCAGTTACTTACCACTGGCACTTCTCACTTTGCCACCATGAGTTTCCATACTTCTTAAAGGTATAACGAGTAGGATTTGTCAGTTGCTGTTTGTAAATGCAACATTCAAAGTTGGCCCCTCCTCCCTGGCTCAAAGCGTACACGCTTCTGGTGGTCCCACGTGCTTACGATCTGGTAACTGGTCGCTACGTCCCGCACCTCACACCCTATGTGCTGTTATTGGCTGGGGGCTACACACTACTACCCAAAGGTTGATGCTCAGAAACGCCCTGAACACAGCAAAATAAGAAAATCCAGGCAGAGGGCAGGGTCTCTGCAGATACAGACACCGCCGCACACCTTTAGTGGGTAATAAGTGATGATTGAGAGGGATTATTTTTGTATGAGTCCATACATTGTTTTTTAGGAAAATCCTACTCGTTATACCTTTAAAGTGTAACATCACCTCCTGGAAAACAACGATCCAAAAGGAAAACAGTGGCAAAAATGACCGTGTTGAAATCAGCTGAAGGAAAAAAGACTGAAGACTCTCACTCACAGGAAACTCCATATACTAATAAAAGATCGCCATTGAATTCAACTGCTGGTGTGACTTCCCACATTGCTAATTTCAGTCATCAACTGCAGTGCAAATCACACAAAGGCTACAGATGGTACCTCCCTTCATGGTCACACATTAAATTTCAACATGACATTTCATTTGCCTTCACTGTTAGAAACAAATCTTCCACAAACATCATGGTTTTTTCATCATAATTACTCTTAATAGTCATAATAATCATATTAACAAACTCTTAATTCCAATTCATGACATATTTCCAATTGGTTTTGTTGAAGCCTACTATACTGCACAACTACATAAAAAGCTTGTATCCTTCATCTATATATTGTACATTAGTTCCAGCTATGAAGAACATTTACTGTATTTCATTATTTTGAAAATGATAACCTGCATCATAGTTATATACGCTTTCTGAATTTGTGTATTTTATTAGAAAAATCTATTTCACTATCTATTTCTATGTGATGTACAATAGTCATGTTATCTAGGATAAAAGCCACATCTTGTCTCGCTGCAGGTTCAGAGAACCAGCACCTTTTTAAGTCCAACAAAGCACTAGTATTGTGTTGAAAAGCTCCTCTCCTTCTATTTTCTACTGAAACACCTACAATGTACAGCTCTCTGAATGCCAGCAGACCAGTAGAAATTTGTTCAGTTTCAGTCATAGTTGGACATGTTATTGTAACAAATATGCAGGTGATCCTGATGACAGTGTGAGGTTTAAAGAGGAGGGAACACTATCTCAGAAGTAATGAAGCATTGGGAGACAGCCTCTGTTTTTTGCATTTTGGCTCAAGCCCGATTCAAACATATTTTCAGTTTGTCATTGTTTCCAACACCATGCAGTATCACTGAATAGACTGCAGGAAATAACTGGTGCGTCCTCATGTTTTACTCTGTAGAATATGCTTTGCTGTTTGTTAGCTTGTTCCCCATTGTTCTCCCAGTGGTGCTTGTATGATCTCACTGACCATCCTTCTCTTAAAGTCACAGATCGCAGCAGCATTATAAGCAGCATGTCATTTTTCCTTCATTCACTAATTTTTAGCAAGTCTTTATACAGGGTATTATTCATCTGCCCTGGGAAACTTTTTAAAAAAAAAAAAAATTAAAATTATTGAAATGTCTTCAATCCTATTTTAGCAGCAGTATTTTTCTGCCATGCAGTTACATTTGTATTTCATTATATAAGCTTTAGTTAAGATAAAATGACAAAAACAGGCTATTCCCTGGTGTTCCTTTTTCTACATTTTACAGGCTATGTTAAATTCCTGGAAGCAAAGAAATTCTTGAAAAAAATGTATGGTATGTTCAGTGCCCTGTTTTAGCTGATTAATTGGTTGTTTGGGTCTTAATCAACTATGACATCTGTTGGCACTTTGTGTTGTTGTGTATTGTATTTATAAATAGCAATTACAGTATAATGAGGCAAATGAGCTATTTCTCAATAGTTATAATGGGGAAATGATAGCTATAAGTATTCACAAATATAATTTGGTCTTTAATACAGGCTAGATTTTAAGAGACCCCTCATTTACCTACAGATTTAAAATGAAATCGACTAATTAATAACTAAAAGAAATTCTACGACTAGTCAACTTTGCTCATAAATTCAGTTCCAGGTAAGATTGTATGGCACATAGATTTCTGGAATATGCTGCTGAAAGCTCACAGGACAGGAGGTAGGAGGACGCACTGTGGAATGAATTAAGCAGCAAGCAGAGTAACAGTGACAGTGATGCAGTGACAGAATGACATCATCAACTCATGTCACCATGAAACTTTTCCATATTTCAATGAACAATCTCAAACTTGTGGAAAGGAGAGTGTTCCCTGTCTGCATTAACCAAATTACAGATTTGTAAGGGTTAGGGTTAGGACCTTCAAAACCTTCAAATCTTTCAGCACACACAGCCACACACACCAAGTAACTAAGACACTGTTTAAAACCTGGTTCTTGATACATATTGTAACATTACTTGCTCAGGTAATGGTTGATTTTTTAGAACTCCCTGCTCATGAGGTTGATACAGCTCATACAGATCATCACACACCAAACAGCTTTAACATAAAGTAAAAAAGAAATGATTGTGGAACTTTCTTTTACATATTCTTTACAAATGACACAGAGGATCAGTGGAATCTCCCAAACTCTCATCATCAAATTGTGACAAATATTCTTAGTTTTTTTGTTTTGTTTTGTTTTTATAGCTAAAGAATAAAAACAGCAACTTCTGATAAAGCTTTGAGTGAAAAAACAAAATCCCAACGACCACGTATAGGCTATTATTCTCGTATGGGATAGAGACACTTAAATCCTAAACTCAGACCACATGCTGCTTCATATTTCTATCGATCTCTGAATCGACTGATTGATGGCAAAAAATCACAAGGCCAGGAATATCTGAAGTAATTTCATTTCAGATTTTCTTAAAAAATGAAAAATTGTTGCCGTTGTTGGTGACATTATTGTACTTGTCACTGTCGTGTAAAAATGAAGACAGATGACGGCATGAGAATCAAGATAATTATAAAAAATCTTGAAACGGATTGATCAGTTTAAAATAATTTAATTTCACTGTCAGATTAGATGACTTTGTTTCAAGAAAATAATATTTTAGGAGTCAGAAGCTTTATTAAGATCGATATGTTTTGCAGTGGCGTGTGTTCTAAAGCAGGTAGCCAGCCTGCAGGCCTAGGTAAACTGAGACAACATCCGCACCAACATGACACCCAATTAACCACAGGATATCCATCAAGCCATTTAATAAATCTTATGTTCTGCCTCATGTGTGAATATTCACTAAGAGAAAAAACCCTTCAAGACAGTCAAACTCTCCTTATTGTCCTAATTGATAGAAAATCCACAGACCAACTCCATTCTTTTTTTTTGTTTGTTTCTTTTTACTTCAGTTAAGAAAGTTACACAAAAGGTGGCAAATTTGTCGACAATAAATAATAAATATTTTTGTTGCACGGGAACAAACGAAACATTTTCTTCCAGAGCTAACGGTATTTTTTAACTTAATTATGCACATCTTTGGGAAAGAAAAAGAAATCTCGGACGGACACTAACTCACACAAATGTCCCACGAAGCTTGTGGCAAAATAGAGGTATACCTTGTTGCAAATGCTTCAGTACTTGGGTCATGAAGGAAATCGTGTAATTAAATGAAGAAAAGCAGTGCTGTTCCCCTCCAAATGGTCTATTATATGATGAAGTGCATGTATCGAACTAAAAAAATCACCAGTCATTGTTTCTATTCAAAGTAGCGCACAGCATTTTGCAAGTAGCCTATAGGATTTAGATTTCTCTCCTACTCAGAGGTCCCATTTATCGATGGAGTCAGGTTCGTCTTCTCGTTTTGGCAACTGTAACCAGGCGTGTCAACGTGCAGCATCGGCCATGATGACGCATCCTTCTGTCTCTTCTGGACATTAAAATGGGTGGCTGTGGTAAAATCCCATGATTGTCTTCACAGTGTCAAAATACAACCAGGGGGGTTGTTTGGTGCAGTCGGGAGGGATGAGATGAACAGGGGCTGTGTGTTCAGTTCAGTCCGTCCATGCGGCGACTTCTCAGGCCTCGATGGGGCTAGATACCATGCTGTTCGGCGTGTCTGGAAGCTGAGACGACATGGACGCTACCTCGCTGCCCGTCGAGTTCGAACCCGGTCCTCCCTCCGAGAAACTGACCTGCAGGACACATCAAGCAGCGTTCAGAAACATCTGGATACACCACAGGGGAGTTGTGTCAGAGTGATGACTGGAAACGCAAATTCAATTTCTCGCCAGGTAGGATGGAGGCACAGACTAAAGATAATAGCGCTATGTACATACACGTATGTTTTAGTCCATTAACAAACCGATATTCTTTACATTATTGTACAGTACTTCCAAAGCATGCTGTAGGCTTCTGCAGCCAATCATTTCACTAGGTATATTTGCGAATGAAAATTAACTTGCAAAAACTTGAAAGTTAATTGTTTGAGTTTAGTGATCCGTCACAGTGAACTTCATGCCTGTTATTGGCGTCGGAGTTGTCTTAACAGAGATTGCTGTTGTCAATTGTAGATTGATTTGTAGCCTACTGCACTGCAACAGAACAGTATAATTTACAACGAGGAAAGCAAACTTGATGTTTACTCTGATGGATTATCTATTTTCCTGAAGATTATAAGTGTACAGTATAGGCCTAAATAAGGGGATAACCAGCGGCTGCCTTGAAGGTTGAAAAAAACATACATTCCAACATCTAAAACGGGTGTGTGCCTACAAGTGATGTTTTGTAAATGGGATAAAAAAAATATCATTGGTCCTGACTATGAAGTCAGCGGCGCTCCAGGGGACGTACTCTGCTGGGGGTAATGTCTTAATTATAGCCATTCTTTATGTATCCATAGCAGAGATCTTAACCCTGTTTTTTCAACTAAATTAAGTAGTTCCCCAAAGATTACTCAATCCATAACTAACACAATTTTACTTGTCTAAACACAGCTCAGCTTTCCCGCTACCAAAGAACGGACGAATTGCGTGTCACATTCCAGTTCCTGTCATAAATGCTAATAATCCAAAATGTGGCCAAGCAACACACTGCGTTATTTTGTGTCCACCTGCAGCCTCAGCGCTTCTATGCAGGAGCTCATTTTAGGAGATTTCGGGAGGTTGTCTCATGCTGTCTCTGATGCGGCACTCCGTAGCAAATATATCAATGACAATAACATTTTCTCCGAAGGTTTAAAAGCCGACACTGTCTGTGTTTCCACATCAAGAGCATCCCTGACAGGACAGTTGGTTTTTCTGAGACAACCCTGTCAAGTCATAAACAGGCCTTCGTCTATCTAAGAACATGAATTTAACAGAAAACTAGTGAATCGGTTGGGATGACTGACATCAGTAGTCTAGGGTGCTGAATACCGGTTATGAGGTCGCTCAAAACTCACAACCTAGACCAGCTGTAAAGGCTTCATTAAAATGAGCACTGCTCCTGTTATTCTGTTCTTACTGTTCATACTCCCTTGAAAGATTTTTTTTTCTCATCCATGTCTAAGAAAACTAAGAAAACATCTGCACCAACATGAAATCACCCTGTCATTTAATAGATGTGATGATGCACATCTTAATGTCCAACGAAACGGAATAACAAAGTTCCAAACGCAGAAAAAGCTAAAATTGCGAAGGACCCGCTAAATGAATTTAGTAAATCTTGGTTTCAATACAGAATTTTAGTGGCCCATGATAGTCTAAACCCTAGGAATGATAGAAGAGTACACACGAATAGCAGCCAAAATACCTTTTCCATACATTTGTTTTTTCTGCATGGAGGAACCACTGCACGTCAAATGTTCCGAATAGAAACTGAATGTCTGATATTACAGCTAAATAAATAAATAAATAAATACTGTAAATAAATACAGTGAATGCCTTTATGACTTAGGAAATGAAAACGACGAACCAGTTGTTGAAAGGCCGGCTGGTCGATGTCGCTCTGCAGGGCGAAGTCGCTGAGGACCTTCCAGGGCGGCTGGTAGCTCTGCACCTCCACCGGGTTGGCCTGGATGCCGCCGTCGTGCCGCTCCGGACTGGCTGCCACCATCGGAGTTCCGGTCATTCCCTGGATGTTCTGCAAGAGAACTTGTAGTGGTCAGCACCCAGTATAGGCCTACACATCTTTCACTGTGGGTGATTACAGATGATAGGGTGTGGGTGGCTGGGGTGTGTGTGTGTGTGTGTGTGTGTGTGTATGCTGGATGNGAAATGAATCCACCAGTCAATCAGCAGAACAATCAATAAACAAGCAAACAAATAAACACGTAAATAAGCAAAGGAAGAGATTAATATGTTTGTGTGCATGGTGACTATTTGCTGTGTGGTTCTGCTCTTGCGCAGGTCTGACCTCACAGCCCTGTATGGGCTCGTCCATAACACTCCTAGCCCTTAAAACATCTCAAGGCGTTTATCATCCATCAGTTTATGCAGACATCCCACAACATAGACCTTGGGACCTTTACATCGCCCCTGTCCTTTACTCTGACACAAATGTGTGATTTGGGGCTTTATGAATAAAAATGATTTGACAACTCTCTAAGCGTATTGATCATGCCGCTTGAATAGAGGCTATCTTAAATTTACTCATGGGTTAAACACCTTGATTAATAATGTAAGAGCAGACAGAGTTGTAACATTTCGGGTCTGTCTCTGGTCAGAGAATGCAATACATATCCTACAGTTTGTCCTTATGTAGTCTATTATAGTCTATGTAGCATAATGTCAATATGAAAGGTTTGAAGGGGGTTTTCATGCAGTTCGGTAACCTGGTCCGTCCTCTTACCGTCTTGTCATTGGGCTGCTGCTGCTGCAGCTGCTTCATCAGCAGGCTCCTCTTCTTGTCCTTGCACCGCTTGTTCTGGAACCAGACCCGGATCACCCGCGGGCTAAGGCCGGTCATTTCCACCAGCTGCTCCTTCATCAGGGCGTCGGGCCTCGGGTTGGCGTTGTAGCAAGTCCGCAGAGTGTGCAGCTGCTTCTCGTTTAGCACCGTCCGGACCCGGGTGGTCTTCTCCGGCTGTTTGTGGACGTGAGGCCGCAGCGCGGGCTGCCGGGCCGAGATTGGTTCTGCTGTTGAGAAAGGACGGGAAAACAACCCAGGGAAAGCAAAATCAATTTATCTGTCTGCAGAGTGGCTTTACAAGCCCAGATAAAGACATTACGTGGACGGACAAGATATGCTTATGAGCTACAGAAGTCTTTTCCAGCCGTAGTCATACACGCTCCTGCAACACTTGATGCACAACTTTGTCAATTATGAGTCTGTTTTATTCATCCTTATAGACACCTTTCTGACTTAGTAATACTTTACTAACACAACACTGCTGAGGTTATAAGCCACTGAAGATCTGACCCGGGCGGTTTGCACAATAGCAGCAAAATTCTACATTGTGTTTCCCCATTGTGCCTAAAATAGTCCTATGGTAAACTACCTTTAAATACAACCATATTGCATGGTTTCAGGAGCTACATGCTTCACTAGGTTAGGTTAAAACGTAGGAGAACAACGCAGCTGTGATTTACTCCAAGGTCAAAAAATACATTAGGCCACAAACCACTATAGGGCAAGCTGGCGATAGAAAACTAGAGAAAACATCCAACCCATCCCAGAAATGCAGAGCACTGCACAGCTTTTCTAGTCTAGACCAAACGCATCCCGGACCCACAGCCATGTTTCGCACTCCTCTTCCAGCAGTGATAACTTCGTGTATTTCTGACAGCAGCGCCCACTGTATCTAATCTACCGAGCATGGCCTGACTGGACAGTGGTATGCAGGAAGGAAAATGCAAAAAACATATTTACAGGAGCAGAAACCAGAACCAGTCCAACAGAAAACCTCCATGAGTCAACGATGAAAGCAGAAAAGCTCAGTTGCGCCTATACAACTCAGCGGCAACGATATAAGAGGTGCAATTAATTTGAACATGAAACATCACAGTCTGGTGTCAAATGAAGAGTCAACTCGCTCATTTTGAAGTAGCACCTGACCAAAATCCAATTACAGAAAAAGGCTTCGGAACTTCGGGAAAAGAAAAAAGTCAAAGCCACACACGCCCAGGTACTTAAACTAGCCTATATGTTTGCCAGCATTAACAGTCCTCTTGGCCTGTCTCCTACTCCCCGGGACTTTACCTGCCATCTGCAGCGGTCTGGCGGGGTGCAACGGACTGAGCGGGTCTCCAGGGCCCAGGCTGGCCCGTTCCACGACGTCGTGATCGGCCCGGCAGAAGAGCCCGTCCTCCCGCAAAGCGAACTCGTCCCCCGGGATGAGCTGGCGGCTGCAGGCCACGCAGCGGAAACACTCGATGTGGTAGACCTTGGAGCGGGCCCTCATCACGAAGTCGTTCTTGCTGAAGCCGATGTTGCATTTAGCGCATTTAATCCCATATAACCTGCGGGGCACAGACACACGGTCCGATCAGTTTGACTGCAGGCAGCTCAGTCACCAGCACAAATCTAATTATAAACTATACAGTATGACCGAGGTGACACGACCGTTAATTTGGTTTTATAATAATAATAATAATAATAATAATAATAATAAGAAGAAGAAGAAGAAGAAGAAGAAGAAGAAGAAGAAAAAGAAGAATAGGCTAATAATAATGATAATAATAATAATAATAATAATAATAATAATAATAATAATCGCCTAATCAAATTGTCGGGCTTTTTAGTAAGATATCAAAACATTTATATACGTCATTTATGATCATTGTAAAACAATATTCCTATGTAGGCTATTCTTATTATTATTATTATTTGTATTTAATTGTCTTATTATTATTATCATTATCATTATCATTATCATTATTATTATTATTGTTATTGTTATTGGTAGTAGTAGTGGTGCATTAGCTGTAGTAGCACATTCTATTTATGATATACCTCAATATAATATAATAACTTTTTTCTGGATGATGATCTACAATGTGAATTATTTTAGTAACTTTAATGGGCATTTTGTAATTAGACAATAACTGAAGGCCTGTTCATGTAGTAATCGAATAATTGTTTACAGGCTGTATCATAAAAATAGCTAAAGTTTAGATGTTTTTCTGATTTTCTACAAGTCCATCTGTCACAAGGCAGGGCATAGGATGCTACAGCCTGAATCGGAATCAATGATTAATAAATTAGTTGTACAGGCCTGATGTGCATTGTTACAGGTTTTTAAAATGCATCGAATGAAAACATAAGACAGTGAAATACTGCCTTATAAAGATGCACTGTCTACAACAAGTTGCAGTAAAGATGACTATGATCATAATATTTAAAACCATTAACCCACAGAAAACAGGGCTCCATATGACTTAAATCAATCCGAATATTCTCAATCTGATATTGTAAAATATTAAAAGAAATAAAAATCCAATCGCCGTGCAGCTCCAGCTCCTATCATGTATCTGAAGGAGGTCGTCCCGTCCCGTCCCGGCTGTCCTACCTGATGTAGTCCCGTTTACAGTAAGTCTTTCCGTCCCTGACGAAACACGTGCAAGACTCATCCAGGTACTGGCTGCACTCGGCACATTTCAGACAGGCGGCATGCCACTCTAGGTCCGGGGAGACCCGCAGGATATACTGGTCGTGGATCTGGTTCCCGCAGCCCACGCACAGAGACACCAGCCGCTTCTCTGGAAGACCAGCATGAGCAGGACACATCATACACACTGTTCACAACTGTCCGCTGACTAAAGTAGACTCATCTAATTAACCACATGACCTCAACAATAATAGGCCTAATAATAATAATAATAATAATAATAATACTAGTAGTAGTAGTAGTAGTAGTACTAGTATTGGTAGTTGTAGTGTTTTTTAGTTGCCTGAATTAAAAAGTCTATAGGTAACATCCGCTGACTTAAACCTTCACTGACACTTCTATAAAAGTCAGTCATTTATGATACCAATTACTTTAATAGGCCAAGAAAATATGTTCTGTCTGCAGGCATCATAACACAACTAATTCAACTGTTAAGTTGTGATGTATTTAGTTCCAGAATCGCATCCCAATACTGAACAAGTTTCTTACTTTTCGGCGGATCCCCCATGTCTCCCATGTCCACAAAGTAAGGCGTTGTTAGGTCCACTGTCACAGCGGGCTGCGGCGCCTGGAAGCCTGGATGTATCCTCCGCTGCCGGGCTGCCGAGCCAGGGGCTGTGCTGTCCGGCTCCGAGAGGGATTGTGTGTATGTGTTTGTTGCCAGTGTGTGTGGAGCTCTGATCCTGACAAGCGGCGGGACTGACGTAGGACAGCAGCACGTCATCTGCATGAGCAGCTGATTGGCTCTGCAGACCCTGACCAGCACTACACACACACACACACACACACACACACACACACACACTGGCACACTTATTGCTGCATATCATTTGTTTTCCAGCTTTGCTTTGCTCTTTTCTGCTCTGTTAATTTTTTTCTCCTATATTTTAGCATACTGTTGGTGCTGAGTGGGCTATTGTTTACATGGTCGGCACGACGTTTTCCTTTTTGGAAAACACTCACTTCATCTCCTTTTTAACTTTTAACTTAACTGGACCTACAGTAGGCAATAGAGGATACAATTCTGGACATATCTTGAACATGGTCGTACAGGAGATGGATTTATAGTCGACCACGACACATTATATATATATGTCTGTGTGTGTGTGTGTGTGTGTATATATATATATATATATATATATATATGTGTGTATCCTCTATTCCCTACTGTAGGTCCAGTTAAGTTAAAAGTTAAGAAGGAGATGAAGTGAGTGTTTTCCAAAAAGGAAAACGTCGTGCCGATATATATATTACTATATATATATATATATATATATACACACACACACACACATAATGATATTGCACCACGCTATAACGCACATATTTAGAACGCGGACACTGCCTATGTCTATGGTCGATGCCTTGTGCTGCTGTCAGATAAAAACCTTGTATCACACGATGTGAAGTTTTCAGAAATTCAGAAAACAGCCTTATTGAGAGCTCAGTGACAAAAGCAAACCTGAACCGTACGGGATAATTATCTAAAAGCCTAGAGGAACGTGTAATCATTAAACCTAACGAAAAATGTCACTACAACATGGACATGTTAGTTTTCAGCAGAGAGCAGCTGATGGTGCTAGCCCTAAATAAGAGCGGGGACAGGCCAGGACCCACAGGAGCAGCTCTGACACACACCAACACGCCCTCTTGTGTTAGTAACCTACTCACGCTGTAAACACACAACACCAGCAGACAGAGGACACTTCTAGCAGTCTTTTCGAATAGATTTTTTAAAGGAAAATGAAATACATTTGGAGCCTCATGAAATAGGCCTACTGCAACCTTAAGAACCCATTTGAAATGGTCTCATGCCACAAGCAATCAGGTTTCTTTTTTTGAGACAACACAGGCATAACACACATTTAAGCATTATTTAGGCTATAGACCTATTTAGGCTAAAGAAGTTTGTATAAAATGATGCTTCTATGGTGCAGCCATCAAAACATGAAGTCTAGATGGGTTCAAATATGTATTTCAGTACTAGGTAGATAGATAGATAGATAGATAGATAGATAGATAGATAGATAGATAGATAGATAGATAGATAGATAGATACTGTTATGCATTTTAAATTTATAAACTGTTTTTCTTTTTGCAGTGACACAAAAAGCTCAATATATCTGTAAAATTCTACAGTATCTTGTATGGTACTTGTATGGTTCACTTTAAGCCATATAGATGTCACAAATATGTGGATATTAATTACTGACTCAGTTTGATCCTCATGTTAGCTCTGTGACTGTGACAAATGGTGATGATCTTAATGTTTAGCAAAATGTTAGAATCTATCAAACTAAGCATTTGGAGTGAAAGTCAGGAATTATTCTTATCATTCTAACTCTCATGATGAAACACTGCTGTTCTCAAGTTTCTCTTTATGTTCATAGGGTCTTCCTCTAAATGCAGTTCACCCCTAAATGAAACCACTGTAATGGGTTATTGGGGAATTTTAAGTAACAGACCACTGAAGCCTCACTGACAGGTGCATCAGGGCCTCATGGTGCACCACTGAACACAAAAATAGAAAGCCTTTGCAGACCCTGGAGTGACAGACACATTAAAGCTATAAGACCACACTGGGACAGGACCAGTTCTTAAAGCAAACCAAAATGATGAGACATGCAAGGGCCCTAAGGTGTCTTCAGACAGCTCGCTTGTTGCAAACTGAGGCACATTTTGATTTTCACTTTCGTTTCGATTTCACAAAAGTCATACCAACACTAGAGCTAGGTGATACATCAAAAGAATATTTCATAGCATAGACTGTCCTCAGGAGAAGAACAACGGCATCTGTCCCTTGCATCTGTCATAACCCCTTGTGGATGGGTAAACAGTGCAGCTCAGAATTACTAAGAATTACTTTATGTTCATATAGGACAATTCTGGGGGACACAATTTATGCCCAGTGCAAACTTTCAGTGTCAGTACAGGAAGAAGTGTGCCCTCCTGGGGCACCAGTAGCTCAGTCAGTGGGGACAGCTTGGGAAGCGGAGGGTGGACGGCTCAAGTCTAGCATGGGCCAGTCAGCACTAGCTGGAGGGGTGCCAGTTCACCTCCTGGGCACTGCCGAGGTTCCCTTGAGCAAGGTACCCCCCACTGCTCGGGGCACCTGACTATGTGGCAGCCCCTTCACTCTAACATCTCTCCACACCAACTGCATGTCTATGGGGCCAATGTGTATGTGTAAAAACACAATGGAGTGAAAAAAAAGAATTTCCCCCAAGGGGATTAATAAAGTAATTCTTCTTCCTCTTTATGTTGTAAGGTAGAGAGTAAAGGTGTGGAGGTCAGGGTGGTGGATGGGCATGTAGCACATCCAACTTTCATATTGGAGGCTGGAATTTGTGTCCTGTAACAATTCAACTTAATGTTTGTTTTTTTAACTGTAATTGTGATCTTTTCCTAGTCATACCATATTTGTGCAAATATTGTACAAAAAAAATAAAAAACATAATGTAATGTGTCCAACATGATATGATATTATCATAGAAGTCAGGGTCATTTAGGAGACCATGGTTCATCACCCATCTCCTAGTTAATGTTGAATTCTTTTTACCATGCCAGCATTTAACTAAATAAGTAGTTTATTTGCCTAAATCTTAATATGAGTTATTTTTGTAGTGGCCATGTGGGTGGTTATCAGAAGGGACAGACAAACTTGTACAGTGACATAACATCTGGGATTTTGATTATCATAATATCCAGATCTAGCTTAAATATAGTCTACTTTTGGACATCTACTAACAGACTGGGTAAATAATGTTTTGAAAAGCGCTGGGCAAATTAAGCCAATTATCATTATTATTATTATTATTATCCTATCGACCCCTACACAAATACGACAAATAATACTGTACCTATTTACATGCAGGTATTCCTGTATTCTCTCTGTCTATAGCTCTCTCTCCCTGTATTGTGCGTGTGTGTTGGTGGGGTTCTTAAAAAAGCATGTTCTGATTACAGTTTGGGATGAAGTGAAAGACTGTGAATGACTGAGTAGAGCTTGAGTGTTGAAGAGCAACTGGGAGGCACCACACTGACAAACCATATAATTTGTCACCCAGTGAAACTTCATTTCCTTCATCAACAGCACTGTTGTCACAAGTTCAAACACTGGAGGACTAAACCAAGACAGAAACGCTTCCAGCCAGCTTTCTGACTGAATTTCAAATAATATTGTCATATTTGTGAAATGTAGTATATAAAATTATTTGTAGCTACAGTAACATGGGTAGATTAGGGGTTTTATTGGTAATAATTTGTGATCAGCCAATCAATCAATGACATTTTTAAGTGCTTTACAATATAAAAAAATCTGATTGAGTCAATCAAAAAATTAATTACCACAAATTCTAAAATAAAAAATCAGGATAGAAATGCACAAATATGAGTGTAAAAAAGTAGATAAAACAACACTGAAAAAGGTTTTTCAGTTTTATGTTTATGCAAGACTCACTTTTAGTAAGATGAACACATGCTTGGCAGTTCTAGCTCCGATTGGCTATTATTATGACACTAATAATTAATCACAGCCATAAGAAATAGATTCTGTCTGTTCCTCTGCTGCTCTGCTGTGTGAAAATACATGGTGATGATCTGTTACAACATGATGCTCACTGCCTCTCTTCTGCTGTTAATGGTCACACAGTTCAATCAGTGCACTGTCTACAAAATGGAGTAGCATTTACAGAGTAGAGGATAGTTGAAAGACAATAAACTATTATAATTTGACCTTTACATGAGCCATACTGTATGAACTTGTCCAAGCTAGTCACTTGACATGTATTATATCAGTCCTATCGCCATACAGAATGTTGACATAGGACGATTCTGCAACAGCCCAAATTACATTCAGTGACAATGTTTTTTAACATCCAATACGAACATTTGAAATATTCTTTCTTTCTACAGTATTGGAATATGGCAACTACGGTATGGTTGAAGGATAGGGCTGGTGTTATTCTCAATCTTCCCTATTATCAACAAATCAACAAAAGACTAAAACCAACAATGTGTTGTTTGCCTCTCAGTACTTTCCGACTTCTCTACCCTGTCTGTGGCTTTCAGCCTCAGGTTCAGTAATTTCCTAAAACAGATGTCCACTGTAGTTTTTAGCCAACATTACTCGAACAGGAGAAAATATTTGTTGGACACTATTGTCAGCAGCGTGTAATTATTTTAAGTTATATTCTAGTGAATATTTCCGGCAGCAGGACAGTGTATGTGGGATTGAGTCAAAGTAAAGTACAGTGTGTGTGTTCATGGTAATAAAGGAACATGTCATCCAGTGCAATGGGGTGGCTAACTGATGTGTTTTAATGCTTTTTGGATAATAGAGCTGAGGACAATGGCACAGAGGAATAAGATATATCAGGCTTTGGAAACACACACAATACTTGTCAGTAGGATACGTTCATTGTTGGTTTTGGTCTTTTCAGGAGATTTGCCTACAGTAAGAAAAACATAGAATATTATACATAGAACATAATATTAAGGTTGGTGAAAGGTCTTGGTTACAGTTTGTCTGTGGTGTCTGTGATGGGGACACAAACTCCAGCCTCCTCCATGAAGGTCAGACGTGCTATACACCCATCCACCACCCTGTCCTCCACACTACTTTCTTCATTGGCACTGAGTGTTGGCATTGGACGCAAATCATCCACTGCACAACCGTCAGCACTGTCTGGACCAAGGCCGAATTACCAACCGTGCAAAGCGGGACAACTGCCTGGGGGACCCAGACTCCCAAGGGCCTCAAAATCCCCAGGCTCACTGTTTAGCAATTGGGGTAATGTGTATAATTGTAATTATTATTATTATTGTAAATATTTTGGGAATATGCATTACTAAATCACAACCTGACATCAAAATGGCCCTGTGTCAGAATATATTGTTAAGATCTTCATTATTTCAGCTGACATTGTGCTAACATGCTGCATATTCCTAAATATTTTTTTGTGTTTAATCAGATTACTGCACAGTTCAGACAGTTTGCCCTTGGTCAACAGCACAATTTTTCAAGTCTAAATTCACCAAAGTTGAATTGTGTAGCAAACTGACTTTACCTCAATGAGTAAATGCACTGATTGCAGTGATTCCATTGAAATCAATTAACTGGTCTATAATTTCTCCGTTATTAATGCAGGTCTGACCAGCCCCTTAGTGTAAGTATTTCAACACATGCAGCAAACATCACAGCACATTCAGGGCAAGCTAATAAAAATGAAAATTGTCAATGATATGCATCTATGCTTGTGAAAATCAAACATCTGATCATCATTTCAATTAAGGATTATTTCACTTTGGTAAATAGAAATCATTTTGAAAGTGAATGAAGCACACAGTACCATATATACTCCCATGCAATTGGAAGTGATGAATGGAAGCTTTCATGTGTAACTTAGATGTCACACAATCCCTTAGAAAATCTGTGCAAGCTGATTTTCACACTGCACTAAAATGAGCATCAAATGATTGTTTGAAAGGAAGAAAAAACACATCCAAAATGTTAGCAATAATATAAAGTTTACATGATCTGTAGTAAATGGGCAAAAAGACACACTGGTATTGTCTTTTAAACATGTTCTAACAAAAAGATGTAGTCCCATTCTCTTCCTCAGAAATTATATATGTAAAGGCATAATATAGATTTTTTGTTGTTGTTAGTTTGTTTGCTTTTGTTTGTTTTGTGGCAGGGTGGGGCGTGGGGTCAACTTCAGTCACATATTCATGACCATATTTTGTACATATACACTTAATTATCTTCCCTTTCATAAAGGACACAGGCAGCGCTGTCATTTTTCATGTTGATCTGGATTTCATGAATATATAATCCGACATATAATCCTACATTTCCATAAGTCTGTATGTTTAGAACATAAAAGCATAAACAAGCTGGCCTTGACCTTAGTGACCTCTCATTTTGTGCTCCTCCCTTCCAGTCCCTCTCAGCTTCTCTCAGAAACTCTGAATGATGTCTGTCAAGTCCTTCACTGTCATTTTAGGCCTGCCTCCTCTGAGTGCCCCCTTGTGCCCCACAGACCATATGGCCTGGTCCCTCTAGATGGGTGAGCTGGTCTATGGACCACCTGAGGCAGCAGGAGCTCTCATAATCACTGGAGACAAGGGCCACTTGACACCAGGCTGACAGATGGTGCTCCAACACTGCTGCTCTGGACTGCTCCTGTGTGTGTGTGTGTGTGTGTGTGTGTGTGTGTGTGTGTGTGTGTGT
>NTHP01000114.1:175337-213395 GCA_003416845.1 Oplegnathus fasciatus | reverse complement strand
GACGTCTGTTACTTAGTACACCAGTGGTTTCTTTCTTCTTCAGGACATTCCAAATGGTTGTACTGGCTATGGCCAATGTTTGTGCAATGGCTCTGATTGATTTTCCATCTTCTCTCAGCTTCACAATTGCTTGTTTTTCACCCATAGACAGCTCTCTGGTTTTCATGTTGGTTACACCTGTAACTATAAATGCAGTCTGCACAGGCAAAACCCAAATCTGAAACTGAACGTAGACATTCAGCGCTATTTACTGTTTGAATAATCAATGTAATAGGACACACCAGGGCAACAAAACACACCTGTCAGTCACATGTTCCAATACTTTTGCTCACATGAAAAATGGGTGGGTTCAAACAAAAGGTGCTATCTTCTAAGTTGTGTATCAAATCCAGATGTAAATATCTGGAAATAAAAGCTGAAATGCTGATCTCTTGTCTCATATTCATCTTTTGATGTCAAACCCAAATGTTTTCAGTCAACAGGAATTGGCCTTACTGTTCCAATACTTTTGGAGGGGAGTGTATATACACACACACACATATATATATATATACACACACATATACATATATATATATAGTATACAGTATATATATAATATAGAATCTATAGAATTTAAACGGTGCATTTAACACAGCAGATGATGAATGTTTGACTTTTATATGGTCAGATGTATACTTTGGTAGTATTCTTAAAACATGTGGGGACTACAGACTGGAGCAGTGACAGGTTGAAAATGTCTGTGAAGACATCTGCCAGCTGATCTGCACACACCTTGAGAGCTCGGCCAGGGATGCCATCAGGTCCACGTGCCTTATGTGTGTTAATTCGTTTAAGCAATCTCGCTCTCAAAACATGCATAGAAGATGTTCAGTTCATCTGTCTTATTTTATCCATTTTATTTTCTTGCAATTGGACAATTGTCAAAAGTAGGCTGGGCAGTGGAATAGCCTTAGGTCCAAGCTGGGTTAACTTAGCTCTTATCAAGACCTCTTCCCCCTCTTCCTGGTCCATCTCAAAGTCTTTCCTTATCATCTCAAGGTCCACTGCACTTAATCCAATCCCTGCGCTTCCTTTTCTGTCACAGGTAATATGTGCTTCCATAGGTAATACGTGCTCCAGTAATAGGCAAAAAATTAAGAAATGAAACAAAAAATGTAGGAGCTATTGGCCACCGTATCTGCAAGTATACCAGTATACCAGTATACCAGTATACGGTGCAAAGTAGAGGAGAGCAGTCTTCCCAAACTATTTGCCCGAATGGTAACTACAGTCAAACAGTCCTGAGATCTGGTCTGGTGCAGTGGTTTTAAAGAAGAGAACTGACAATGAGAATTGAAAATGATTGTAAGTTCTCTTCTTGTTGCTAGTTGTTGTCATTTACTACACAGTGATGAGTACGATATTTATCTACTGTAAATGATAAACTGCATGGAGTTGTTTTAAGGTAGAGCAAGCAGCATGAGAATAAAGGATATCTCCATGTAGACATGATGGTTGACTGTATAATAATTTTCCTGTCCTCAAGACAAAAACATGCTTTATTCTGATATATAGTTTCTGTCCTAGTTGTTCCTCATGCTGTTTCAAAGTGAGACTGTTGTCTGGCCAAATTCCTGTGTATTTATAAGATTGGACAATTTCAATTTCAGTACCATTAAGTGTATGGATGACAGGGAGATGGAAACTGGAATTATGGGTCTTGAGAATAGAACACATTTTGTCAGAATGTTAAATGCACATTGTGATCTTGATATTGCTTGAGTTGAAGAGGAGCCAAATGCATACAAGACTGTGTCATGTGCATAAAAATGGATATCATAAGTCTGTATGATTACATGTGTAGACAACTCCACCACTGTTCCATCCCCTATCACACCTGAGAGCACTATAACCATCAATGGCTACGTCTGCATTTAAAACCTTATTTGTGAGCCATGTTTCTGTACGGACTAGAATAGCACTGACAAAGTCTAATTTGGGCAGGAGGTTCCTTATGTTAAGGTGGACAAGACTACAGGCTGGAAAATGGCAGGAAACTGGATCCCAGTCGGCTGGCAGCCAAAAAGCCTCTGGCTGGGAGTCACAATTTTGAGTGGCTGGCGCTGTAAGTCCCTTGCATGACTTAAGATCATGGAGATCTAATTCAGACATACCGGTATTGATGCGAGAGATGAGGGAAGAAAATTGAGGTGCTCATATGTTGAGTTCCAGGGGGGGGAGCCAATGAGTGAAACAGGGGCACAAGATACAGGCTGTAGGGGAGCCGTGAAATCAGTGACATGTTGTTTACCCAGATGCTATAAGGCAGTAATGAGGGTCACAGCCTGGCTAAATCAGTAACATCAGTAGTGTTTTGAGTGTTGAATGAGTGTACAGTGAAGTGTAATGAACAAAGAAAATAAACAGGGGAAAACCTAACCCAAACAACAAACCATACACCCAGGGAGAGAGAGAGAGAGACTGACTGAATCCACCAGCTTATATAGCTGAGGAGCAGGAGGCACAGGTGAAAATCAGTGATGCACTTCTTTTTTCCCTCCTAAAAAGGAAGGACAGCCCAAACAGGAAGTTAAGAGGACAGTCACACCCCCTCCATAAGAACAGCATTCCACCCTGTAGTCTGAAAAACATTCAAAATTAACAAAGTCATACCACGATTCGTAAAGAAACATTCAAAGTATTTCCGATATAATATCACTAGTCCCCAGAGTTAAAGTTTAAATTATTGATACCATATAAAGGCGCACTTTAACGGACTGTTTTACCCCAAATAAACAACCCCAACCAAGAGGCGTACCACCCTCTTTTACATGGTTTCTTCCTGGCCAATTTAAACAATACTCTGCTTGCATCAAAACAGCACCAACATTACCGGCATGAACTTGAAGCTGGAATGGTTCCCCTAATCGAGGAGCAGCAAGTGCTGGTGCCAAGCACAACAATGTCTTAACCTTGCCAAATGCATTCTGACATTCAGGAGACCAAATGAACTTGAACGGCCTTAAGGAGGTTTATAAGTGGAGCCACAACAGACAAAATGTTACCACAAGAGATATGGCAGTAGCCAGCCATACCAAGGAAGCGCACTAACTCTTTTTTGGTGGAAGGGTTTGGATAAGTCTTGATGGCTGTAATCTTTGCATCCACTGGCCACACTTCACCTTGCCCCACCACTTTTCCCCGATATGTAACAATGGCTCTAGCAAACTCATATTTAGCTAGGTTGACTGTTAAACGTGCCCAAACCAGCCTCTCAAACAATGCCTTTATCCTGCTGAGGTGCTCTTCCCACGTGTCACTATAGATGATGACATCATCTAGATATACTGCACAACTGTCAATGGTGTCAACTGTTCCAGTTGAGACTCATCCAAATGACCCAACAATGCAAGCATGTTACCCAAGGTTTCCGAGTTTTTTAATCGAGGTTGCAACACTCCATAAGCCATTACAGCTTCCTCCTCCTCCAAAGCTGCCACCCCCAGAGAAGGATTTGAGTCAACACCAGCAAGAAGTATGGGATTACCACATGCCACAGACTCAGTTGTATCAGAGACACAGACATGATGGTTTCAGTATACTTACGTGACCAATTTTGGTTGCTTTTCTTTTATTAGGTATAGAAACCAAGCACTTGAGCTCTGACGCTTGACACAAAACAGTGCAAGGACCAAAAAAATTTGCTTGAAAAGGCTACTCAACCACTGGCAACAGCACCAGGACCTGCTCCCCCAGGCACTATTTGTGTTTTTTGTAGAGGCAATCAGCACAGTCAACGCAGCAGACTTAACTTAACTTAACCCACTGAGGTCTCTCTTTTTCTTCAGAGACGGACATTCATTTTTCCAGTGTCCCGTTTGTTGACAGTAATGACAAACGCCATCATTTTTCACATAAGAGTATGTTGCTTAGGAAAAACTGAATCCAAACCTGACTGAGACCTGTCAACAATAGCTTTTGGACCAAAGTCATTCTGTTTACGATCACCAAAGATACATTTATGTATGTGGACGCAGAACACCAGCGACTGAACTGCACCACCAAATCCCTAGCAAATTCCACATGTATTTGCCTGTCAGACTTTCTCCAGTTCCTAAAACTTTGTCTGTAAGGCACTGTAACCAATTCATAGGCCTTCAGGACTGCTGCTTTTACCTTACCATAGTCTTTACAGTCTTCAGATGTTACAGCTGCATATGCCTCCTGGGCTTTACCAATAAAAACACACTGAAGCATTAAGGTGCAGTCCTTACCAGGCCAATTTCTAGAATCTGCCAGCTGCTAAAACATACAAAAGAATGTATCTGGGTCTTTGTCATTAAACTTTGGCAGTAACTTCAAATTATCAGCTATGTCAAATCGAGCAGCTGAAGGTGTACCAGCAGCTGTAGACTGGTCAATCAACTCACTAACTGCCATTTTACCTTCCTTTACCAGGTCGTGTTTAGATTTGTCATTGAAGACATAGACACACTAGACAATTGCTTAGGCTTTTCACTTACTAAAATTAGCTTTCAGAATGCTCTTCACCATTTCTTTCAGATGATTTGCCCCGATTTCTACGTCAAAATGGTCAGCAATCTTCAACAACTGTTTTTTAGTACACTGTTCCAACAATGATTCCGAGGGAATCTGAATGAAACAATCCACAACAGAAGCCATGAAGCCAGAAGCCATGACCTCAGTTCAGAATTCACCAAAATATCGATATATACACCAAAAGTGCTTTTACCCAAAACCAAACAAATCACAGGTGGCCAAAAAACACTCTCCTCCCTAAACTTGCTAATGTACCTCTCTAACTGATAAGTACACTCAAGTCTTCGCACAGTTACTGGTGAAGGGTATTTATTCACTGTAAATCAGCGGAACTGGAAACCAAACTTCTAGAAATCCACGGATGTGATCCCGAGCAGATAGCTCTACTCACTTTCACCGCCACATTAAACGAACAAAGCTGCAACAACCTCTCTAGTAGAACTTATTGCTTATTATAATTATTATAAGCTTATTATAAGCTTACCCGGAGAAACTCCAGTTAAAACAAAGCTACAAACAATTGGGTTAGCACCTGCTAAACAAACAATTGACCCAACAAAAACCTAGTGGGTCAAACAAAGGGACGAGACCAATACTTTCTACAAAAACTGTAACATGTGTGACATTCTTAACAATCTTATTTTTGTTACAGACTGCCAATTATGGAGGTACTAACCTAATCTACAAACTGATCTAAGCTGTTAGTCCAGCTATGTCACTCAACTTCATCTGCCGGTCACTCACCAACTTCACTTACAATTATTCACCCTTTCCCTAGTATCATCACTTCTCTCCATCAAGTATATCACTTAGCTTATCTGCCTATTACCTACCTACCTCTAACTCTAGCTACAGACGGGTGACAAATTAAAGGAAAAACCAAAATAACGTGTCTTAGTAAGGTGCTGGACCACCACGTGCCATCAGATCAGCTTCAATGCGCCTTGGCATTGATTCTACAAGTCTCTGGAACTCTACTGGAGGGATGGAACACCACTCTTCCAAAAGATATTCCCTCATTTGGTGTTTTGATGATAGTGGTGGAGAGCGCTGTCTAACACATCGGCCCATAATCTCCCATAGGTGTTCAATTGGGTTGAGATCTGGTGACTGCGAAGGCCATAGCATATGATTCACATAATTTTCATACTCATCAAACCATTCAATGACCCCTCGTGCACTGTGGATGGAAGTATAGTCCCCCTGGAAGAGACATTTCCTATGAGGGTTGAAATGTTTCATTTAAGTATAAAGGTGATCACTCAGAATAACTTTCTATTGAATTGCATCGACCCTTCCCCCTAAGGGGACAGGCGAACCCAAACCATGCCAGGTTTCTCAACAATATGGAAGGGTGTGCATTCAGGTTTTTCCTTTAATTTGTCCCCCATCTATATGTCACTAACCTAATCCACCTTTCATTCTCCTCACTTACCTAGCCCACTTATCCCTATCTTTGTCACTTGCCCTAGCCCAATTATTGCAACCCAGCTTCCCTAACTGGGATTCAAACTCTATCTCTACTCTTTCATGTCTACCTGTTGCAGACCTCCAATTACGAAGGCACTGACCTAATCTCTTCAGTCCAGCTATGTCACACAAATTCATTCTCCTCACATACTGCTATCTTTGTCACCTTCCTCCACCCAACTCAACTTAATGTAGTTATTCGCCCTTGCCCACATATTGTCACCTCTCACTTACCCTATTCTATCTACTTGCTACCTGCCTCTCACTCTGACCCACGTAGCGTCACCTATTTTGGTATACTACTTAGCTTGCCTACCTGTGAACTACCTCTACCTCTAGCTTGTCACTAACCTAATATACCTTTCATTTTCCTCGCTTACCTAGCCCACTTGTCACTAACTTTGTCATGTGTCATTCGCTCAATTTTTGCCTTTCGTGTTTTCTGATTAGGATTCGAAACCTAGTCTCCCAGTTGCTAAGCAGTGGTTTTAACCATTATTTTATCCTTCAGTTTTCAGCTCTCCCTCTCTGATCACATTCAATAGGGAGGATCTTTTAAATATTCAACAATCGACTGGTCAAACATTTTCCCCATTTTTCACTGAACTGGAAAGTTTTACTGAGCTTGTAGTTGGAGGAGCAGCAGCTCTCTATAAAAACCCACTGTGCCGTTGCTATACCGTTACAAAGGATGTCTATCGTTCTGTCCCCCGTGCAGCTTTGGGACTCTCTGATCACTGTCTGGTCAATCTTCTCCCGATTTACAGGCAGAAACTAAAATCTGCTAAGCCTGTGGTCAAGAATGTGAGGAGATGTACCAACAAGGCAAAGCTGGAATTACAGGCCTTGACTGCACTGATTGGAGTGTTTTTGATTGCTGCTGCTAATGACCTGGAAGAACTCACTGCGACTGTGAGATCTTACATTAGTTTTTGTGAGACACTCCCCAGGGTTGTGTGCTCTCCCCTCTGCTCTACTCCCTCTAAAGCACCTCAGGAGACCCATTTGTTAAACTCCTGAAGTTTGCAGATGACACAACGGTCAAAACTGTAGAGATGACAGTGGACTTCAGGAGGAGTCCCCCTACACCACCCCCCATCACCATACTCAACAGCACTGTGGAAACCTTAAGGTTTCTGGGATCCACAATCTCCCAGGACCTAAATTGGGCATCCAACATGGACTCCATCATCAAAAAGGCCTAGCAGAGGATGTACTTCCTGCGCCAGCTCAGGAAGTTGCGGCACTGGCTGGAGGGATCTGAACTTATCATAAAAACCTGGCGCATATCCAAGGTGTACTCTGTTTTTTGGTAGATTTAATTTTACCCTAACCTACAGGCCTGGCACCAAAAACACCAAGCCATATGCACTGTTTCATCTGTACGGGAAGGAAAGTGTGTCCTGCTCCTCCCCTGACACCATCATTCCCTCTGCCTGTGTCATCACAGCCAAAGAGGTCAAAACTCCAGTGACACTTGTATTTAGAACAACTTTATTGTTAGACCGACGCATTTCGACTTGTGGCTATGGAGTTAGATTTGTCTCAGTATTATTTGTGTGAACAGATTGACAACCCGTGTGTAAATGCTTAATCTGTAAATATAAAACACCTTCCACAAATACAAAAAAAGATTTGTAAACTCACGAAAATATTTTGCAAATATAAAAACAATCTACAAATACACAAACAAATTCCACAAATAAAAATGTGAATACATTAAATTAATTTACAAATAAATGAAAAGAATTTGTGAATATCTTCCTAACATTTATAACTTTCCAACAGGCATTTGTGAATCCAGTTTTTATTTGTGAATCAAAAGTGCATTTACGTTTGTGGATCTGCATTTTACACACATGGAGTTTTGAGACAAACTTTCTGCCAGTCCGAACGAAAATCTACTCGTATCACTCTGCCATTTTCGGATAGCAAGTGGTCGACGACGTCATTTCTGCCTTTCAAAGTAAGAGCATGCAGTCTTTCTATGAGCTGTTTTTTTTAATAATCAGCGATAAGTAACATGCGTTTATCATTTTATTATGTTAATGTGACACAGTGAGTATTAGTGTGTGTTTATTTGTTTTATGTACATTATCTAGCACACACTTACGTATACATTTCTGTTTGGGTATGAAAGGCACAAGGACGCTTGTGGCAACTTTCAGGTGGAGGAAGTGGCTCACGCTGCTTCTTCAGTTGGCAGTTATCTATCCACTGAGGGCCAGCCAACTCATCCTTTATGTTTTTCATTTATTCTTTTAGATGGGTAAAAGTCACAAAGCACTTAACATCATATTAGTAGTGTACCCTTACTAATGCTGTACTAACTACTAATGTCTGTGTAGAACTGCACCGTATTTAGTTAGCTTACATTGTTTCAGTTAGGCTACATTAACTAAGACATGGCAAGTGACAGCACCCTGGTTAAGGTCTTTGATAGTCTGGCTGTTGGTGCTGATAGTTGTTTTTGTTTAGAAAGGTCGTAATGTAATTTTATTAATTATATACATTTGTGTATTTGTAGATCTGTTTTATATTTGCAAAATATTTTCGTGAGTTTGCAAAACTTTTTTTGTATTTGTGGAAGGTGTTTTATATTTACAGATTACACATTTACACGAATTGTCAATCTGTTCACACAAATAATATTGAGACAAATCTAACTCCATATGTGGCCTTCATAAGAACACAATTACAAGGAACATTTAAATAGAGTAGGTGTGAAGCAGAAAAAAAATTATATAAAACACATAGACATCCACACACATATCAGCCAATGGGGCACCTACAGAGATAGGCTGGGCATATGGTCATGTGGCTTCAGGCCAATCACATTCAGGCAAAAGGAGTGCCCAATAAAAGACATAGGTGACACCATATTATGCACATAAACAGGAGGAGTGCAACTAGGGGGTGGTACTCCCCCAGAGGTCAAAATGTACAGAGGAGGTCAAAATATGCCTATTTGATGTGGCATTCTTTAGAGACACTTTACTTAAAAGACTTGTCGTAACTGTGTCATCATGGCTGTCACGTGGAAAATAGAGAATGAAGTAAAAGCAGCGCAGCATTACCCCCCCCGGGGGGCATATTGTAAGGGATCAACCCCAAAGTTGTCCGCCTGAAACTTCCCCATATCCTCTGGATCCAACCTTTGTGCCCTCTGGCCGATCTACCCTCATTGATGACCACCCCGCCCACACAGTCCGTCTTCCATACCCTACACCCAGACAAGCCCAGTGGACCACCCGGAGGCACCCATCGGGGGGGGGATGGGGGTACTGTCACGACCACTCCTCTGTGACACCTGTCTGCCTGGTGTGAGTGTGTTTTGTCTTCTTTCTGTCTGTCTAGTGTGAATGGTGTATGCTTGTTTTATTTTCATCTGTCTGTCCTCTCATTTCCCTTTCCCCCTGCCCCGTCTCTCTCTATCTCTGCACATCATCAGCAATCAACACAGCTGCCGGTCATCAAGCCTTCAATCTGCACTACAAGAACCTGGCACCAACAGTCAGTCCCCGCCGGATCATTGCACCACTGTGGTTTGTTTATGTGCACAGTCTAGCTCTTCAAACGTCAGCCTTTGTCTGTAGTTATTATTCAGCCTTTTGCTCGCCTTCCTGTCCTCTGCCGCTCACCAACTCTTTCTGCCCTGCTTGTGAACTGTCCGCCAGCCAACTCACTTCCCTGGATTCCCCTGCCAAGCTTTTTGCCCGGATTTCACCTCCACCACCAGCCAGCCTCCCTCTTGCTGCTTCTCCCAGCTTACAAATAAAAGACTTTGTTTTCAACTTACCTACCTGTCTGTGTCTGTGTTTGGGTTCAGCCTAGATCCATGGCAGTTGTGCTTGAAAGTCATCTAGGTGCAATAAATAAGTGGACATTGGAGCCCAGCAATGTGAAAGCTGTTTATTTCTTTGTTAAAGAACACTGTTGTAACCATTTTTTCCTCCAAATACCCTCTGATTTTGAATTTGTTTTCCAGTCCAGAAAAGCATAAGTGACCCCAGATCATTATTGAATCACAACAGTGCTTGCAATTGAATTAAATATTTTGGGAACCCGTTTTTCATGGGCCCTCTGCAGTCTATTCAGTGGTTATATTGAATTATGTTCTGTCATCAGATTGTATACACTGTGATTTTGTTGATTCTATTCTATCTATTGTATGTCTGTCCATCCTGAGAGAGGGATCCCTCCTCTGTTGCTCTTCCTGATGGTTTCTTCTGTCAAGGATGTTTACGACAGTCACTACAGTAAAGCGGGGAGGGCTGCCATAAAGTTAGTTGGTCAAGTGCACTGAATGTATGAACTTGTCTGGAGTTACTGAGAATAAAGTTGGCGCTTGTTACAAGAAAACGTACAGTTTATTACATCTTCCATTGTTTTTCCCCTGTTTAAGGGTTTTCTTGGGGGTGGGGTTCCTCATCCGAGTCGTTGTGTGCTGAACAGATTGTAAAGCCCCTTGAGGCAAATTGTGATTTTTGATACTGGGCTATATAAATAAAATTGACTTGAGGTCAAAATAGTGTTATTATCTGCAAATTATAGTAGTTATATATAAAAGATAAGGTGACTATTCAACTTAGGTTAGGCTACATTAAACCTAACATATTAAATTATTAATTACTCAGCTAAAAGCAAGATGAGATTTCAACCAAACTAAACTAAACCAAGTAAAGTTGAGTTTCCCCCAAAGAGTGACAGAGAGTATAGGTGAAGACATGCAACCACAAGTGACCGAAGGCACAGGAGCAGATAAATACGCTTTCACAACAGCCACAAAAAGGGTCCACAGGTTAACTGAAAAGGACCAAAAACTGCATGATGAGCAAGTAAGAAGATTTGTACACCGTTTCAGTGTGAGCTACGAGAAGTGGAAGGTTATCACTGAAGACGCCAAACAAGCGCTGAGTGGACAATGCTCAAACATGCTGCACGAATACATCACTAATGTAAGCAACACCTCAAAAGAGCTGAATGTTCTTATAAAGAGTTAAGACTCATCGACATTCCCAATCATGATACATGTCGCAGAGTAGACCTGTGAAGCAGTAACAAGAACGACCATCGAAACTGCAAGTGGTCATCTAGACACAAGAATAACGTTATATGCATAGATTCCATCTATATATAAGGTCGAAGGGATGAAAAACAAGTCAGGAAAGACACAGAGTCTGTAATCAAGTCTGCAGCCTCAGACAAGATAAGCATAAACTCTCAGTCCTCTGCTCATTCTCGAAGCAACTCGAGTCACATCCAGACGAAAATGGATCGCCCACAAGATAAAGTAGCAAGAACATCACATGAATAACCAATAGTGTTGTGCGTCCACAATTATTCCAGTGTGGGTGTAAGCCACAAGTGAGCCAGATTGTGAAGTTCTTGTGTATGCACTCCATACACAGAGTGACATGGCCTTTATCCTTGAAGAAACAGCAAAGGTTCTCCACATGTAGAACAAACCAGTACAGCTAAAGCTCTCTACAAAGAAACACAGATTCACTGACACATATAATCAAAAAGGTTGCGGAAAGTTAGGTGTTATTTTTTCAGTTGGTGAAGACCTGTTTGAAGCTAGCCAACATTCTGTGCAGCCTGTTCGGTGAAATCTTTTGTAATGAGTCTTGAAGTACAAACCAAATAAGTGCTAAAACAGGTAATTTGATCTGTACCTGTGTTGAATCTCTTAGCGTCAGCCAGGCTGCACCACATTACAACACGCACACAGATGGGATTCCAGCCATGCCTTCCCATTCAGTAAGTGCATTAGGGCTGGCCTACCAAAACATGGAGGTATCATGATAAATAAGAATGCCCCCCTGGGAGAGAGTCCAAAAGTGAAGGTGGCTCCACAGAGTCCAGTTCAGCCTGGCAGTACAAGCGCCTCCCTAGTTCCCTGACCATGACCACCTTCATGCTGCAGCAGCAGTACATAGGCCAGTCCACTCATCATGCTGCAGGAGAGTGGTATCCAGATGAACCTGGACAAAACATGATTGTTAACACATATAGTTTACATTTTATGTTTAAAACAGAAAAGGCCAAGGATCAAGAATGGTGTTGACAAGCTGTAGGTAAAGGTCATTACATTCTTGTTGCTTCTCAGAGGTTGAACACACTTTGAGCTTCTTATTGCTCCATGTTGCCACTCATACACTTGATGTTTTTAGAGATGTGTTGATGTATTTACACATTATTATATGTATAGATACTTGCAGGGATCCTTCCTCTCTGAGTAGCAGATGATCAATAACCAAAAAACGAGAAATAGCTTAGTCTATTTTAAAGACATCAAAGGTGTGAGATTTGTATCTTTTTATTTAATTAGGGCCCGAGCATGAAAGTGCAAGACACCTATTGTTTTTGTAGAGATTATTATTATTAGGGCCCAAGCACCGAACAGCGCGAAGGCCCTATGGTAATTGTAAGTCTGTAACATCCCAAGACTTAAAAAAAAGTCTCCTGGTGCCATGAGCTAACAGGAAGTTGGCCATTTTGATTTTAATGTGAAATTTTGGTGTATTTTTTACAATTTACAGGGGTCATAGTTTAACAAACTCTTCCTAGAGAATTCATCAGATCGACTTCAAATTTGGGCAATGAAAGACCTTCGCGATGAAAAGTTATCAAAATCTGAGTAGATTGTCGAATGGCGTGGCGTGGCGGCCATTTTGTCGTTTTGCCATGAAACATCAACTTGTACATTCTCCAATCTGCCCAAATTTCATATGCTGCATGAGAGTCCAGACCTGAAAAGATCTACACGCCCATATTGAATCATAGTCATAGCGCCACCTACTGACAATAGGAAGTCAGCCTTACACACGATGGTCTACACGTGATATACAGCAACATGACATATAATTAGTGTGTTTTCTCTCGCGACACATAGAAGACACAGGAAGTTCAATTCAATTCAATTCAATTTTATTTATATAGCACCAAATCACAAAAAAAGTCATCTCATGACACTTTACATATAGAGCAGGTCTAGACCAACTATAACAACAATAGAAATATAACTAATAATAGCAATAACAGCTATTATTATAATAATAACAATGGAAAAATGACTAATAATAGAAATATGACTCACAACAGTAATACAACTAATAATAGAAATATGACTCACAATAGAAATATGAGTAATAATAATAATAGTAGCAGTGGGGGTCAAGCAGGCTGACGGCGGCAGGTAGTCTGCAACAACGATCCACAGGAACCTGCAAGACGAGAAAGCACAGAAACTCTGGGGAAGATACAAAGTTAGTAACATGCATTAATGGGACATGAATGAGTACAGAAGGAGAGGGAGAGGAGGAGAGAGGAGCTCAGTGCATCATGGGAAATCTCCCAGCAGTCTAGGCCTATAGCAGCATAACTAAGGGATGGTTCAGGGCTCACCTGAGCCAGCCCTAACTATANGTGACTCTCTGTCAGCCTGGCTACAGTGCTGAAAAGAAACCTGGGGTTGTTCTTATTTTCCTCTATTAATGATGAGTAATAGGCTGCTCTGGCATTACGGAGAGCCTTCCTATACGTTCTAAAACTATCTTGCCAGACTAAACGAGCCTCTTCCAGTTTAGTGGAACGCCATTTACTCTCAAGTTTTCGCGATGTTTGCTTCAATTTGCGGGTTTGGTGGTTATACCATGGAGCTAACCTCTTTTGTTTTATTATCTTCTTTTTAAGGGGGGCAATAGAGTTGAATGTCATTCGCAGTGAGCCTGCAGCACTATCAACCAGATGATCAATTTGGGACGGACTAAAGTTAGCATAGGAGTCCCCCATTGTATTGAGACATGGCATTGAATTAAATGCAGATGGAATCGCTTCTTTAAATTTCGCTACAGCACTATCAGATAGACATCTGCTAGGAATTTATGGCTAATGGCTTGTAGTCCACTAATAGGAATTCAAACGTTACTAAATAATGATCCGATAAAAGGAAAGACTATTAAATGTTCAATTTCAATACCATAAGCCAGAACAAGGTCGAGGGTGTGGTTAAAACCGTGAGTGGGTTTATGTACACTCTGACAGAAAGTCAGAAGTGTATTTATCTTTTTCAGGCAGTGTCCAACGGTCACAAAAATTGAAAGCCACGTCAACCGACCTCCTGTAACAACACCGTTGCTGCTGCCGGCCTCCGGTAACGAGACCACGACTGTCGCTCCGCCTGAGGCGCAGGAGAGTGCGAGGGCCCGTTCAACGCTGCTCAGAGACTGGAGGAGTATCTGACAGAGCGTCAATCACTGTTCCTGCACACGCTGCAAGCAGCTACCCTCCCCCGCACATGTGCTAACTCGGTGCGGACAGAATGGCAGAGAAACAACCACCGAACAACCAAGAAATGTGTAAACTGCCTGTCCCTCCTTTGTCAACAACGGCATGTCAGCTTCCACCTGTTTCAACTAATTTAATGTAAGATTAGGTTTTTTATCAAATCTGAATCTGGTCTGCATCTCAAATCGACGGCTAAAACTGAGAATCCTGCCAGTGTTACCTGAATGCTTTCTATGTTGCTCTTTACACATCTATTGACATCATTCTTTACTAACCAAATAGAGAGAAAAAAGGTTTGATGAGAAATTTGTTGCTGTCAGAGTTTAGTGAATCCAGGTGTTCTGCCAAACGGGAACCAGATCTAAAATGGAACCAGCTATCAGGACCCAACCCTAATTTTACAGTTATAATAAAGCAAAACTGTTCAATTTGGGTAGATGTACTCTATTAATTCCCACCTTAAATAAAGATTTAACTGTCAACCCCCTTTACTTCTGACCAGACCTGTGCTTCCTGTCATAGTCATGTAGTTCAATACATAAGGAATATGTAAAGGGTGAAATAGAGAGCTCTGCCTGCCATCCATTAAAGTTTGTATTTCCATACCCAGCAGTGAGATTTCATCATGAGTCTCCCACTAAAAGGTTTACCACAAGGATAATGTTTATTCCAACTGCCACCTCATTCCAAAAATCATCCAAATATTTATACGTTCATTAATCCGGAATTTCCTCTAATGCATCACTTACAATAACAGAGCAGGCACCTCCCAGGAAGTGCTGCAGCATAAATGAACAGCTGAGAGGATGAGTATGGTCGTATTTGGACATTTGGTGTCAAAGTTTGTGTCCCCAATCTGGTCTCACACTCGCACCTGGATCAACTCGATGATTTCACACTCTGACATCCACATTTGGAAATAGAAACAAAATAAGAAAACTGGGTAAAAAAAAAGGAAAGATTGCCTTAGAAAATAAATAAGAACAATTAAGTACTTTTGTCAGTCTGATTAATAGCCATAACTCAGACCACATTAGATATAACTCACCCCAAGGAGTCAAAGCACACAGATAAACAATACAATTGCCCTCATTTATGAATGTTGTCTTGATTTTTCTCTTAGAATTACCTGTAAAGCTTTAATAAGTTTTAAAAAAGAAACAACAACTCTGATTTATACAGAATTCACAGGCCAAATATTTGTTTTTATCCACATGTAAGTCTTTGTGAATCAGAATTGGATGCTCATTCCAGGCAATCTGTCATTAGCGCAAGTAAACACCCTAATAACCCTCAGTATGTAAGGGCAGCAGTCTGTAGTGCCATGTGCAAACCATCTAAAATAAAGAAAAAGAAAAAGAAATATGCCACTATGTATGATGATTAGTTACCTAAACTTGCTATCTTGTCAGCTATTAATCAGATTTCTTGAACATCAAGAATCATGTAAACAAGAACCTCGGTTACAGTGCATCTTTATGTTCAAAATAATTTAAGTCTGACTGAAACTAAAACTGACAAAAAGTTTTTCATAAAGTGAGCAATTTCAGATTTTTAAATATTATTACAATTTTTTTTATTGATGTTTGGCAATAAGTGAAATTCAAGCAGATAAAACAACCCATCAGTGAATCTGCATGGGTAATATTAAACTGTCCCCATGCTCTCCCCTAATAGCAGTATTATATCTTTTTAGTGACAGCAAAAAAGCGATACAGTGAAAACTGGAATTATAATGTCTAATTGGCATATTTTAATAGAATGAAGTAAATTACTAGAGCCTCATGAAATAATTGCAAAACAAAGCAATTATGGTCTACAGGCGTCATTCAATCTGATAATTGCAATTAGGCTCGATCTGACAGCAAACAGAATTAGACTGGGCGGAGTTGGAGGTTTCACTTCTTGTCTTTTCAGCCAACTTCTCACAGTCTGTCTCTTTTATCTGACAACCACAGACAGAAAAAAACTGAGATGAAGTTATTTCCAAAACAGCATTATGTTGACTATTTATATTATGTTGTCTTAGGACTTAGAAAGAGAATTACTTTTTTGTCATTTGAGTTGTTAAACCCTTTAAAGCTATAATGGTGGGTCTTCCACATTGGTTCCGATGCACCTGTGCAGAATTGCCGAGGCACATAATGTTCACATATACATCACTATTCACATCTGTATCTGCATTTGTCAAGACAGAAAAATATTTTATTAGGGCTCGAGTAGCTGTGAAGGCCCTATTGAAATTGTTAGAAATATTAGGGCCCAAGCAGCCACTGCTGCGAGGAAAGCTGTTGCCATGGCGACGCATTATTCGCCATGAAACAGGAAGCTGTTTTTGAGGGGCTAGGGATGCTCGAAAACTCATGAAATTTGGCACACACATCAGAAGTGGTGAAAGTTTTGACCTGATGTGGATCTTTGGCTTGGGTGTGGCAAACTGGCTGCATAGTGCCCCCTACAAAATTTCAACAAAGTAGGTCTCGCAGTACATTTCACCTACATGTACAAAATTTGGTAGGCACATGTAACACCCCAAGGCTTTAAAAAAAGTCTCTTGGCGCTATAACCTAAACCCAACAGGAAGTCAGCCATTTTGAATTTAAGTTCAAATTTTGGTGTATTTTTTGTCATACTTTTAACAAACTCCTCCTAGAGAATTCATCAGAGGCCCCTAAATCAGTCAGTTTTATTCCTGAGTTTTCTGAACTTTTATCCATTGTCATGCCTAAATATGACAGGGTGCTTATTCTTGGTGATTTTAATATTCATGTATGTTGTCCTTCCCTTTCCCTCACCTCTCATTTTTTTAGATCTTATAGACTCTTTTAACCTCAATCAATCTGTTAAAGGGGCCACACATTCTAAAGGTCAAACCGTAGACTTGGTACTCTCATCTGGTCTCTCTCTCTCTCTCTCGAGTGTCTAAATTTGATGGATATGCCTGTAACTGACCATATAGGTGTTGTTTTTAAAGTTCCACCACAGCTCTCTATTCCTAGTCCCTACACTACAAAATGCTCTCGTATTCTCAACGCTGGCTCTGCAGTTAAATTCTGTGATGCTTTTAATTCATCATTCTGTAGTCCCACCAATTCTCCTTTAGATCCAGATGCACCGCTAAATTCATTTTATGATCAGTGCCTATCCATCCTTGACCAACCTGCACCATTTAAATCTCAGAAACAAAAATCAAATAATCTCCCCTGGCTAAGCAATCACACTCGCGCCCTTGTAGAAAATCTGAACGACAATGGAAGGTCAACAAGTCCGAAACAGTATACCCTTAAAAACCAAATGTTCATTTATCAGAAAGCAGTTAAGGATGCAAGATCTGCTTACTTCTCAGAACTGATATCCAGAAACAACCACAGTCCTAAAGCTCTCTTTAGGGTAATTGCCTCTGTCATCAGTGGTCCCTCCATCATTCCTGTACCTGATGTTGAGCTGTCCGAAACATTTCTATCATATGAACTCCTCTTCCTGCACCTTAGATATCATCCCCACCAAGCTACTCAAGGAGGTATTTTCCACAGTTAGTCTTGTTACCTTGCATATTTTTAACAACTCTCTGGCCTCTGGTTCTTTTCCAGACAGTTCTAAGCATGCCATTGTTCACCCATTGCCAAAGAAACCTAATTTGGACCCCCTGTCTTTAAATAATACAGACCAATCTCCAAATTGTCTTTTTTATCTAAGGTTCTGGAGAACGTACTTTCATCTCAACTGATATCTTTTATGAATGATAATAGCGTTTTTAACAGTTTCCAGTCTGATTTTAGAGCACTTCATAGTACCGAGACAGTTAATGATCTACTGCTGGCTGCAGACAGAGGTGACTGCTTGATTTTAGTTCTTTTAGATTTAAGTGCCGCCTTTAACACCACTGATCACAGTATCCTCTTACATTGCTTGGAGACTTCGGTAGGCATCAAGGGTTCGGCTCTTAACTTATTACGCTCATACCTCTCCAACAGAACTTTTTCTGTTGCTCTGGGTAATTCTACCTCCTCAACGGCTCAGTTGAGTTGTGGTGTTCCTCAAGGCTCCATTCTTGGCCCCCTTCTGTTTTCTATTTATATGCTTCCTCTTCCTCATGATGTGTTTTACCATTTTTATGCTGACGACACTCAATTATATATGCCATTAAAACCCACAGATCCTAGCAGCCTTGCAAATTACAACTTGCCTCTCTGATATCCAAATCCTGGATGTCCCAAAATTTCCTTAAATTTAATGATGGTAAGTCTGAGATTATTCTGTTTGGTCCCCCAAATTCCACTAGTTCTTTTGGTGGAAATCTTGGCAGTCTGTTAAATAACATTAAGCAGGCTGCTGGTATGTGCCCTCTCGACCACTAAGATCAGCGGCTGGAGCCCTGCTGGTTACTCCAAGGGCACGGTTTGTGACAAAGGGTGATCGGGCTTTTGCCATTAGAGCCCATACATTTTGGAACTCTCTGCCTACTGAACTCCGACACACTAAGTCCCTAGTTTCTTTTAAATCTCTTCTTAAAACTTTTCTCTTTGTGAAAGCTTTTGGAAATGTCTGATATATGTTTTAATTTATTTATATTGTTTTATTCTTATTTATTTGAGCTTTTCCATTTTATTGTTTATACTTCCCCTGTGCTCTTATCTATTTTATTGCCCATTTTATTGTCTGTACTTTCTCAGTGCTCATGTCCTTTGGCCCTATTCTGATTTTACCTGCCTTGTCTGATTTTATTTTCTTTGTAAAGCACTAACATTGTTAAGGAAAGTGCAATATAAATAAAGTTTATTATTATTATTATTATGGTGTAGATCTTTTCCAAATTTCACAACTTTGATGAGAGTCCTGGCCTGAAGACGTCTACAGGCCGATTCTGAATCATAGTCACAGCGCCACCTACTGGCAACAGGAAATGACAGCATTTTTGGCCATTTGCAGGCACTCTGCTTTCACAATTTCAGAGCCGTGTTGACTGATCTCCCACGAAAGCGTCATGGCTGGTGGTCCCCCCAACGTGCGCAAGGGTGCGAGGGCCCGTTCATCGCTGCTTGCAGCTTTAATTGTCTTTGTGACTTTATATAGATAAAACCAGATTTTGCATATTTTATTGAAAATAAAGATAGACCTGAAGTGGGGGGTTGGGGGGGGGGGAGTCGTATACTTTCAAAATCTAGCTTACTCCTGCTGGTTTCTTTACCATTACCAACCCTAGCTTTAAGAGAAATTAGACGTCCTTTCCTCTGAAGCGCCATGTGAAGCAACATCCGTTTCTGATTATGGCAGCAGCTGATCTCAGCTGGATCAGCCGTCAGTTGGCTTTAACAGCTCCATCAAACGTCTCTACAGCTGTTGAAGCTGACTGACTGCTGATTCAGCTGTGATCAGCTGCCACCGTCATCAGAAACGGACGTTGCTTCATGTGACGCTTCAGAGGAAAGGACGTTTCATTTCTCTAAAAACATATTTCCCCGGTTCTTCTCTCCTCCTTGCTTCTTTCCATGCATCCCCGGTGGGAGGGACTAAGACGCAAGGAAAAGACGCAAGTGAGGGAAATGTGGATGCCATTAAGAGACTTGGGATGCACACTTGGGGTGCAGTCAAATGATCAAAAAAATTACGTCCTATGTCCTTTCCTAATCACTTTTCCTTGACCTCAATGGAAAACGTCATGAGGTCAAGGAAAGATGTAAAGGAGAATTCATAAGGACTTAGGAAAAGACAACTGTGGTGCTAAGAGAATCCAACTGCACTTACATTAGGCTACGTAATTATGCGACGGCAGATATTATTGACATAGGTCTGCCGTGGTGAAACTACAATGTTNCAAATATGGACTACTAAAAGTGCATCTTAGATACTTCGCCCTGTGCATTCTAACCATGTTGTTTCATGCAGACTATATAAACGTGGACAACCTGGTGAAAAATATTACTTCATTACAGAGGTTGGAATTGAAATAAAAAAAGGAATATAGGCTACCAGTCACAAAAGTGAAACGAAATGGTTGTCACATTGAGAATGGTTGCTCACACTCACCCTCCTGTCCACTCATATTTATCGACATGAATCCCAATTAGTATGATTGTATGAACATAATTTTAGGAAGTTAGGAACCTAAGACTATTCGACCACAGTCCCAGTCTCCTGTCCCAGTCACCTTACTCTCTCATCCAGCCACTCCCTCTTGCCCTGCAATAACAGTTTTCCCTCCAGTCCCAGTCACCTGACCTTCCCCGTCTTTGAACCCTACCGCTCTGCCTGCCTTATCTGTGTTTGGGTCCAGTCCTGCTTTTCCTGAACCGTGACACCTCTAGTGGTATCCTGCACTAAAAACACATTTTATTTGTCCAGATTCTAAGATATCTGTCTCTGAGATTTCTGCCTCTATCCCAACCCAGTGGAGATGCATGAAATTTAATTTTTGGCGTCATTATAAAAATTAATTAGAAAAATTGTTATAAACAATCTCCAGGTGTTTGCTTGTTTCAGAAGCCTTGTATGCAATGACATGCAGCCTACAGAGTGGATGATTTGCTTTGCTTACTTTGCACCTAAGAAAGAACAGTTTATTTGTTTTTCTCATAATAGCTTCACCCAGAGCCAGATCTGTCTGCTTCCCTCTGCTGCTTCTCTCTCTGAAACAAGCTAGTGTCTAATTGTAGAAGCCACACACCAAGATGGATGAGTTCTGCTGTCCTTTGACCCCCTCAGGTGGCACCTATGCTTTGTTGATTCATAGTGACACAATTCTTGGCATCAACTTTGATATCTAACTATGTCCCTAATTTCTGAAGTGGTTCAGCTCCCTGAGCTGGCAGCTGTCACTGCTGTTGACATGCTGCCAGTCAACAGATTTCTCTAATTGGATGCACCAACTATGACCACCAAACAATACAGCCTGTCTGGTTTACAGCCCCTATTTCACACTCAGTCAAGTTTCTCTTATTGAGTTTGTTGTCTGACTTCAATATTGTCTCCTCTAAAATACATTTATTTACAAATAATTTGCATTGCCAAATTGATTTTAGAAGAAACATAAATATTTGGGATGCCCCGATGATATGTTTGATACAGAGTCTTATTGTGATAGTGATAGTAAATGGACATTTTCTCCCTACTCACTTCCTCACTTCACTCCTTCTTCTGAATTTCCCTCTGTGTCTATTTCTTATCCGGTAAAATTTTACATTGTTGTGCTCTACCGCCCACCAGGTTGGGGGATTCTTGAAGGAATTGCACCCCCTCCTATCCAATTTCCATGAAGATGGCCCCCGCTTATATTTCTCGGTGACTTCAACATCCAGACAGAGACGTTAACACCTGATTTACTAACTTTGCTATGTTCCTTCATTCTCTCACTTCACTGGACTCTCTGTCCTCTCATCTCTCAGCAGGCTTGCCCAATCCCTCCATCTCCTTTGTTGTCTGACAGAACCACCCTACGGGCAGCTGAAAGAAAATGGCGACCTGAGGACCTCCTTGCTTATCAGTCTCTTCTCTCCTCTTTCTCTGTCTCCTTATCTGCTGCTAAGAGCTTTCTGCCAATCCAAAATTCAGTCTGAGATGACATACGCTCCTCATTTCCCCATTCACCTGCTGCCACCTTTTTCACCCCTCTCTTCCAGTGAGGTACTAACCCTGGTTACCTCCCACCGCCCAACTACCTGCCCTCTTGACCCTATCCCCTTTCACCTTCTTCAGTCTATTGCTGCTGACCTCCTTCCTTTTCTCACTCACCTAATCAACTGACTTGACAACTGGTTGTTTTCCGAACACTCTTAAAGCTGCAAGAGTGAACCCTCTTTTAAAGAAACCCACACTCCACCCTTCTGTTGTAAAGATTTACAGATCTGGCTCTCTACTTCCATTTCTTTCCAAAACACTTGAGTGTGCTGTCTTAACTCAACTCTCTGCATATCTCCACCCTCACCAGTCTGGATTCAAGGCAGGCCACTCAACAGACATTGCCCTCCTTGCTGTCACAGAGGAACTTCACACTGCTAGAGCAGCCTCCCTGTCCTCTGTCGTCATCCTACTGGACCTTTCGCCAGCGTTTGACACAGTGAATCACCAAATCCTCCTCTCCACCCTCCAAGAACTAGGAACTCTGGTTCTGCACTCTCCCTGTTCACATCCTACATACAGCCTTACAGGGTAAGGCTTGTCAAGGTATCGCGTTGACAAGTGTTAAAGTAACGCGTGAATACGAGTCTTACCTTGTAACCAATCAGAGGGACATGTTGAATGTGTATGCGGAAGTATAGAATACACATGTGAGAGCAGTCGGGAAAGCCGCGCTCGGTTAAGCCTCTGTTGTGAACCGAAGTAAATAAAACAGTTACTGAACACAAATAACTGAAGCGGACAGCAGTTATTTGACATGGTGTCAGAAGCGGTCTGAGGGAGACCTACGGCCAACGCTATGGCTAAGTTTAACCCGCCGGAGCACTTCAACTTTGAGCGACCTGGAGACTGGCCGGTGTGGCGACAGAGATTCACCCGGTACAGGTCGGCGGTGAAGTTGGGAGAAGAGGATGGTGAGGTTCAGGTCAGCACGCTAATCTACGCGATGGGCCACGAAGCTGAAAACATTTTCAAGTCATTCACGTTTGGACAAGCGGAGGACAGAGACAACTACGATACGGTGCTAGCTAAATATGATGCATACTTTACGCCACAGAAAAACACAATACACGAGAGAGCGTGTTTCTACCAACGAGCGCAGAAGCCGGGGGAAATGGCTGAGATGTTTATAAGAGCCCTCTATGAACTGAGTGGAAACTGTGACTTCGGAGATAAGAAAAACGAACACATCAGGGACAGGCTGGTTGTTGGCATACGGGACAGAGGACTCTCCAAAAGACTGCAGCTTATGCCAACACTCACTTTGGAAATGGCAGTACAGATGATACGGCAGGCTGAGGATGTGGAACAACAGATAAACCAGCGGGAGCGACAGACGGCTAACGTGCAGGAGGTGACACATCGGCGACCATCAAAGAGAGGCGGTAGACCGCCGTGGAGGCAGTCTGCAGGCGAGAGAAGTGGCGGACAAGGAAACCGCCTGCGGGACTACACGTGCAGCCGTGCGGTAAAGAGAAGCACAAAGACACTGCAAAATGCCCAGCATCAGACACAGTATGTAGAAAATGTGGGAAAAAGGGCCATTGGGAGAGGAAATGTTTCTCTAGGTCAGTAAGAGAAGTCACACACAGTGAAGATACTGAGGAGGGAAGCTTTTACTTAGGTGCAGTGAGTAAGGTAAACCAGAGCAGTGCAGAATACTGGACTGAGAGGATAACTGTAGGATACACTCCTGTTAAATTTCGTATTGATACAGGTGCTGATGTCACAGTGATGAACCTTAAAACATTTAATGCACTTAAGCCAAAAAGAAAGCTAGTTAAATCTAGTATCCCTCTGGATAGCCCGGGTGGAGCGCTGAACATTGTGGGACAGTTTACTGCTAGTACACTCCATAAGCAGAGAAAGTACATATTTACAGTGCAGGTAGCAAGAGGAGCTACAGTCAGCAACCTACTAGGGAGAGACACAGCTGTAGAAATGGGGTTGGTAAAAAGAGTAGAGCATGTTAGAGCAACAGAAGGACAGGAAGGGACATTTAAAACAGAGCCAGTGCAGATCCACTTGAAAGAGGATGCTGTGCCTTACGCTGTATATACAGCCAGAAGAGTTCCCCTACCACTCCTTCCTAAAGTAAAAGCTGAGCTGCAACGCATGGAGGAACAAGGCGTGATAGAGAGAGTCACGCAGCCAACAACTGGTGCGCACCGATGGTGCCAGTCATGAAGCCGACAGGAGCAGTAAGGATCTGTGTCGGGCTCCAAAAACTGAACGACAACATAAAAAGGGAGCGATACCAATTACCGACTACAGAAGAGACACTGGCTAAGCTGTCAGGGTCCACAGTCTTCACCTCCCTGGACGCAGCTTCAGGCTTTTGGCAGGTGCCGTTACATGAAGACAGCAGCCTGCTAACAACATTCATCACTCCTTTTGGGAGGTTTTGTTTCAAGCGACTGCCCTTCGGGATAAACATTGCCCCAGAAATATTTCAACGCAAGATGAATGAACTGTTGGAGGGGCTGGAGGGAGTAGCCGTGTACATGGATGATGTTATTGTCCATGGGAAGGACATGAAAGAACATGACACACACCTGCAGCGCACGCTGGAGAGAATGGAGCAGACTGGACTCAGGCTCAACAAAGAGAAGTGTGTGTACAGACAGTCAGAGCTGCGCTTCCTGGGTCACATAGTGGACGCCACCGGAGTCAGAGCAGACCCAGGTAAAGTGTGTGCTATCAATGACCTACAGGAGCCCAGAGATGTTCATGAGCTTAAGAGAGCACTGGGCATGGTCAACTACATGAGTAAATACATACCGGACTTGGCAACAGCAGCAGCTCCCCTATATGACCTGCTGAAAGGAGATACAACGTGGACATGGGATCAGCCACAGCAACACTCGTTCAAACGCATAAAGGAAGCCCTCAGCACCTCGCCTGTATTGGCTCACTATGATGCACAACAACAGACTGCAGTTTCAGCCGATGCGAGCAGTTACGGCATAGGAGGTGTTCTTCTCCAGCTACACAATGACAGCTGGAAACCAGTTGCATATTGTTCAAGGAGGCTGTCAGACGCGGAAACCAGGTACGTGCAAATTGAGAAGGAATGCTTGGCTGGAGTGTGGACATGTGAGAGGTTCCAAAAGTACCTGGTGGGCATGGAGAGATTCCGACTCATTACGGATCACAAACTGCTGGTGCCACTGATAAACAGTAAAGATCTGGATATGGTACCAGTGCGATGTCAAAGGCTACTAATGCGGCTGATGCGGTTCAACGCCAAAGCAGAATACGCTCCAGGAAAGACATTAGTTATTGCTGATGCTCTGTCTCGCAGCCCTGTAGGGGAGAGCGGGGACAAAGATAACAATACAGAGAAGATCATTGCTAGTCATGTTGATGCTGTCATCCACAGTTGGCCTGTATCAGAGCACAAGCTAGACATGATAAGGTCAGCTACACAAGAGGATGAGCAGCTGCAGAGCGTACTGAAGCTGATCAAAGATGGATGGCCTACACGTGTAAGCAGCGTTCCAAACAGTGCAAAGGACTATTACACAGTCAAGGACTCATTGTCAACATCTGAAGGCCTCATCACAGTGGGCTGCATTGCAATTCCACAGGCAATGAGACGGGAAATGCTTGAGCGTTTACATGATGGACACCAGAGCTTGTCTAAATGTAGAGAACGCGCAAAGGAAACAGTGTGGTGGCCTAATATATCTGCCGATATCAAACGCTGTGTGGAAACATGTCGGTTCTGCCAGGAAAACAAACGTACACAGCATAAAGAACCACTACAGTCCACACCTCTGCTGGAACGACCGTGGCAGAGGATAGCTACAGACTTGTGTGAGTATAACGGCAAGAATTACATGGTAATATCAGATTATTACTCACGCTATTTGGAAATCTTGCACCTGCCCACAACCACTACAGACCAGGTTGTTAAAAGGATGAAAGCCACATTTGCAAGATTTGGCATTCCAGAGCAAATAGTGAGTGATAATGGTCCTCAGGTACGGAGGAAAGACTTTTGCAGAGAGTATGATATTGAGCATGTGACATCAAGTCCCCACAACCCTCAAGGTAATGGGCATGCGGAACGTGCTGTACAGACAGCGAAACGCATACTCAAACAAGAAGACCCACTGTTGGCATTAATGTGCTACAGAGCAACACCATCGACCTCTACTGGAGTAAGCCCAGCAGAGCTGCTCATGGGACGAAAGATAAGAACTAGGCTCCCCTCTCTCAAAAGACATCTGGTTCCGAAATGGCCAGATAGGGACCTCATCAGATGCAGGGATGAAGAGGCTAAAAGACAACAAGGATTTTACTTCAACAGGAGACATGGAGTCAAGGACTTGCCACTGTTACAGCCAAGTGACCGTGTTCTGATGAAGTTGGACCAGGGAAAGACATGGACAGGTCCAGCATCAGTCATCAGTGAGAGCTGTACTCCACGCTCTTACCAAGTTAACTCACCACGAGGAGGAGAGGTGAGAAGGAACAGGCGACATTTACAACTGGTGCCGCCAGGAGAAGTGTCAAGAGACACAGGGACTAATGCAGAGACTATGAAAGCGAGTGCCCTACCACCAGAAACAGAGCCCCAGAGCTCTAACCAGAGACTGTGCGAGAGTGACAGGTTCAGGAAAGTCACACCAGGGAGTCCAATAGTGACCAGATCGGGTAGAGTGAGTAAGCCTGTGATAAAACTGAACATGTAAAGTAAAAAAAAAAAAAAAAAAAAAAAAGGGTGGGCAGAGTTGATGATTGTGGTAATATTGTAAAGTTTCCATGGGTTATTGTTAAAATGCCTTAAGATGTGAGCACTAAGGTAATAGTAGTGTTCTATATATTGCAAGTCTGCAGTAAGGTTAAAGTTGTTGGTTAACCCTTTTGTTATTATATTTGAGGGGGAGATGTCAAGGTATCGCGTTGACAAGTGTTAAAGTAACGCGTGAATACGAGTCTTACCTTGTAACCAATCAGAGGGACATGTTGAATGTGTATGCGGAAGTATAGAATACACNGGTTAAGCCTCTGTTGTGAACCGAAGTAAATAAAACAGTTACTGAACACAAATAACTGAAGCGGACAGCAGTTATTTGACAAGGCTAACCCTAACCCTGTAGTCTCACTACTGGGGTCCCTCAAGGCTCTGTCCTGAGTACCCTCTTTTCTCTGTACACCAAGTCACTTGGTTCTGTTATCCATTCACACGGCTTTTCCTACCATAGCTATGCAGGTGACACTCAACTAATTCTGTCTGTTTCCTGGTCTGAAACCCAGGTGGCAGCAAGAATCTCTGCGTGTCTCGTTGCCATCTCTCAGTCGATGTCTGCACACCACCTGAAGCTCAATCTTGACAAGCTCGAGCTGCTCTTCTTCCAGGGAAGGAATCTCCTATCCATGACCTTTCCATCAACATTGAGAAGTCTGTGGTGTCCCCAGCTCGGACTGCAAGGAGCCTGGGTGTGACACTGGATGACCAGCTGTCACTCACATCATTGCAACAACCCGCTCCTGCAGATTCATTCTTCATAACATCAGGAGGATACGTCCATTCCTCACCCAGGAGGCGGTGTAAGTTCTGGCCCAGGCTCTTGTCATCTCCCGCCTAGGCTACTGCAACTCGCTCCTGGCTGGTATGCCTGCATGTACCATCCGACCTTTGCAGCTCATCCAGAATGCAGCAGCAGAGGGAATACGTCACAGTCTTCCACCTCTTATTTTTTCCCGTTTGCTTCAGGTAATATTAACACTTTAAATTTTACACTGCATATCATCCATACACTAAAAGAATGATGAAGGCACAGCAACTATATACCACTTTGGATTATGTTTTTGGCTGGACAGAAGCGGGCCAGCCCTACAAAGGCAAAAGTCTGTCACTGAGTGAGTGAGTAGGTGAGTGAGTGAGTGATGAAGTTACACAATTGGTCAGCTGAGTGTTGGAGCTTCCTCATTTGCTGTTGCTCTTTCAAAATGAATAGGCAGGAACGTTAGTTACATACGTACACATTGGGTACATCCCAAGTCTCTTAAATTGCATCCACGTTTCCCTCACTTGCGTCTTTTCCTTGCGTCTTGTGGAAACCAAGCGGGGAGAGAGGAAACGAGGAAATATGTTTTAAGAGACATGAGACGTCCTTTCCTCTGAAGCATAACATGAAGCGACGTCCGTTTCTGGCGGCAGCTGATCGCAGCTGGATCAGCTGTCAGTCGGTTTTAACCGCTATAGAGACTTTTGATGGAGTTTGTGTCTGCAGACATGTGCACTGTACTAATACTAATAAAGACACACACTTATCATTGACAGAGCAGCAGCGTTTTCTCTCTGTAGCCTGTTACCTGTTTAACAAACACCTGCACGTGAAGAACAATCTGCATTCTGTATTTATACTGTGTCCTGCTGAGAGGCAGCAGAATGACTATATTATTGATTCATTATCTGCGTCTGTATTTATTGATATTCTAATTGTGAATTCATTATTTAATAACCCAGAATAGAATCATGGTGTCTTTTGAACACTGGAAATTATTTATTAGACTAAGGGGAAACTGAAATGATGTAACTCATATCAAACCTGACGCTCAGGAATGATCAGCCTCACATGTGACTGAATGGAAATTAGGATAAATGATGTAAAAAGTGTTTCTTGCTGACAGACAGACTCTCCTACTCTCTCTGACTTTAACTGGATCCATAATAAACGTTAATGGGGGAAATAACAGATCATGAAAAGAAAAATCTTTCTAATAAATGAAGAAATGAAACAGAAAACAAATCAAATATAAAGAGTGATACACTTGAGTTAAATCTGTTATCTGTCTTTGTGATGGATCAGATCAGTCCGATCAGCTGCAGCGTCCAATCAATAACTGATATCCAATAAGGTGTCAACCGGTAAAAGTCTTCTGGGAAGGCTGCTCTCGTGTATCCTCGCTCATGGCTCCTCAGAGATCCCTCCTTGCTCCTCGCTCCTTGGAACAGGAATAAGAGCTTTGGGACGGTCTTCAACGTGGCAGGCGAGAACGATTTCCAGTTCAAGCGAGGATCGAGGAGTGAGGAAACATCAAATAAGAGACTTGAGATGCACCTTATGACTACAGGCGCCGCCCTCTAAAGCTACCACTAGAATTATGGGTGGATAATGTTAATTTAAGGATTACAGGAGAAGGAGAAGGTGCAGTCTACACTTGTCACCGCCACACTGTGTGGAGTTTTGAATGGGATTAATTGGGACTGCAGACGAGAAAGCCTGTAGGCTAACGTTACCTATATGGATAGCCTATTTGTGACCGTGTAACCCCAGTCAGAAACTGTCTCTGATTGGTCGGCAAGTCAGGAACACAGCCTCTGATTGGTCGGCAGACTCAACCCAATGCATCATGGGATTGAAAATCGATAAATGATCACAGAAGATATTCAGTGTTGGATTTATTATTATGGATTTATTTTACAAAGTCTCCAAAAAGACACCACAGTTCAAGGCTTGATTACAAAGCTTCTGAAAGGGATATGATCGCACCGGAGCGCTAATTGGAATGGCACAATGGTAACGGTATGTTCTCCGGTCTCTGGCTGCAGCGTCCTGGAGATATTTATTTATATTTTATATTAATTTAGGATGTCGTATACGACACCGTCAACCCAGCAGTGTGTACTTAACGTGGCTGACAAACACTACACTACCTCGCACTACCACTGTTATTCCTGTTTTACAGCTCACAGTCACACATTGAAGTAGCTGATCAAAAGAATGAATATATATTTCAAAACATGACACTCTTCACTTGAGAATTGCACAAACAAACACACACCCACTTCACATGAAACAATAACCAGTCCACACTCCGTCAATGCGTCACAGCGCAATAGCGCATCACAGTACATCATCAGATAGCACAGAGACGATACCTGATATTCACCATGAGGGAATGAAACTGTCAAACAAGGTAAAACCTGCTGCTGTGAGAAGCGGAGAAGATGGTTACAGACGGTAACAGTCCAGCACAGAACAGAAAAGGAGAGAAACAAGAAATCAGCTGTACAGAGAGTGAGGGACAGTGCCAAGTTTAACCACTCTTCAACCACTCTGACAAAACACTCGACGCAGTGAGTCAGAAAAACGGGACATCCTGCAGATAGAAACAAATGAAAGAGCAGGGAGTTAATAGATCATTAGAATATTTAGAATTAGAACAAGTTCTCTTTCAAATTAAACCTCTTAAGGTAGGAGTGGAAGTTTTAGTTCTTGCAACTGTATTTATAATTTTTTTTTAGTCAAACGTAGCTTAACCATGTCATGTGATATTCTACCTCAGTACACTTTAAGAGCAAATATTACTGGGACCACTACAGAAAATTGCAGATGAACATTCAATATCCAGTAATTCACATTATAGACACGACTACTGACAATGCCTGTAACAATTTGACTACAATAGAGCACATTGATCATACACGGTCCAGCCATATACTAGGTTTTGACCTAGTCTTGTTATGCTTGGTCCTGATTTTCTGCCAAGTCCATTTTACACTGCTGGTACCACAGTTAATAGAACACTAATTAAAAAACTGATTAGTCTCTTGGCATTTATAATATTCAATCAGTAAAATTAATTTCACTTTGATTTGGCCAAAAAGTAAAGTGATTTCCATGTATCCTTCATTATGGGACAGTGTCAGACCTAAATGCAGTTCTTGAGTATAATGTTTAAATATGCTGTATCAAGTTCAAAGTTTAAGAGCTCTGCAATGTGCAGTTGTCACGTTAGAAATAAACGGGAGGTATTGAGAGGTAAAATAAATATTACCATACGAATTTACACGATTAGCAATTTTCTGCCAGCATTCCTCTCTTGCCTTATTTGCAGCAACAGTGTTGCTTTTTGCTGTAATATTTTTTTTATATTTTTCATAGCTCTCTATAACAACCTGTTCCTCTTGACTGAAGTAGGCAGCACGCGATCGGTCCATTTTGTGTGGAAGAAGAGTCAAATGGCACACCAAACGCCCTCTTTTATAGGAACGCGCACAGAACCTGATGAAGAAAACCTGGGTTAACCAATAAAATTAATAACCATCGTCGTGATACCCATTATCTCTGACTGGGGTTTTAAGTTTTGTTGAGCCAGCTAACGTAAAGAAAGGCTGGCTGTGTCGAACTTGCTGGAGTGAACTAGCTGACAAGAGCCACCAAAATGAGGTGCACTTGGGGGATTGAATATGAAGGCAATCTGTTGCTGCGCTAGCTCTTCTTGCAGGCTTGGGTGCAATGAACTCAAGGCCTCCTTCTGGCAATGAATCTCCTGAGGGAAAGGAGGAAAGAGTCAGTGTCCATACTGGTCAGTACCTTAATGTGGAGTGCCTTTGTGGTCAGACATTTATAGAGAATTCCCCAGCGCTTATCATGTCATCTACCAATTTTCATTTGAAAGGGCTCAAAGCTATCCATGCCTGTTGAATAGAAAGGTGGTTGCATGAGTCGAAGGCGTGGTGAAGGCAGGTCTTTGGTACTGCAGGGTTGCCTCTCCACCTCTGGCAGCCAGAGCAAGCACCAATATCTTAAATCTGCATGATTCTGATTGGAGCCAGGTTAACACAGTCAGGGAATCTGTCCAGGGTTGATGTTCCAGATTTTCAATGTTAGCTCTGTGTCCATTACACTAGTCAGCTGTGCTCCAGTGAGAGCACCACAAAACTCCAACCATGGTATTGTCTGTTGTCGTCTGGGTGCTATTCTTGAACTGGCCGCCAGGAAAGCCACCTGTACATGACCTTGGGAGTCTTCTGGGCGCAAATAAGCTATTGAGCCATAAGTGCCATATAATCCTTCTTCCCAGCAGTTATCAGGTGAGGCTGATCAGAGCCAATAAGCAGCAGAGGCTGGGCTTTGTTGATAGGAAAGGGGCATAGTCCTCTAAGGTGCTTATACTTTCTTTGAAGCAGACCAAAATAAAATAAAATCAAGCTGCAGTCCCCTTCATACTACACACAAAAAATCCCAAAACTATTATTTATGGTGGAGTGCCGAGGATGAATTGAGAAGTCTCACAGCCTGAGGAAAGAAGCTGCTCTGGAGTCTGGTGGTACGGCAGCACATACTTCTGTATTGCTTGCCAAGTGGTAGCAGGGTGAACAGACTGTCTCTGGGTGTCTTTTAGTATCCTTCGGGCTCTGCGCAGGCATCTCACCTCACTGATATCACTGATGCTTGGTAGATAAGTACTAATGATGTTCTGGGCGGTGCATTTCCCATGCCAATTTGTAAGGTTTCCAATCAGGATGCTTTCTATTGCTCCTCTGTAAAAGTTAACAAGAACTTGGCACAGGAATTTTGCCTTTACTTTCCTTCAGAAATACAGTTGTTTCTGAGCTTCTAGGGTGGCGATGTGTGATGTCCATAACAGGTTCTTTGTGATGCTGATCCCCAGGAACCTAAAACTGTTCACCTGCTCCCCCTCAGCTCCTGTGATGTAGACAGGGGTGTGTGTCTTCATCTCCTTTTTTCTAAAATCAATGATCAGCTCCTTGGTTTTGTTGACTTTGAGCAATAGGTTGTTCTCTCTGCACCACTCTGCAAGATAGTTGATTTCCTCCCGATATGAATTCTCATCATTGTTTGTAATTCAGCCGATGATGGTTGTGTCGTCCGCAAACTTCACAACAGAGTTCTCTCCATATCAGGGATTGCAGTTATGAGTATACAGAAACAATTCTGTAATTTGTTTTATTATAGACTATTATTATGCAATCAATATCTATTATTTTTTACTTTAAACCTTACATAAATATTTCACTTTTCTTTGTATGAGCAAGTAGATTTTTATTTCAGGTAGCTGGCTGCTGAAGGAACAGAAGCTGTGCTTCCTGTGGGTCTCCGGAGGTTTTCACAGGTCTACTGAGAGCTCTGTAATGCATGACCAGAGGAGACCTTTATGTAGGTCAGATGTTTTCTAGGCATCTCTGCCCACTTTATCCACATACTGGGACCCAAGCCTCTGCTTGTCTGTCTACCCCAAATCCTGCAGTGTCCTTTCAGGCTAAGATGACAACAACTGTGCCTAATTGTTTGGAAGGGAGCTGTGATGCAGGCCATCCTACCGTGGTGGGATCACGAGGACACAGGGTCAGAGCTCTGATGAAATACATTGGTGCGATGTGAAACAAGTTCAGCAGTCGAAAAAAAAAGTTCTTCACGTTTTATGATGTTGCTGTTGCAGCTCATCTTTGTTTGCTCTGATTTAACACCTGGGGTCACCCTCTCCGGCTCCTCTGTAGAAATCTTTGACCTCTTTTTTTAATCATATACCTAGTTATCTTTGCAGTTCCAGGGTATCATGCGGTTTCTTTGATTTCCATAGTTCATTGTTTTTTTTGTTTTTTATCTTAAGATGCAAATGCTAAATAGAGATAAAACATGTCTGTTTTTGAATGACTGGGCAAACAGCTGCCTGTTAAACAGATGAATCACCCTGAGGGGGGGCATTGGTCAGCTAATAGTGGCCCATGGGCCAAATTTGGCCTTCCAACAAAAAATTGTTTTTATACATAAATATAAATGTTTATTTGCATCAAAAATTTAACAGGCATTTTCATAAATCTGCTATAGATAACAATAAAAATACAAGAGTGATGTAAATTTGACTAAATATGACCCCCACTAGGATGTTTACGTTGCAGCACGCTATGGACAGCGCTCGGTGTTGAAATGAAGTCTAACACGTACCAAATGAGTAACACAGATAAATAATATAATAATTTATAATCACAGTTTAATTCAACAGCTTTAGCCTATTTATACAAAACAGATTTGCGCTTCAAGTACAGAAAGAGCTGATAGTTGAACAGAAATGGTGTGCTGATAACGTTTTTATCTTCAGTGTTCAACTTGAGGATAAAAAACGTCCTCAAGGTTTATATAACTTTTTTAGGCAGCAGCAACAACAACAACAACACTTTCATTCAACTAATGTTGTTAACATAAGCCCCTATGACTCTGTTAGGCCTGTCTTACTAATGTGAAAAATGACCATAATTTATCATATATGGCTGCCTGTTCCACTCTGTATGTGTAAGTTTTATTGAAGAAAAGAAGAAGATATTACCAAAGAGTAAAAAAGAAGACTTTCACACTGCAGAGTTTCAAGTCCCAACCTTATCTCCTAGAAATTACATTTATATAGTATGTTGTTGTCGTTAAGTTTTTTTCCCAATTCTGTTGTGGTGACAAATGTAATTGCTGACTGGATTATGCAACGTTTTATTTGAATGAATGAAGCACTACATTTATCTACCACACTGAGGGATTGGGGGCAAGCTTTGCAAGGGGCCACAGGTATCTGCAATGGGCGAGCGCCTCCCTAAAGGTCTGTGCACAGCTCGCAGCAGCAAAATAAATGAGTGACTAGACGGCCTAATCCCCCCCCTCCTTTTTTTTATTGTTATTATTTTCTCAGTCTTCCCTCTCTCTCCTGTCTCTTCTCTATCAGTTATAAAAATACACACACTCATACATATACACAGTGTGCTTTACTTAACCAACCTTAGGAACAACAACTGTTTTGCATCTTATTATTATTATTATTATTATTATTATTAGGCCCCAGCAGTGACCGCTGCAAGGACCCTATTGTAACTGAAGGAATTATTATTCTTATTTCACACTTAGCGCATTTTTGAGGGCCTAGACATGCTCAAAAACTCACCAAACTTGGCACACACATCACAAGTGCGGTACATTGCAGTCTTATATGGGTCTTGGCTTAGGGTGTGGCAAGGGGGCTCAAGAGTGCCCCCTACAAACGAAAGACAATCACTTAGTTTCACCTACATGGCTGAAATTTGGTAGGCACATGTATCATGTCCAGACAATCAAAAATGCCTCTTACAGCCATGCCCTAAACCCAACAGGAAGTCGGCCATTTTGAATTTAATGGTCGTTTTTGGTGATTTACAGGCTCAGTAGGTGGCACTATGACTATGCTTAAATTTTGGCATGTAGATGTCAAACATATGAAGTTTTTGGCAGATTGGACAATGTACCTTTGAGTTACAACATCTTGATGTTTCATGGTGAAACACGCCAAATGGCCACCACGCCACGCCCTTGCCATTCGATAAAAAGTTTGGGGCAGACTGGACAATGTATATTTGAGTTACAACAACTTGATGTGTCATGGCGAAATGCGCAAAATGGCCGCCATGCCATGCCATTTGATGAAAACTCACAATTAGCACAACTTTTCATCATGATTGCACTGGCCAAATTTGAAGTTGATCTGATTAATTCTGTTTAATAATTAGGAGGAGTTCATTAAAGTACGGAGCCTGTAAATCACCAAAAATGACCATTAGATTGAAAATGGCCGACTTCCTGTTGGGTTTAGTGCATGGCTGCAAGAGGCTTTTTTGTTCATCTGGACATGATACATGTGCCTACCAAATTTCAGCCATGTAGGTGAAACTAGGTGTTTGTCTTTCGTTTGTAGGGGGCACTCTCGAGCCCCCTTGCCACGCCCTAAGCCAAGACCCATACAAGATTGTAATGTACTGCACTTCTGATGTGTGCGCCGAGTTTCGTGAGTGTTCAAGCATGTATAGCCCCTCAAAAATGCGTTCATTGACTGCAAATAATAAAAATAATAATAATAATAATCATTCCTTGAAATAAAATACACAGCGGACGCTGGGCCTTTGTGCCGTTCGGTGCTCAGGCCCTAATAATAATAATGATGGTAATCTCTACAAAAACAATAGGTTCCTCACACTTTCGTGCTCGGCCCCTAATAATTCTTTCAGTTTCAATAGGGTCCTCGCGGCGGTCGCTGCTCGGGCCCTAATAAGAATAATAATTTCTTCAATTTCAATAGGGCGGTCGCTGCTTGGGCCCTAAATATGAGCTTGGCGGCCAATGCACACAGCATCCAGCTGCTTTCTGTTCTGGCTCTGCCGCACCTGCCATAGACAATCCGTTGCCATTCTAGTCGGTGTGTGTGTGTCTCCACTGGCTCCTTGGCTTCAGCAGCTCTCTTTTCCCCACTCTGTTATCTTCACGCACCAGCTCAATTTTTGCCAGAGCAGCTTGAGTCTCTGAAGCATGAAATTTACTTGTGAATATATATACAGTATAAATGCCTGTATTTATTGGTAATTAACTTAAAATACATTTTTAATGACAAATTTAATTTGTTTCTGACTTTGTCTTCATATATACTAGAACTAACAATTTTTGTGTTTGTAGTTACTAAGAGAGAGAGAAAGGAGGGTAACAAGATTCATTCCATTGAGTCCCCTCCTGCTCTCTGTAATGACCTACAGACGGGTGACAAATTAAAGGAAAAACCTGGATGCTTGACCCGTACAGTGAGGGGATCCGGTGGCTCTGTTATGCTGTGGGGGGCATTTTGCTGCCACGGTTTGGGTCCACTTGTCGCCTTAGAGGGAAGGGTCACTGCAAATCAATATAAAGTTGTTCTGAGTGATCACCTTTATCCTATGATGAAACATTTCTATCCTGATGGGAGCGGTCTCTTTCAGGATGACAATGCCCCCATCCATAGGGCACAAGGGGTCACTGAATGGTTTGATGAGTATGAAAATGATGTGAATCATATGCTATGGCTTTCACAGTCGCCAGATCTCAACCCAATTGAGCAGCTATGGGGGATTTTGGACCAACGTGTTAGACAGCGCATGAATGTGAGTCCTCAAATACTCAAAATGGAGACTGAAGCACATGGTTCTTTCTTTGAAGAACAAAAGGAGTCATTTTGACTCAATTTCCTAGGATGCTCCAGGTCGTTCACACCTCTGTGAGAAACTCCACCCATTGACCCAGCTTCCAGGAGTCATTGGTCAAGCTGACACAGGACCCATGACATCATCAGGTCATATATAAAGCTCAAAACCACCTTTCATTCTCGCTCTGTTCTGCAACTCGACAGAGGAACAGCGCCGCTGCTCTCCTCTTCCTCTGGAACTCTCTCCTTGGAGGTGCAGCCCAGTTGCCCACCTCCCTTTTGCTCCATTTTGTTTTACACAAGGTAGACTCTCTTTTAAGGTAGCGACCCGAGGGCCTGCCTAAGAGCCCTGAAACTTAGTTAAACTTAGACCTGAAAGTTATTTAGCGCCAGCAACTACAACACTAAGTCTGCTAGCTAATTCTTCAAGCAGCAGGAGCCACAAACCAAGTTAGCACAGAGTTGCTAACTTTGCCAGGACTGGATTCCTCCGGCCTGTTTGGAACAGTGTACAGCAAGGACTGCTTTGGACATCAGAACCAGAATTCTTCTCAGCCTGGCTCATCAAATGGATCTGCCAGCTCACCAAGCAACACCAGAGGACCCCTTTCCCGAAGGACTGGTATTGTTAAAACTTCAACTGGGCATAGCATAGTGCAACACAGCTAAGCATAGGGCTATTTGACTTCTGCTTCAAGCATGTACTTATAGAGCTGGAGTTACATCCATTAAGCTAACTATTATGTTTTGCATGCAAACTAAATTTCCTTTTACCACATTAGACACAAATTCACCTTAAACACACACACACATCTACAGAGTGAGCAACAGCACGGTTCATGTCCGACTCAGGCCGGTGTTTCAAATTCTCCCGCCTGTTTCGCCAGTTCCTTTGTGTGTCTTCTCATTTTCAGTGCCTCACACGATCACTGAGTCCACTATTGTTCTTTGTCTCAACCACATGGTCCACCATCTTAGTTTTCCTCCTGGCGGCCATCTTTGATTCCGCCATCTTTGATTTCTTTGTTTACCTTAAACACATGGTCCCACCATCTTTCCTTTCACACCTACACCATTATTGTAGTTTCCCCTTTTGTCTAAGCACAAGCCTGGGCCTTTGTCCCCTTTTTTGCCATACATACATACATACATACATACATACATACATACATACATCTGTATATAGAAACTTTTAGTTATTTTACATATTGTATGTTTTAGTCTGGTCATCTTTTAATAAATGCTTGTGGATACATGCTGGTCTCTTTAATGTTGCACAAGAGTGAATGCTGCCAACCTCTTCTATGTAGAACTCCAAATCCTTCAACTTTACTAAGTATTGATAAGGTAATTTTGGTTGTAGTTATTAAGTTAATTATTAATCAGAGTTCCAAATTGATATTTTAGTATACTTTA
>NTHP01000114.1:148583-174843 GCA_003416845.1 Oplegnathus fasciatus | reverse complement strand
GTTATCTTTTAATAAATGCTTGTGGATACATGCTGGTCTCTTTAATGTTGCACAAGAGTGAATGCTGCCAACCTCTTCTATGTAGAACTCCAAATCCTTCAACTTTACTAAGTATTGATAAGGTAATTTTGGTTGTAGTTATTAAGTTAATTATTAATCAGAGTTCCAAATTGATATTTTAGTATACTTTAAAACTGAATCAGTGAATTGGCTATCATTTTCCCTTTACGAAGGGTGGTGCCCCGAGGCTGGACTTAATGTCAATTATACAATACAGGATTGCACAACGGAATGCTGTGTTAGCCCCCTCCATGCTACATACACAGAAAATGTGTGAACAAATATTTAAATATTTAAATTAGAAAACAACATAAACAATAAAATAGGCAATAAAACAAACTAAATAAAAGTAGCACTAAAAGAAGAAATTAAAAGGAAAACTGAATTATATTTACAAGGAATAAATACAGTTACATGTATGTAATCTTGAAATGTGTTCTTAGGCAATACGTACGTTGAATAAAATGTGATTTGGTATTTGCCTGACAGAGAAACATTTCTGGCCATTTGTAAAAAGGCTTTGAAAACTCATTTAGCAAGAGAAAATTTACAGAAAAAGCAATTCAACTACGCATGACCTCAGTATTCATATGGTTACGGGCCTGATAACAATACATTCTTACCATGAATGTTAGTATGTTTTATACCACTAATAACCAAGACTTGGATCATAACTACTGTAGAGATTTCTTAAAATTGTTGAACTAGGTCAGCCTTTTAAAAGCTAAACATTTAAACAGATATGTTTTGTTTTGTTTTTTTACCACATGTCCATGAGTGATCTAAGCAGGGCAGGATTTAGTAGTAGGTTATGGTCTGTATCTAATTGACTGTTGTAAAACAGAGTCTGCTTAGTGAGCGACAAGTGCTGCAGGCAGCAGCAGCATCCAATAACTTACTGACTGCTGGTACTTAATATATAATGCAATATTCTACACTGTGCCATTTGTCATTTGAAGCGAGACACAGATTATGGCTCAGGGCAGTACATCTGTCCTAGAGGCTGCTGGGAAATGGACTAAAAGCTCCTCCAGCTGAGCTGAGCCAATCACACACTGAACCCTGGATCACCCTTACTCCTCCTTTTGAACACAAGTCTCACATGCACAGTCTGTCTTTCAGTCACACACACACACACACACACACACACACACACACATCTCTCCCACTTTTAACAGGCTTTCTCGCCATTTTTCTTTTTTCTGTCTCAGTCGCACACACACAGCGAACTGTTCCCTGCTGGTTTATCCCTCCATACAGGAGTTAGCCATTTTCCTTTCTTGCACTAGCCTTTACACAGAGCAGTAGTGCCTGCCTGGCGCAACCCACAGTTCCCTACTGGTCTCTGTAGCATCTCCTCTCTACAGGCAGTCTAAGCTTAGTGGGAGTCTAAATGAACCATATTGACATCCCACTGGGGGCAGTCTAGTTGCTTTGACAAATCTTCCCTGGCATTTATCAATCAAGTCGTCCTCAGCGGAGTGGAGGACCTCTAAACCCAGCCAGACCCACCTAGGGAGAGACAGAGCATTTAGAGCGGATAAAAACGCGGTGCAGCATCAGTGCCACTCCCCTCTAACAATTTATGCGCACGTGCCACAAATTAAAATGAGGGGGAGGTTAGGGAATTGTCAGCCTTCAAATGGCTGACATAAGTTACAAGCAAAATTTTAATTAGCCAGGAGGAGTGGGGTGATAATTCAGAGGGGCCCTGTTCTGTCAGGGGGCTTGTCTACATTGTGTTCCTTTCAGCAGGCATCTGGAGACTTCAGCGGGGCCCAGAACAAGGTCTACTGAGGATTAAACTACTTGTGACACACAATGAAATGTAGGGACCTCCTCCACATTAACACCCCTAGCTAAAGTGATATTCATACTGAGGATGCTCGTCTGGTACTACTGACTTCACTGCATGTTTCTGCCCATGAACCACAGTCACACATATATTAAATTATTAAGCATACTATTGTGCTATAGATTTGTGTGTATTGTATGCATGTTGTTCTACCCACCAGGCTGCCATTAATTTATTTTATTTTAGGATCATTTATTTTAGGATTTTTTTGATTTTGACATAAAAATCAATGTACACAGACTTGAAACTTGGTTTGGTTAGATAATTGTTGCACAGTGACCCCATGCACACTTGTCAGGCATTATCACACAAAAAGAATGGAACATTGGGAGATACCATGTTAACCAAAATGACTTATCTAACCAAAGCAAGGTTCAAGTCTGCCAGTATATTTTTATATAACAGTATAATGACATACAAAGTAAGCAGTGGTTGCCTGGCAGGTCAGAAAAAAACTTGGTAGGTTAAGGTTAGACAACTAAAACACATGGTTTAGGTTGGGAGAGACTGGATTGTTATTCAAGGAATCCACCCCAGTGGCTTGTCTCTGATTTTTTCCCTAACAAATAAGGTTAATTTAAAAAAGACACGTGTTTCTGTAACATCACCTAACAACAGAGAAGATGTTTGGCTGAAAGCACAGCTTCATCTTAAAGCACATCATCTGAACCTCTCTCCAAAAGTCAAAACAACACGACAACACCTGCAAAGATGAACTGTTGATTCCATAATACAAAAAACAAATGCCCCAAATCTTTAATATTTTCCTAGTGATCAGGACACACGCAAAATACACACATACATACACATGCTTGTACGGTATATAACATATACAAACACAAATGTCCTGCCATTAACACACAACAATGCAATTCTCCAGTTAATATGAAACAGTACTAAATCAGCTTGTTATCTCTTTTTTCTTTGTTTGACAAATCTGTACAACTGTAATTGTTTTTCCTTTTGGTCCGTGCCTTCTGTTGTGCTTCTGTTTAAATTTGCTTTCAAATGTACGATTTGGTATATAAATTTTCTTTTTGAAATAAATAAATTTTTTAAAGCATGAGACAGGACACAAACCCTGGTCTCCAGTGTCACAATCATGTACTTTGTATGTCAAACTATTAACACCAACTTCCTCAGTATGACATCACTGTGGCATAACAGTTTCTCGCTTTGTGCATGCATTACAACAAAAGTCTGCCACTGACTCCAATCCAAGCTGCATTTATGATTCCTCCAAAATGTATTTGCCCATGACTATATGCATTTTTATGAAATATTTATATCTCAAGAAATATCTCAAGAAATCCGTTGAAGCTGAATTACAAAAAAAACAAAAAAACAACAACATTCAAGGTAAGCTGACAACCAATTAGAAAAGCCCGTATTCTGTTTAGTTTGTGACATTATTTGTATGCCGATATTTTTGCTGACATTTCACTACATTTCTCTATGATGTGTCCTCTCTATTCTAATTTGCTGCAGCTCATCCACAACAAAGCCTGTCTCTGTCATCATGCATTTCAGGAAGCCTGTGTGACCACCGCAGAAAGTTATTCAGGATCATTAATATTTTACAGTCTGCCACGCCTTCCCGACTGTTATCCAATCTCAGCTCCTGTTCCACACTGCACTTTATGTTGCCATTATTTATTTACTGATAAAGTGGGTGGCAGGGTAAACACCCTGCTGGGGAGGCTGGACATGAAGGGGAGTGCTGCGGGGGTGGGGCTGGCCCTCTATGCCCTCTGCCCTCTCTCACTGTCAGCTATTTGGGGTGGGGATGGTATTGTGTGAAGGAGTCTAAATACAATATTCAGCAAAGCACAAGTATTGTTTTATGTCTTTCTTAATGTGTTCAGTGTTTATATCGGAAAGCATGTGACGACAACACATCTGTAATCCACTGAAAAACACATCTGTCTTGCTTTTCTTCCAAAGATAAACAGGTGTTTTTGCATGCTGTGGCTCTACAAATCACTTACATTTGACATGACTTACTAGCATTTTCAAAAGCATACAACGGTGTAGAAGATTGCTGAATGTGCTTATCCTTAAAAAAGACCTCCAAACTAAACAACAAAATAGATATTTTGACATTTCTTACAAAATCATCAGGATAACATCATCTGTGTTTGCATATGACCAAAATGCGTATGACCATTACAAGAATGATTCATATGGCCGTTTCCTCATTACCTATATACCTTTATGGTTAAGGTTTTGTAAGGTGTAGGCAAAAACTGCTTGGTTAAAGTTAGGGAAAGAGAGTGGTCATGATTAGAGAAGCCAGTGTTAACTGTTAGTAGAAAAGAGGAAACAAACAGTGGTCTCCTGTATCAAAGTAACACACTTTTGTGTTGACACTGATCAACAGAAAAAGCAGATCACTACAAAATGATCTAAATTAACTACAAATATAAAATACATGTAGGCATGCTGTTGATCAGTGTAAAAAAAAAGCCACATTAAATCTACTTTGATTCAATACTGTAAAACAATAAAACAGGAAACCTTCTAAGAAGGCTAATACTTTAAATAGGCACTGTTATTTTTGTTGAATTTTTAATCAGAGGTTTTAGTTTATTGATTTTATGTATTTTTACGTACTTCTTTGAGTGTTCTTGCGACATTTGTTTATGGATTGATATTGTTTATTTTTGTCAGATTTATCTTATCATTGCATGATAGAGCAACTGACAGTGCAAACTGCTTTGAAAAGTCTTGGCTGAGTTATGTTCATGAAAGACAGTTGGCTGTTGAAGAATGTTACACTGACAAGTTCTTTTGTGTGAAAATCAAACCCAGAAGACACACAGTGAGGAAAGGTGGACATGGTGAAAAGGAGAATGTGAACTTGAATTTTTAATACTGAACAATGAGTTGAATGCAAATCCTCAACATCTCATCAATGGGAGTATTATGAAAACGCCCACCCCTGGTTTTATCTGAATACAAATTCTTTTACAAATTGTAACATAGCATCCGATAAATACTCCTATTCCTAGATAGATACATAGATACACCATTTTATATAATGCTTTTTATATAATGCTTTTTTTCATGATAACAATACTGAATTTGCATCATTAATACTGTGATCATTCAGTCGGTCTTACACACACTTTACTTCTCCTAACATGTGAATTATGATGTCAGTCCCATATTTTATTTAAATGCAGCTCAGGGTGTTTATCTTCCTCCTAGACTGAGGTCAGCAGTGATCTGGCTGCTAAGTGACCTCTGACCTCTCTGTGCCCATATGGCTGGTTAGATTTACTCCCCTGCTGCTCAACTTCCCAATACTAACTAACAGAACAACCAAAAACACAATCCAGAATGTGTCATTTCTACTCACCTGTGAGTCTTATTTGGGACTACACATTTCTTCAAATCCTGACTCTTGCTTCTTATTTTTTGGTTTGTACTTACATGTCCCAAATGATTTAATGAAAACTGGCCACTAGCTATTTCAGGCACAAAGGATGCAGTTAATATCTAAATCTAAACTGAGTTTCGCGAGATATTTTAAAAGTATTTCAATGCATTTATTTTACAGCTCTTTATTTTTATTATAAATGCAGGACCTTCTTTTCAAAGTAGATTCGCAGTTAATGTACTTTTTTAATGGGACTTTCCTTTTCAACATGATTTCCTGCAGGATTCTGGACCTTCTTTTTTATATCCTGGAGGGTCTTCATCTGTGTTTTTAGCTTTATAAAAGAGTGTTCTTTTCATGTTGTCATTAAAGGAATTGTCTGTGTCACATATGAGGGGAAAAGATCTGATTTCACTTATACCTGCTGTGAAAGTAGCACAGGGGCTCATTACAGCCAGTAAATGTACTGTTTCAGCATATCACTGTCATCAGAACACACATTCTCATGTTTCTCATCTGTACAGTAGTAGCTGCAGGGGCAGGAGATCATTTGTGGGTGACCCTTGCTATCTGACAGCAAGAAGTTGCTGCCAAAAGGTTTGCTACCTTGTATGAACACAAAATTACCCATCCAAACTGCCTCTGCTTATCTTAATTCCAAATAAATCACATACTTTTGTTCAGGTTTTAAAATGATATTGCTACATAAATGAAAGTTCAACAAAGTAAAATCGGCTGCATTTCCATAAATTTCCCTAATGGAGTAATCCCTCTCAGACAAAGGACAAAATTTGTAGGATATTGTCGCGTTTCTGCCTTTCATCCCAAGCTCCCTGATTTTCATATTAAAGTCTTTTTTGAAAGGCACTCAGTGACTTGGCAGACAATACAATGCTAGTCAAGAGCAATGCTGACTATGGATATTCATTTGTGGTTTGGTTTTAAAACAGCACTTGGAAGACAATAAAATATTCATCATCAGAATACAAATAGCCTGGCTGGAGAAGAAGCTGCTGAATTGTACTGTACATAGAATGCACAGGCTTGTCAACTGCTGCAGCAATCTTTGTGTTTGCTTTTATTTTATTTTATAAACTGCTAAATGTCTCTCCATTCTTCTTACAGGCACATTTACCCTCACAAGTGATTTACAATTTTCAAATACATGCAGGAAGAAAGAGTTGGCGCCATGTAGTGTATAAGGTTTCCCTCATGAAAAAGATTTGAATTTTTTTTCATCCACTTTATTCTATCTAATCCCATGAACTTTTCCTCATGATTATCAACAACAAATTTAAAAGAAATCTGGCTATTAAGTTTTGAGAAAGCTTGTCATTGACCATGTTTATCAAGAGGAATTTTTAACTGATGTGGCACTATAGGAAACATCTGGGGGTCACCAAAATCATTATAAATCCTCCTCTGGGGACTAATGAATATATACAGCAAACTTCACTGCACTCTGGCCTACTTGTTAAAATATCTTGTTCTGAACCAAAAATGTTGGACTGGATGGACAAACTGACTGACATCTCCATCCAAGAATCAGATTGAAATGTTTGTGCTTGGGGAACATTTCCACCAACACTGAGCATGGCCATGAGTCCTTGAAATCTCAACACTTAGTGAGGCAACTGTGGAAAGACTGAGACTAATCAAAAACAAATTTGAAAACCCATACAGCATCTTTAGTAATAATCTAAGAGGTAAAATCGTAATGGTTCTGAAAAATGCACTACTACAGAGTGGTGTGGAAAAAACCAATAAGTCCTCCAACCTAAACAACAGAATATGCTTGGTTTAAAATGATTTCAGACTTAACCTTACCTGTGACTGGATTTTAAAAAATCTTACCATCAAAAATTGTACAGCAAATGGACCTGCACTTATATAGCCTTCCAACCAATTTACAATACATGTCTCTCACACATTCATACACCTGCTCATCAGGATACACCGATGGCTATGCCTTCGGTAGTTTAGGAAGCTAGGAAGCCCAAGGCCACTTCCACATGCTGGAGGAGCAGGGGATCGAACCGCCGATCTTCCGATTAGCGGACGACCCACTCTACCTCCTGAGCCACAGCCATGGTGCTGATGGCAAGGGCCGTTATTTGAAATGATAATACCCATGGACTGAGTGTTCCCTCTTGACTCTGACCCTGAAAAAGAAACATGATGAATATCATGAGCTGATGGTGACCCAGTTGAAGTAGAATGGGTAGGAGAGGAACTGAACTGAATCCATGGATGGTTAAAGTAAAAAAGGTAGACGTGGACGGTCATTAAAAACTGAAGGACTACATTTGAAAATGAATGAAGTGTATATATTTTCAAAACAAACTGGGCTTTAAACCAGAAGTTTGTTCTATAGGTAACTACGTGGTTTTTGAATTTTGAGGTCCTCACTCATCATTTGACATTGGGCTTGATATGTAACTGTACAAAGCATAAAGTCACTTACTGGATGTGTAGCATATATACTGTATATACAGTACGTCTATATGTCTTGGCAGAGCCCTGCCTTTTCAGTGGACATAATTGGCTGCAGTTAATAAATAACCTGAGCATTTTATTGTTTATTGTATTTTATTCTATTCTATATAAATATGGGTTTATATTACTGAAGAAGGTTCAATGATTGTTGTCATTTACCTGAATTTGTTATATACGTTATATGTTAATATGTTATATGTTAATATGTTATATACTAAAATTCATTTTTCATCTGCTCACTGATAGAGAAACACAGAGAACAATTTGCATTATTCGCATTATTACAGCAACGAAATGTGTGGCATTGCACTGTTTACATTAATGACCTAAACCAGACTTGTCTTTGGTATCTAAGCTCTGACATGTTCTTGTAATTGTCTGCACTTCATCTCAAAATTGACAAAAGGCCTCAACAACAGCCAACAGAGTCTGATGAAACATTAGCCTGCGATGAGTAGAAGAGGACATGGTTATAAAAAGGGGAGGATCTGATTATGTATTCTCTGGGGATACTGGAAGTGGCGGGGGTCCTGGTTAACTAGATTGGAGTAGCACTGGGGAGGGAGGGGGGAGCAGTCCAGCTGGAAACTAAACAGATATGGGCCTACAAAATAACAGGTAGCCTCCTTTCCCAACCTCAGCTGGTGCCACTGTGAACCCTGAACCCTGACTTGACCTTGTCTATAAAGGATGCTCTCTCTGTCTCCGCCTAGGTCTCTCTCCCTTCCCCCTTTATTTTCCTCTCGCTGTCGCTCAGCTTCCCCTCAGTGAGTCTTCCTCAAAGACCCAAACAGCTCTTCGGGGCAGCAGAGAGACAGAAAAGAGAGGAGGGGAGGTACAAATGTTACTGTACTTGCTGTGGCGGAAATGATTTGAAAATGAATAATGCTTTTTGAGTCCCTTGAGGCACTTATGTCTTTCTCACCCCCCCCCNNNNTCTATTTGTGAGGGAGGTGTGGGGTGAGGCTGAATTAGCATAAAGGAACAAGCACAACAACAGCAGACTCTGAAAGAGCTAACCGGTGGGTGGATTAAGTATGTCATTGAATGGGGCTCTGTTGTAAATGATGGGGTGGGGTGGGACCTCATCCCCATCTGGTCTTTTTAAAGAATACCTTGTGGTAATTACCCCCCAGACAGCATTGTGGAGTGCCTGGGCCGTCCGGCCAGGTGCCTGCAAGCCCTGCTGCGTCCAGCCATTCACTGGCACTGCACACGGCCCCGCAGAAAATGGACCCAAGGTCACAACCTGATTTTTTTGACTCCCATTTTAAAGGGTTTTAAATAAATACAAGCCCAGTGCAGCCTGGGTGCAGTGCAACATCATCAGAACCAGATTTTTGAATGTAAATAATGGAACTTGTGAGGGAAGATTTTGATACCTGGATCCTTTTCTGTCAATAAATATGCTCAAACTGGACATAAACAAAGAAAAAACAGGGTGTCTGAAACAAATACAAAATCTCACTGCAATTGTTGCAACAGTGTTTATTCAGGGAGTGACAATAAATCCAGGATCTCTTCCCTTAGCTCCCTGGAGAGCTCCTCTCTGTTAGTTGAGTTTGTTTGGCTGCCCTCTTTCTGAAAGGAAAGTGTCTGCTCACCACTCTTGACCCTCTTAAGGGAGAAAGCAAGTCCAGAGAATCGCTCTGATAAAACTCCTGAGGGGGTTCCTCTGATTCTTTATTTTTTCTTTTATTTCTGGGACTGCTGCGTATGGACATGACAGGGAATTGATTTTATCTCATGGTATGACTGGGGACAGGGCTCCTTTCTTCACAACTGCTCTATATGTTGTCTTTTAAAAATATAGTTGATATTTTAAAAAGACAAGGAAGCTGGGAGGAAATTTTGCCATCTCTTTTGTATACTGGTTTAAACACTATATGGGAATCACTTCTAGTTGCTGCTTAAATTGTTCTTATATATAGTTAGATATAGCAAATCCAGTGCGGATCTCTAAAGTGAGTGAAAGTAAAACACTAACCTAACTTTAACCAAAAAAGCCTAAGCTGAACCAAACAAAGATGGAGAATGGTGCTAAACTATATGAGAAACTGTAACTGCTGCTCCCACTGGTTGAAATTAGTCAGTTATGGTGGTTTGGGTATCTGATTGTGCTTCCTGAATGGCTCCCTGGGGAGGTTTTCCTGGCACATCCAGCTTGGTTTAGACCCTGAGGCAGAGCCAAATCATGATGGATTATATATACATCTTGGATTGGAAACACCTTGGGCTGGAGAAAAGGACCTCTGGGCTACCTTATTTAGCCTGCTACAAACATGATCCAGACCCCACTAAGCAGCAGAAAATGGACAGATGGATGGATTATTGTGCAGGTTTACAAAGGCAGTGATGACAGTTTGTTTACTTAAACCTAGTACTGACATGAACAGCATGGCAGACAGTGATAGGTCTGTAGGCAACCTCCTGTGAGAAGCAGCAACACTATGGATTCTTTATCAGAGCAGAAGAGTTCACAGAGGCCGGCTGCTCAGAGGGAAAGGTGTCATTTATCTGTTGGGTACAGATAACTAAACACTGTCAATGTTCTGCTGCTTGTCTTCACAAATAGCTGACCCAGTGGCATTCACCATACACTCAGGAAGTGCAATAATGCACACGTACAGTACATGCCTATATGCTAGAATCCCCTTTATAACCTACACGCTTCGCCTGTTTGATTCGGTCACACTGTATAATAGTCAAAAACAATAGACAACTGTTATTTTAAGATTTATTTTAATGGCAGGTATGCTTATTCAGAACAGTCATACTTCAGCTTTTTAATGTGATTTCATTTTCAAGCCATTATTTAGATTTTTGTATGGAGAACCTTTCTGATTTCTTACCTTAATAAATTAGAAACTGAGTTCAAATGCGGTCCTTGGATGAAAAATAAAGCTGTTGTCTTTATTTCTCATGTAAAGACCAGAGTGAAGTAAAACAGGTGTTTGTGGATATAGACTACTTCAGGGTTAACCTAAAAAACAAATGAGCATTTCAGTCAGGAAACAAAACTCTTTAGGACCTGAAACATTGCTCTGTTAGATAAGCTAAGCGAGCCTTTTCTGTCACAACATTAAGACTTTTTGAGCATTATGAACCTAACAAATGTACAGTCTTCCAGTTGAGGATTACCAGCCCAGTATCCTTAGGACTTACATCCATATCGGATAATTACGCACCTAATATTTACATTCTGTGCCAATGTTCAGTGTAGGAAGTAGTGTGTCCTTTATAAAATGAGGTAAAAAGTGAGGGTGTGGAGGTTTTTTATACAGGAGACTAGAGTTTGTCTTTCATCATAACCCAGCAGTTAATATTTGCTTTTTTCCCCTAACCTTAACCATAAGGTAGTTACCCTGCAAAGATATTGTAGAAAAAAAAATATAAAAAAAATATAAAAAACATTTGCATTGAATTTGAATTTGAATTTGAAAACATTGTCATCGAACATAAATAATGTACATGTACACACTTGAGACCTGACACTTTATGATAGATAGTGTTACATCTTTACCACAAAGAGCACTGCTTCATCTTTTTCTAAGATAACAATAATAATTGAAGGTGATTCAGATGAGTGTATCAACATCTTGAACAGCTCCTCCATTCTCCATCTGAATTTTAGCAGCTGGACAGACACTGAGACTGAAACAATAAAAGCAGGGGCAACAAAAAAGGGATTTTGAAAAGTGAGGAGGACATGCCCCCCAATTCCCAGTGGAAATTGTACCCTTGGCTCTTGGGGTCCTATCACATGTGTAGTTTTCCAGTGATGGAGCTGTAGAGTTGAACATGGTGCTCAGCAGAGGACAGACTGACACAGTGAGCCAGTGACCTGCTGTGGAGTGTCCTAACATCTGCTTGAACAGACAGCCCTCTGCAGCGTACTTCTGGTGATAATTGAATATTGACAATTTAGAGACATTCCACAAGGGACAAAGGAACTAAACAGTGGGACAGGATGAGCTTGGTGTTATAAATGTGTCAGGGAACCCAAAGTATGGGTAATTGGTCCCCCCGAAACCCTCATTAGTTTTGAAAACTCACTGGTGAGTCACTTGATTTTGTTTCAACATAAAATGATGACAATTTAAACTTTGACTTATGAACGACAAGCAGAAAGTAACAGTGTATGATTCTTTCTGCTGTTTGTCAATACAAAAGCAGCACAAAAGTAGCTGACATTATGACATCTGTCACTCTTTTGCTAATTTTTTTTATCACAAAAATCAAAATCTTTGTGCTGAAACATCATCATAAATATCTTTTGCTCTTTGCTGCATTGTATCACCTCACCATCTTATATAAAATGCAGAAGACCTTTTGTCTGCACATGATAACTGATGCATGTTGGATGGTTCAGAGTGTTAATTAACACAGAAACATTTTTGCAACAACAGCTGTGGCTTCACTAATAGAGTGCTATTTACTACGCAGAATAAAATTATGCATGCACTACACTTAAAAATGTACAATTATAGCTTGATGGTAATGCTGAAAAGGTTGTTTTGGTTACATTGGCTTGATGTAATTAATGTTACTTAAAGTGGCAGAGAGATACATCTCTGCCAAGGAGGTAGTGATAAGCAGAATTTGTAAAAATAAAAAAAATCTACATCAGGCACATTTAATTTATGCACGGTTAGATTTGTCCACAAAAAGCTGGGTGAAAATGGATTAGCACATACAGAAGAGAAGAGAGGAAGCCGGGGATTAATGTGCAGGCAGCGGCGTGATGCTTTATTAGACGTCTGTGTGCTACAGACTTGATACAGCCACATGAACACAAGAGAGCAGGAATCACAATCATTTTCAGTTGGCTAGTTTGTTGTTGTTGTTATTGTTTTAGGCTGCAGAGAAAAGTGAAACAATCAACATTTTATCTGGTAGCTTTCTTTGTGTTCTAAAAATGCAGTTTATTTCAGTTCACACGTCCATGCAGTGTGTGATCTGTTCTTGTTTTTGTTGATAAATTCTGAATGATAACAGCAATTGCAAATGCTAACAAACTTGACTGCTATCAGGTCTCATTAGCATTTTGTTCTGATCATACATGTGTTTTGTCATTTGGCATATGTTGACACCAAATAAAACCAGAGAAAATGTTGATTGTTTTGCTCATAGAAATAGTTTAATTAACTACCAGGACCCCGACATGAGGCTGGTTTAATCTGCAATTTTGAAGTTTTACATGATTAGTATTATAAGTAAACTATTACTGTTGGCTGAATAAATAGTTTGACCAACTGTTTATCATATCTAAAGCAATATTAGAGCCCGTTCCCTCCCTCTGAATGAAGCCCTTGAAATTATGACGGAAATAATGTTCTATAATGTTATAAAACCTCATAGTGAAAACTGATAACTGATGTTTGTGCTGAATTTTATAGCCATTTTTTCTGATGTCATTACCATTACCAAGTTTTAGATATGTGAAAATAAATAGAAGGGAAAGTTGCACCACTGATTTTGTTTCCACATCAAACATGATCACTTGGAATTTCACTCATGAACGACTAGCAGAACACCACACAGTGTTTGATTGTTCCTGCTCTTTACATATTTATACTTTTAAGGGTTTGTATATCTGAAAAATATTTTCATTTATTTAGATCTTGACCTTTTTTTCGGTCTCTGAGTTGACTAAAAGAATAATAATAATTCAAGAACACAAATACCATTTGACGTTAGAACACCTGTCCGTCTTTTCCTAATATCTTTTTTTTAATAGAAGGGGGATAGATGTTGTACTTTATGCATTACTTTTTTTGTGTCATTACAGTTCTTATCTACAGTACTCAAATTACAAATGTGAGAGTGAAAACAGAAAGAGGAAAAACTTATATATGTATTTGACAGAATAAGAATAGAAATATGTATTGAGCATGCTGCAAATATACAGCATGTCACAAATGAGGAGCGAAAAAAGAAAAAGGACACAGACATAGATGTGCATATACACACGTGTACAGACTTTATGTACAGTATGTATATATATATACATATATATATATATATATATATATATATATATATATATATGTATATATCGTACTGTACAAACAGTACAAATACAAACATGAATGCATATATGTGCCTGTGTGTACATGGCAGGAACACATACATGAATACAGACAAAGAAATAGTAATACACTGGCCATTTAAATGATCTTAAACTTTAAAGATATAATCTCGAAGATTTTCATTTAAAAAAACATCTGATAAGTCACTATCTATCGCCGAATGATGCACCACAATGGTAATTGAGCCTATGGCCCACTGATGAAAGCCTGCAGCATTTGCAGTATTACGATCCGGGTGTCGGGAGCGACTTTCCCGGATCACAAGCGGCGCAGAGTTAGGCTTTTAACAAGGCTTTTAACGCAAGACTCGCTCTTCAACTCACCTGTGTGTGAAGTGGCGTACTGTTTTTTCCGGTCTCTGCTAGTGTTGTGAGTAAACGGTTACTATGGCCGAACAAACAAAGAAGAGGTCGATGACTACAGACGAGGAAACTGAAACTTAAGTGAGGTTCAAAATCACACCTGCAATTACCGATTATCGCCATTGGTGCTGTGAAATACAGCGAAATGAAAATCTTTGAGATTAGAACTTTAAAGGTATAACGAGTAGGATTTGCCGGTTGCTGTTTGAAAACACAACATTCAAAGATGGCCCCTCCTCCCAGGCTCACATTTCTGGTGGTCCCACATGCTTATGATCTGGCAATTGGTCGCTATGCTTTTATAGAGTCTTGCACCTCACACCCTGCATGCTGTCATTGGCTGGGGGCTACACACCCCTGCCCTAAGGTTGATGCCCAGGAACATCCAGAGCACAACAAAATAAGAAAATACAGACAGAGGGCAGGGTCTCTGCAGATACAGACACCACCACACACTTATAGTGGGTCACAAGTGATGATTGAGAGAGGTTGTTTTTGAATGAGTCTATATATTGCTTTTTTTTTCAGAAAATCCTACTCATTTTTAAGTCAATGACATTTCAAGGACTGAAATAGTCAAGTGAAAATGTTCTAAAGTATAATTTTTATTTTATTTTAGGCCACAAAAAGAGGTTAGTTTTTTTTTTTAAAGGCTCAAATTTATTAAAGCAGCTGGCCACTGTACTAAAACAGGAGGAAATAGTACATTTGTTGGGGACTATTTTAGGCAGCGGATTAATACAAATCTAGTGAGTTTTTATGGCAGCAGGACGTGTATGTGGGATTGAGTCAAAATAAACTACAAGGAACATGTCACCCAGTGTGTCTCATTGATGTGTTTTTCAACAACAATGGAGCTCCATGGCATAGAGGAAGAGGCTATATTGGCTTTGATACACACACAATACTTACTCAATTCACTGCAGGATCAATTCATTGCAGGATTTCACCTTTTCATGAGATTGCTGACAATAAGAAAAAGAAAATCACCAGACCCTTAAATAAACTTAAAATAAAAAAAGAATATGCACAGGATATTTTGCAGTTCAAAAACATCACTAATTTCACTTTTCATTTCATTTTTTTCTTTTGTCTTTTTTTATTATCATTTTGGCCACTCAGCAGCCTTAGTCATACAACATGTACCAACTCTTTTACTACAAGCAGTGTTAAATTCTTGATTACACACTGACCATCCGCCGTTTTAACCTTTGATCTCCACCCAATAGTGGAGACAGTTTGTAGGAAACACACACAGGAGCTTGAACCCTGGATAGAAGTCGCACGCAGTAGCAAGGCTGGAAAGTAAATGGACAAAAAAGAAAGAGACATGCTGTTCACTGGTCTTTATTGATTCTGGTAGGGTGTTGAAAAGGTCTTTGGTCATGCCCTTACCAAAGGATACTAATTTGCTCGATCAAGTCTGTCAGAATATCGACTGGGAGGAGGCTGAGCGCCTGCCATTGTGTTGGCTTCAGCAGGGAGCTGGTCTGTGAAACAGGATTACTAGAGGTCAGGCAGCCAGTGAAAGGATTTCCTTCACTTTGTGGGTGCTAATACAAAGGGGCGGGGCTCAAGAGACGTGATTGAGATGTTGAAGACCAGAGGGGAGGGGAAGCTACAGCACCACGTCACCCCCACCCACATGCAGATTTGCAGCCTGTTAATCTGTATGTTTCATGGTTACAGACACCCAGGAGGCTTTGTTTTCAGCCACAAAAGATATTCAAACAGGAAATAAATAATAATAAGGAAATAAATGTCATATGCTGATGATTTTAAATGATGGCATCCATCCATCCAGTCTCTATACCCGCTGATCCTGTGTAGGGTCAAAATTTACCAATAACATTAGGGATCCTAATCATAGGATATTGTTGGGACAAAAATACATTTTGAGGACAAAACAGGACAAAGTTATTGATAAACACAGATTTGTCTGTGTAGTCAACAACAACAACAATATTCATATATTAACACACATTACATGCATATTTGCACTAAAATATTAGGTATATTTCTGAGAAAGTAGAAGAAGTCTCTTTAAAACAACATATCACATAATAATGTAATGTACACAATGGACATGGACCAGTGCCAGGTTTTTGGAAATACTGAGATCATACATCCAGAAATAGCCACCAAAAATGTCTGTAAAATGTTCTCATTTTATTAATTCAATTAATTGTTCGATTACATAATGTATTAAATATTGTTTTTATCAAAGGCTTCTTCACACTCCAAGAGTGTGTGAAGGTAATTCTTGTGGTATAGGGGGAAAAAAAAAACACTGCATTAATTATTCGACTTTTTTGGTTGTCTGATCATACAAAATAAGCAGCTGGAAGACATCACTTTGAACATATTTGTTTATTATATCTGTTTAAAAGTACTCTATGAAGTTTTTAACTGGTTATGAAACAGTCTCAATTTAATACCGATGCCTCTATATCACCTACATAAGCAAAAGAGACCAACGGTGAGAACATTGGCTATTTCTATTAGTTTCTAATAGTTATTCTTAATGCCTGCCACCGGGTTGGATTTTTCCGCGACATGGCTGAATTCGAGTTGCTTCAGCCACTAACTGAAGGTCCATCTCCGGAGTGGGGAGTGAAGCAGAGGGTACATGTAACTTAACGTTAGGTGAAACACTGACGCCTTTGTCCACAAGGACCACCAAGATCAACACAAAATGAAAAGTTCCATTGAGCTGCTTTAAGTAAATGTATTTAATAATTCATTTAGTTGGTTAATGCTAAACAAATCTTTAAGAGCAATTTATTATCAGCTTAAAATCTTGTTTTTGCTGGCACCCAGTAGTTTAACCTCTCATCTTGCTGCAGTGATGTAGAAGTGTTCTCCAGGTTGGGTCTGTACACTGCTACATCACTGATGGGTGTGTACAAAAGGGGTGGCAAACCAGGGGTGGAACAGCGATTTCAAAAGTGTGGGGGTTCTCGAGGTGGGACGTGAGCACTGCAACCCCTCGCCTTCGGCACACCAGTTCCAGTCTCCACAACATGCCGAATCAAAATGAATGCCATGCATTTCTACATTTTCTTCATCACCATATGCAAATATTGAGTTCAAAATGTACATTGTAGCACCACGCCCTTCACCCCAAGATACTATATTCACCAGCATTCAACATCCTTTAGACTTGTCTGTGTAGACGTGTCTGTTAAAAAACACACTTTTCGCAAAAATATAAAGAGTAAGACTTATTAAATTATCTTTTTTCTTATTTCAACCATGATACACTACAAGGTGAAAAATATAAAACAACTTCTAACAATAGGTCAGAAAATATCACACTGAAATATAGAGTAACTATGGCCACAGTTTAAAGATGGGTGGACTTCTTCAGTGCCCAGTTGGAGTTAGCAAGAACACAGCAGCTTGCATTAAGTTTGTTGGCCAGCTGGCTTGCATTTGGGATGATTCAGGTAGCTAGCTAGCACAATGACTACGACAGCCTATTTCATTTTAGAATCAGAATCAGAATCTGGTTTATTGCCAAGTAGGTTTAAACATACAAGGAATCTGCCTTGGTGTTTCGGTGCATAACAATAAACATAGTAAGATAATAAAAATAAAAAAGCAAGTAAAAAGCAAGTACTGCAACAGTCAAGCAACATAAATAAAATAGAGAAATTGACAATAAAAATTTGAGAAAATATTATATAAAATATGTACAATATATTGTTTCTTTAAATGGAAGAGCTGTATAGGTTTGTGCAAGAATGTGCAAGATATTGACCAGGGAATGTGCAAGTTTACTGGTTTACTTTTTAAATACAAATTACAGTTATGTTCACATGTATACTTGAAGAGTTTAAGTTATTGGTGGAAATTTTTTTGTATGTTTCTCATCCAATGCAAATACTGGCCTGTTTGACAAAGCAGATTTACTGAGATAAACCGAAACTCTTCAGCAATTATGTGAATAAAATGTAATTGACATTGCTTTAAATGATTGAGGCTCTGCTGGCTATGAGAACATGTTCCAGCGATTAACCCATTAATAGAAAAAAAACAATAAATAATCACTGAATATGACATTGTTGTTGGTTGCAGCATGCCACTTTACTGTTCAACCCTTCTGCTTGTTGTGTCCCCTCATGACACCCGTCTTGTGCTTGTCATACCACTGTACAAACATCCCCATTGTAAGGCAGCTTTGGGGCACTGATAACCTCCAAACCACATGAAACCCTAGCCTGGCATCTGAAGAGACCACAGACCATCACGGACATGACCCCTTTGTGGAAACAAGCCTCTCTCTCCATTGAGCAAACAGCCAATTAGCTATTATGGAGACTGACTGAGGATGTGTGTGTCTGCTTTTTGTGGATGAGGTCGCAGCCTCTTACCTCTATAGGTGGGACATCTGCTTGGGGTTTGTGTCCCTGGATAAGTACCAGGCGAGCATGAGCCCAGCACCTTTTCAACCTGATCACATAGGTATTTAGCTCTCGGGCCTGGCCAGTGTTTCTGTTTGTTTTATTTTCAGAGCAGGTGTTTTATAATCATTAGTGACTCCATTACGACCCAAGCTCTAAGTAAAAGACAAACAGTGGCTGTGCATTTATTCTCAATGGAACCATCTGGTGGCAAGGAGGAAAAATGGCTGTGTTTGGCGTCGGTGTTTGCCCATGGTCACATAATTGTGTTTCAGAGGAAAGGAGGCAGATAGCAGACACACAGAGCTGAAGTGCTGTGGGTTTTATAGAATGTTTCCAGTGTCTTTGTCTGCTCAGCCAACATCCTGGTGTTTGTATTCATTCATTTACAGTAGGGCCTTCCTTCACTAAATGTCTTTTTTATTTTCCAAGAAATGCTTTTGTGGACAATAAATTTTACATACACAGAGCTCACAGAGCTTAAGTCCCATTGAAATAAACCAGGCTGCACAATGCTTTTATCACATATTCCCCCCAATGTTTTCAGCTACCTTTGCTTCATCATTGGCACAGTTTATGGACAAAATAAAAAACTAACCTTACAACCAAAACTCAAGCTGCTGCAAAGCTGCTAGTAGTCCCAAGTTTATGGACAGGTCCTTTATTACACAGACTACAGCGGACTATGATTAAATATAAGTCATACATGTTTGATATTGTATCTATGTATGTATCCATGTATATTATGTAACCATGTATGCATATGTTTGAGTGCACATAGATATAACAGAGTGGACTTAGCTTGAAAATTTGAACGAGTACAACTTCCAGGTCCCTCCCCTTCTGTCACCACTGCGCTCCAGCTTGCCTCCAAAGCCCCTCCTGGCAGAGTCACTCAGTCTAATTCTTTCTTTTTAGCTTACTTTTCTTCATTGGTCTTCTTCTGTTTACTTGTCTTTGTCGTGTAAGCTGTTGTTGGCAAAGGAGGGATGGGCAGTTTTCTCATTGCTTGGTTGTTGAGTGGTTGTTTGTCCGCCACTGCATCCGCTCACTGAACATACTGAGCTTGACCGAGTTAGCGCATGCGCAGGGGAGGGAAGCTGCTCACAGCGGGTGCAGGAGCAGTGACTGACACTCCGTCAGATACTCTGTACTATTGTCAGGACATAGTGACAGTTTTAGCAAATATGACAAAAAGTTATTTTTATACAAGTTACCTACTTCTGCTTTACTGTTTTGTGGTGTTCTTAATATGAACACATGACAAATTAAAAAAAGTTTTTCCCCCTTTCATTTGTGAATATATACATGGTTTATACAGCATGGGCTTTTTTATCAATTTTATTTAATTTTTCTACATGGAGCCATTTGCAATGCCAGAGTTAGCTCAAAGCTAGTTTTTATCTGGAGTCCCTTGGTAGGTCACAATTCAAACATACACTCCAGGATGTACAGCACTAGACAGACAGGACATTTAATACAAAATTATACACACAGCAATATATCACATATAGAACATATTAGCAAGAAGTGTATGTTTTGCTTATTAAAAATTATAAAATGTGTTTACAATGCAAAAACAATTTAAATTCAATAAATTAATCAGAGTCAATACATCAGTACATTTTTATCAAGAGATCAGTGAATAGACAAGAGCTGCACAGTATTTTTTTTACATCTTCTCTGCTACTTTACACTTTGTGCATGTATGTATGCTCTGTTTTCATGTCTTATAATTCATAAGATTATTTTCATAACTTATTGTTCCTCTAATGTTTTTTTTTCTTAATTGTGCATATTAGATGTAAAAGTAAATGTACAAATAAGGGATACAGTGAGAAATCATTGGGTTTTGGTAGTTCCTTTCCCCCCATTACATTTATTAAAACAAAACAAAAGAAAGCATCTAAACCTCCAATACTACAACACTGGCATAGTAAAACGTGTTAATTTTAAAATACAGAAAAACAGCCATGGGAAATCTATATGATATAAGATAAAATAACTTTTTTTTTTTTTCAATTTATTAGGGAAACATGGTGGGTTTAGGAGCAGTTTATACATCTATAATTGAAAGTGCCATAGGGTCATTATTTTACTGTTGGCTGATTTTTATACTGACTATTTGTGAATTTAATGAGAAATTGATGAAAAAACCCACGCATACATACATACAATGCATAACAGAACTTAGTGTTTCCCCACCTGAGTTTTTTTTGTTTGTACTGTGGAAAGGGCTTGGAGACACATTGGTGTATTTAAATGAATAATAAATTGTATGGAAAATTTTAACCGTACAATCACTGTACAAAAACCTAGACAGATAGAGAAAATGTCACAGTTTGTAAAAATGTTTGGTTTCTGGTCAGTGTATTGAGCAGGGGTAGGGGGTTCTGGGTTTGGACTCATGACCTCAGTATATGTAAAATCCTGGCTTTGGCCCTGAACTGGGCGCAGCATGTTTGTGATTGTTGTTTTATTTATGTTTTATGTTTAGCTGTTTAGCTGTGTTGCTTCCCAGATGGAGTGTGTTGTTTGTGTTTGCAGCAGCAGTTTGTGTAAACCTTTCACTGCCTCTCAGGGTTCTGCTTGTTTGTGGAAAAAGCTGTCAATGGTGATAATTATTCCTAACAAAATGCAGCACCCACTACACATAATTATGCCACTGATGCTAATTACTGTGTTAGTTATTAACGACTCATTAAACAATTACGGTCACCGTCAATGATATGCTAATGAATTTCATATGAAAGTAACTACCCAGCAAGGTGATGATGGAAGGCCAACACAATGAGAGGACCAGACAGTCTGTTTCATTCCCTTGGACTGGATCTTATCAAGTAGCCCCACTTTCTTTTTAGCTTTAGCAGTTGCTATAATTACCATTATCAGCATTATTAATAAAATGGTTTTTATTATTACTTATTCCAGCATTCAGATACAGGTGACAGGGCTGGGCTTAGTATAAGTGATATCACTGTAAAAAGAAAGTATTTGTTTTAACTTAAAAAAGTTAGTGTCCGGGCTGCCTTAAAATTTTAAGTTGACTGAATTTGAGAACTCGTCTTCTCAAATTCAGTCAACTTAAATTTTAAGGCAGCCCGGACACTAACTTTTTAAAGTTAAAACAAATACTTTCTTCTTACAGTGTACTGCACTTCAAACCAAGGACACCACTTTTTGTTTTAGTTGAGTGTGGAAAAATCATTATTGCATGTAATAATAAATGTTACATTTAAGTAACTGTTGACAAGGATGCCACTGGGGAACCCTGTATCCTAAAAGCTACATTTACTTGTAATTGACAACAGAATGTACATTAATAAAGAAACATATGTACATTCATACAAATATATTTTTTAACATAACGAAACATTTTTAATGTTTGACTTATCTGCAAATCGTTCACTGCCAACATATTGATTCAATTTGCTACAATGTCTGCTCCAGATAACTAAAGCATGATCAACATTTTTATGCAGTAGTTCTGTTTAGGCAACTTAAAGCTCTTAGTTAAGATAAATATCCTAATATATTATTATATTATAATATCCCAATATTCCTCACGTCAAGTCTAATTCTAAGAACTGTTCTTAGATCGTCTCATAATTATGCAGTATTTTGACACACTACACTTTACAGTACCAGTTGAACTTGTTCCCATGTGGCCCCAGTTCTTCTGTCCGGGCATGGCATTCTCAGTGGACTAGTAAGGTGGGTTTATTCACCTGGTTGAAGAAATTCTCCACAGTGATCCCGTAAATATTTGGTGTCTCCATTAAAGGTGATAGTAAGTGTTGCTGGGTGGATTATCCCATGCTTGATTACTACTTCATGTAATTTTGTCCTTACATCGTTAAACAGCGCTCTTCTTTTGGCCATTTTCACCATCAAGTCTGGGAAGATCTTAACTTTCATTCCCCTAAAGTTCAGTTCTTCCTCCTTCTTTGCTATCTGCAAAATAGCTTCCCTGGCATGATACGAGGCATTCTGACAGTCATTGCACTGGCTCCAGATTTCCAAAAAATAAATAAATAAGATCATGACAGCACATGACAGCACCTGAATCAAGACTCATAGCCATGTAGCAACATTAACAACATATATTACAATTACTAGTCATATTTCTGTTATTAGTCATTTTTCCATTGTTATTATTGTTATTATAATAATAGCTGTTATTGCTATTATTAGTTATATTTCTATTGTTATTATAGTTGTTGCTGCATTCCTGTCTGTCTGTCTGTCTCTCTCTCTCTCTCCTCTCTCTCTGTCTCTCTCTCTCAACCCAACCAGTCAAGGCAGATGGCCGCCCACCTAGAGCTCGAGGTTTCTGCCTCTTAAAAGGAAGTTTTTCTTGCCACTGTCGCCAAGTGCTTGCTCACGGTGGGAATTGTTGGGTCTCTGTAAATAACAATATTAAGAGTACAGTCTAGACCTACTCTGTATGTAAAGTGTCATGAGATGACTTTTGTTGTGATCTGGCGCTATATAAATAAAATTGAATTGAAAAATTAAATTGAATATTACTAGACTGTAGGCGTGCAAGACAGTATTAAGTCACTAGTTTTCAGGGAAAGATGATAGGAAAGAAGATAAATTATTAAAAAAGAAAGGGAGGGAATTTTAATTCAATTCTGTTTCTAACGCTTGTGAGCCAATAGTATAATGCCGCTTGTATCACTCTGTGTCGTCAGCGAGCAGGAGCGACCAGTTAGTGTGGAAAAAACGGAAAAACTTTGACAGCAAGCGCCCGGCTTCACTACGGTATCAGATCAGCGACAAAAGGAGGAGCAAGACCAGGGTGAACATTGGTTCAGCTCTTGCTCATTGAAGTCGGCTGAAAAGCCACACCGAGGTGGCCACTTTCCTTCCTGACCGGTAAGCTAAAGCTAAGGTTTGCTAGCTAGCTAACGCTAACATAAGCTAACTGGGAACTGGCAACCACTGTGCTTCGAGCAACAGCGGTGTTGTGATGTGAATGCAATCGAATGGCAGAGGAGAGAGTGGGCTGAAAGTTATCAATATCACCTTTAAAAGTAGCCTACAGAATAGCTGAAAACACAGGCCTACTTGTGCAGTAGCCTATTCACATGCTGATAGTTGTTGTATTTATTTACTTAGGCTTATTTACCATGCTGGCAATTTTAGTACTTAATCTATTTGATATTAAAGGGGGGTAAATGGCTCAGCTTTCATCAATTTCTGTGATTGCTGGTCAGTCTATATAAGTTGCGGCATTGGTTGGCATGTAAACTATAAACTGCTGCACTGTTGCATTTTTCCAGTTGCCAAATATCTTAGTGTTGTGATCACTTTAATTTCTGGCATTATAGCGTTATTGTGTTGGGTGGGAGATGTGAGCACATCTCTAATGAAATTGACTACAAACATTATCCCGGCACTACCTACTCTGTACCGTTTCATTAACTCACTGTCATTCAGCATTTGGAGAATATTTTTCCCTCTTTGTCTTTCTCTCTTAAGGGCTAAGACACTTTGTGAATAACTTTTATCTTTACCAGGATCTAGTCTTAACTGTGAGGGGAAATTATTAGAAACTTCATAATTCAAAATTTTTTTTTAGAATTTTGTCACTAGGAGCAACTCTTTGTACCAGGAAGTTATGAATACGGCCCCAGAGGTCTTTACAGATCCTTAATTTTGGGAAACCTATCCAAACATAACAAAAACCTCAACACACCCAAACAGAATAAGACTGACTTGAGTCCCAAGTTGGAGGAGGAGTTGGAGGTTTGGTCGCTGATATTATTTCTGTCTACGATAATCATACCATGAATGTGATGACAGGGGTCCGTGACTAAAGACACAGACAGCAGTGTTTGTGTTTTCGTGTGTGTGCTATTTGTTTGTTTTATGCTCTTTTGTTTCCAGGATCATTTGTGTACTAGTGTGTGTGTGTGTGTGTGTGTACACACACGCATGCTTGTACGTGTTTGTCTCAGAGGGTGGTGCTGTCTGTTTCATGTTTTAACTAGATATGACAACCAGTCTATTCCAATCAGTGTTTTTAGGAGCTCCTCTACTGAGATCTGAACAGATGCCTTGGACAGCACAAAATGATTCTGCTTTTGTTCCAGTGCATGTGTTTTGTGTGTGTACAGTATACAGTATGTATATATACACATGTATATATATGTATATATATATATATATATATATATGTGTGTGTGTGTGTGTGTGTGTGTGTGTGTGTGTGTGTGTATAGCATCATGCCTGCAACCTCCAAAAGGCAAGAGGATCTTTAATGTTGCATTTAGAGTAAATCAGGCAGGAAGAGAAACAGACAGACACTCCCCAGTGACCTGAATCGGGAGTCACAAGAGAATACCCATACGAGCTGCTCTCCGCTAAATGCACTCTCATATTAATATTTTATAACCACCCATAATGCTGCTGGAGAAGAGAGGAGATCCAGAAGAAGGAGGGGGAGACATACATCAATTTGCTGAAGGTCCTTACTCCTGGTACTTGAAATAGAGGGATATTTTGCTATTAGATGAAATGGTTAATTGTGCCGGCTTCTTAGGAACATATACACCACCACTCAACCCTCTCTCTTTCTCACTCACACACACACAATGCAAAAACAAGCATTATCTGCCACAGCTCAGAGCCACACCTTGGTGTGAGCAGGAAAACAATGGCCTGCTCATCGGAGCACAAAAAAGTCATGGTTCAAACTGTTTCTATGCATGCTTTGTGTTCTTATGATCAGGAAATATTTCTCTCACAATCTCAACAGACACTGTTTTCTTGTGGTCATTAGATGAAAATGATTCTGATGACAAATAACACCATCAGCTCTAACAGGCTATTGCAGCTGCAGAGGACTGATTGTGTTCTTGAGGCCATTGTGATTCCATCAATTACACAGCTGTCAATATGTCATGCGAGTACTTTACCTACTTTTGTTTAGAAAAAAGAATGGCAAGATCTGTCCAATACTCATTTAAATAAAGAATTAAAAAACTAATATTGCAGGGTGTGGATGATTAAATGTTTTCAGAGTACATTGAGCAAATGTCCATATATCAAGCAACATATCAAGCAGCATCTCTTGCAGTTCCACTAGCTTATCTTGGAGTTCGACTCCACTGTTGAGAAACTCAGTTTACAGTGTAATGACCAAATTAGACATATGGCCCTGCACAACCCTGTCCTCTTAAAGAACAAGCACAACACTTTCAAGTTCAAGTTCAAGTTTATTTGTCACATATAATCACACAGGGTATAATCATAGTGAAATGTGTGACTGGTTGCTCCTTCAGTTATGCAATAAAAAATAGGTTTAAAATAGCAACACGGTCTCTTCAAAAAGCGTACAAATAACACGACTTTTACACTTTTGAAATAGCGTGCAGTGCATACGCCAAAGACAACTTTGCGTGCAGGTGATAGGCCAATCCTTACCATTCACTTCTGTGGAGTGCGTCCAAATACCATGTGTTAAGGCACGAAAACTACTTTCGTAGTTTAGGAAAACATCATGGTTTGGGTTTAAATAACAATGTTATGTCAGTAAACTAACGTACGTAACATAAATCATATTATGTAAGTTAAGTTACGTACAACAGATGAAAATT
>NTHP01000114.1:112356-146622 GCA_003416845.1 Oplegnathus fasciatus | reverse complement strand
GCCTTTCTGGCTGACTCTGGCATGTCATTAGTGTCATTAATATGCACTGTCCCTGTTAAATAAAATAATAAAGTAAAGTGCGTAACAACGAAAGTCAGCCAGTGTTGACTTTTGGTTCACACAGGACACGAACTGCTGTCTTCTGGGTGACAGTCCTCTGTTTGTTTGACCCAAAACAGGAGTATAAAATGAACGTAAAATTGGACTTTGGCATACACATTGCACATTTTTTCACATTGTAAAAGCCGTATTATTTGTACGCCTTTGGGTGAGAGTGGTTTGAAAATAGAATAAGAATGAAGAATAGAAATAAGTAATAAATAATGTTTTCTCCCTGCTATGGTCAAGAAGAAGATACCAGATACACCAGGCCAGCACTGAGAGGCTCAGGAAGAGCTTCTACCCTCAGGCCACTAGGATCCTAAATGAGGACACTGCCTAAGAATTGCCCTAAGACTATTTTTACTTACTTTATAATTCAAAGTTACCACTATAGATAACATCATAGTAGAGCTTTGCTCTACTTCAGTATCAGCCTCTATAGGTTGCAGTGACCATAATACTGTTGCTTTATTGTGGAAAACCAAGTTCCTAAGCTGGGTCCAAAAATAATTTTTAGAAGGTCATATCAGGGGTTTAATCCGGATAATTTTGTTAAAGATGTCAAAAATGTGTTTTTGAAAAAAGGCTCAGGCCAGACACAGAAGATTTCTAATGAAATGTCCATTTCCATTGTGGAAAGGCATACCTTTGAAGAAGTTTAGTGTAAGAAATGTCAAGACTCCGCAGTTACATAAAGAGTTTAGAGATTATATAATGGAATGTGATCAAGCAAAAATGTTACCCAATTCATCCAATTCAAATTAGATTGGCAAACAGGGTTCGAAATACGGGGGAGCTCCTCATTTGAGAAATTTAGGGGGTGCTCTAAAATATCGTAATTTTTGGTGTCACTGCTTTTTTTCTGTATTATTTATATTTTCCTGTATATTTAGGTTCCTGAAATAAATAAAAGGCTAATAGTAAAGGGCTTGTCAACGTGCGTGTTCATTCGGGCATAACAAGTTCCGGTAATTTGTGTAATAAAAAAATTTTAACATTGGAATGGTGAATAATTCTTCTGTTTCTTTGTTGTCCCAGGCTAAATATTCTCTGTATGAATTGAAATGTTTTCATAGTATATTTTTGCACGTAGGCAGGAGCATTCATGTATGCGCATGCCTGTGTACAGTACCCTCCCACCCCCCACCCACGAAAATAGGGCTCCCCAAAAGCCACGGTGTAATGCGAACACTGTTGGCAAATATATTGTAATTTATGGAATTTTGTACCCAAATGAAATAGGAGGAAAACAAAAATTAATTAAAGTTGCAAGCAGCATTGAACGGGCCCTCGCGCATGTCGGGGGGAGCGGCAGCCGCGGTGTCCTCATGGGAGGCCGGTCGACATGGCTTTGAATTTTAGTGACTGTTGGACACTGTCTGAACAAGATAAATGTCAGTTCCCCTGTCCACTGTGCAGCAGAACAGACAATAATTATATGTCATGTTGCTGGATATCATTTGTAGACCACACCATGTAAATTTCATGTAAATCGGATGATCTTTGTCACATAAGGCTGACTTCCTGCTGTCAGTAGGTGGCGCTATGACTTTGACTGAATATTGGCATGTAGATTTCTTCAGACTGGGACTCTTATGAAACTTGTGAAGTTTGGGGCAGATTGGACAATATATATTTTAGTTACCACAGCTTGATATTTCATGGCAAAACGCGCAAAATGGCCGCCACACCACTGCCACACTGTTTCACGATCTACAAAGATTAGCACAACTTTTCATCGCAAAGGTCTTTACATTGCACTGACCAAAGTTTTGGGCCAATTTGCCACACCCAACCCAAAGACCCTCATCAAATCAAAAGTTTTACCACTTGTGATGTGTGTGCCAAATTTCTTGAGTTTAAGAGCATCCCTAGCCTCTCAAAAACAGCTTCCTGTTNTGCCATGCCCACAACATTTGACGATCTACCACGATTAGCACAACTTTTCATCATGAAGGTCTTGACAGTGCACTGTAAATGCTTTTGTGGTGAAACATGGAAATTTGACACCTCGCCACGCTGTTCAACGATCTACAACAATTAGCACAGGTTTTCATCACGAAGGTCTTCAAATTCCACTGCACAAAATTCAAGTTGATCTGATGAATTCTTTAGGAGGAGTTCGTTAAAGTATGACCCCTGTAAATGGCCAAAAATACACCAAAATTTGACATTGAATTCAAAATGACCGACTTCCTGTTGGGTTTAGCTAATGGCACCAAGAGACTTTTTTTTAAGTCTTGGGATGTTACATGTTCCCACCGAATTTCGTACATCTAGGTGAAACGTGGTCCCAGGGCTACTTCGTTGAAATTTTGTAGGGGGCGCTATCAAGCCAATTTGCCACACCCAATTCTGAGAACCATATCAGATGTCTATTTTTATCGCTTGTGATGTGTGTGCCAAGTTTCGTGCGTTTTTGAGCATTAATAGCCCCTCAGAAACAACAAACATCCTGTTTCATGGCGAATANACGCCCACGCCGTTCAACGATCTACAACGAATAGCACAACTTTTCATCGCGAAGGTCATTAGATGGAACTGCCCAAAATTCAAGTTGATCTGATCAATTCTCTTGGAGGAGTTTGTTAAAGTATGACCCCTGTGAATGGCCAAAAATACACCAAAATTTGACATTGAATTCAAAATGGCCAACTTCCTGTTGGGTTTAGCTCATGGCACCAAGAGACTTTTTTTTAAGTCTTGGAATGTTACATGTGCCTACCAAATTTTGTATATCTAGGAAAATTGTACAGTGAAGGCTACTTCGTTGAAATTTTGTAGGGGGCGCTATCAAGCCAATTTGCCACACCCAATTCTGAGAACCATATCAGATGTCTATTTTTATCGCTTGTGATGTGTGTGCCAAGTTTCGTGCGTTTTTGAGCATTAATAGCCCCTCAGAAACAACAAACATCCTGTTTCATGGCGAATAATGCGTCACCATGGCAACAGCGTTCAATGAAAACTCACAATCTTCATAATAAAGCATCACCAAGGTCTTCAGGTTTTACTGACAAAATTTGAAGTGGATATGAGTAAGCTGCTAGGAGTAGTTCATTATAATATAGCGCCTGTAACTTCCTGTCGCCAGTAGGTGGCGCTATGACTATGACTCAATTTTGGCATGTCAGTGTCTTCAGGACTGGACTGGACTTTTGTTCAGCAAGTGAAATTTGGGGTAGATTTGACCGTGTACAGCCGAGTTACAACAGGTTGTAGTTTCATGGCGAGACATTGAAATTCGCCGCGGCACCACGGTAACACTGTTTGATGAAAACTCACAACCTTCACAATAAAGCATCATCAAGGTGTTAAGGCTTTTCTGACCACATTTGAGATAGATCTGGTCACCCTGCTAGGAGGAGTACATCAAAGTCTAAAACATGTAATTTCCTGTTGTCAGTAGGTGGCGCTAGGACTATGACTGAATATTGGCATTTGGATGTGTGCAGGCCACAATTACCACAAAATTCAAAATGGCCGACTTCCTGTTGGGTTTAGGGTATGGCTGCAAGAGGCTTTTTTGTACGTCTGGAGATGATACATATGCCTACCAAATTTCAGCCATGTAGGTGAAACTAAGCGGTTGGTTTTCGACTGTAGGGGGGCACTGTCGAGCCAATTTGCCACACCCAAGCGTGAGACCCATATCAGATCACAATTTTCACCACTTCTGATGTGCACGCCAAGTTTGGTACGTCTTGGAGCATCCCTTGCCCCTCAAAAATGCGCTCAATGACTAAAAAAAATTAAATTAATAATAATAATTATAATAACAATAATAATAATAATAATAATAATAATAATAATAATAACTCCTTGCAATACAGCGGTCACTGCTCGGGCCCTAATTATGAAAACAAGATTAACGAAATTAAACATGACAGTAAAAGTTACAGAATAACTTAAAGATTTATTGGGCAAGAACTCTAAGCCTACTACATCTTTTTGGGAAACTGAAGTCGTAAACCACAAACCAAATCTTAATATCCACATCAATGAAGTGTCAAACAGTAATCATAGGTAAAACACATAGATAAAATGGTGACGAGAATGGGAAATGGTCTTGCTATAATTAAGAGATGTCTGAAATTTTTGACACAAATATAGTGACGCAAGTAATTCAGACCTTGGTTTAATCCCATCTTGATTATTGCTCAGCAGTAACGTCAAGTGTTTCTGCAGGTAATCTAAAGAAACGACAACTTTTTCTTCACTGTGGATAACCATGTAATGTTGTTGCCATCAGGGCTTGACATTAACTTTTTTGCTCACCAGCCACTGTGGCTAGTGGTTTTCCAAAGTTACTAGCCACTCAGCATTTTCACTAGCCACAATTTTATTGTTGGGAAATTAAACTACATTTTATTTGATTAACGTTAACTATGGTGGGCCGCAATTTACTTTTAAATGTAAATAACCACACCCAAATCAAGACGACATAAAACGTATAACACTGCAGTCATCAAATATTCAGCCCTGATAAGGTTGTGTGTAAAGCTCTTTTTGTGTGAAAACACGCAACTGATCAAGACAAAGACATAAAAAGAGTTGCTTCTTATTGAATCGAATAAAAGTGTTGCAGGGGTGTAGAAGATGAATTTAAAAAATAAAAACTAAACTGAAGCAGGAGAAGAGAAGCAAAAAACAACAGTAAATAATGCAAAGTAGAAGAAATCTGTAGTAGAGAATAACTTAATCTTGTCAAATCAATTCAAATTCATAAAAACACAATTTTACTTTACAATGTATGCAGTGCTGTAGTGCTGTTTGTATTAGTACTGGAGCGCACCTATGATGCACGCACATGCATGCACACGCACGGTTACATTGAGGCTCGTTTAGAAGGTGATGTAATCACTGTTCCTGGTAGCAAGTTTACAGACATTAGTCAGCTATAACTGCTCATACTAGTTAACGTTAGGTAGTTATAGACCAAAGAAAAAAATCACTGTGCCATTCAAAGGCTACACCGGAAGCTACCGGCAACTTTTAAGGTGGAACGTCTTCTTGTATGTTACTCAATGCATGAGTTGACGTCATGAATCAATCAACACACCTTAAATGTCAATATGACAACTTTGACCATTCTGTTTGTTTTTGTTGGCTCTCTTGCATGAGGTACACTTTAGTGATGATTGGATTGGGTTATTGGAAGTGGCGGAGCGTCTTTCAAGTGCGCATCGGCAGGACTACACTAGCCAAAGTTGCTAGTAAGGGTAACTGTGTTACCCCGCCACTACCAAATTCTACCCGCATTTAGTGGGTGGGCGGGTGCTAATGTCAAGCCCTGGTTGCCATGCATGTAAATCCCTCATGGCAGGACAATAAAAGCAGATTACTGTCTTACTTTTACTTTTTTATTTACTAGTTTTTATTGGAAATAATATAATTAAAAAGTTGGTGTTTTTTGTAAAAAAAAAACAACTTTCAGTATTGATACATATAACTATTCTACGAGACATTTAGTAGCAGGCCATTTTATATTGGCCTAAACTAGAACAACCTCAATCCAAAGTACCATCATATATCAAGCAATGAATGAATGGAATTCACTTGAGACAGATCACTAATGAGAATCATGTATCTAGTTTTAAAATGTGATTGCTGTGATACAGAAGCTAATGGGGATCTAAATAAGCAAACAAACAAACAATCACTGCGTGAAAGACAAATGGCAGACGCAGCTGGGACAATTCTGCAGTACATGATGTACGTCCAGTGCCAATGCAGGGAGTAGTGTGTCTTTTATGTAGTGAAGTGGAAGGGTGTGGAGGTCGGATTAGTGGGTGGATGTGTAGTGCATCCAAGTTTCTTGAAGGTGAGAGTTCTTTACAATCCAGCCGTTAAAGTTAGCTTTTTTACACCATATCCAGAATCCTGACCATAACCATACCAAAGTTACCTTGCTCTACTATCAAATTTGTTGTTTTGGACAACAAATTTGATAGTTGTTAGTTGTCTGTTGTCTGTCCCTTCCAAAACTGTTACAAATCACTCTTGGAAAATAATTCTGTTTATGCTCTGACACCGCTATGTTTAAAGTTTGGTTAGGGTTCCCTACTGTGGACAAAATACCTTTTTATCTACACCACTGGTATCATCATAAGAATAGCAAAATGATCTGTATTTTTGTCATTCTGTCTAGCTTTGATATTATATTTTATCTCAGCACTGCTTGCCCTAAAGCATCACATCATTCCGATGGGTTACAGTGGAGTTTTAGTGTAATGTGATGGGGTGACGTTTTGGAGGCTTTTCTACCCTGAACCCAAAACTGTTGTAGAAGAAACATTGAATCATTATGCTTTTGAGAGCATGATATGGTCATACTTAAAGATATTGAATCTTGAAACAAACAAGTGTTTTCTAGCAGTGGACTGATCTCTATTACAATGATGCTTCATTTGTCTACTGCTCAATAGATCAATATAGATCGTCACTACTCACTATGAATCCCTGTACTCTGGGCACCTGACATCGTAATCTTTCATTAAACCCCACTTACTTGGTATGCAGAGTGAAAATGATGAAAAAGGATTTGTGATCTGATATTTCATCTGAATTCCAACACTGCCTCTCACTCCAAAAATCAACAGTAACAAATTATGATGTTGATAATTGCTGTTATTAGGTTGACAGAAGTTGAATAGTAGCTGTTGCTTCTACTCTGCCAAATAACAGACTGACATATGGTGAAAATGCGGCATCATATGTGATTTGGTATAAACAGTGTGTGTGCAGCACATTGAGTGTGTGAGGAGCTATTTTAAACAACCAGACAGCAGAAGGCTGAGAGCTGTGCTGCTCTTCAGGTGCTCAATAATTAACTGCATGCTGCTCACAGAGTGCCGGTGGAGGAAGTCATGCAGAAGCTAGGAGCAGGGTGTGTACACAGCATGAGCACTGTGTGTGTGTGTGTGTGTGTGTGTNNTGAATATGCCCCCTTGTCATATGGCTTATTTGTTGCGACATCTGAAAATTAGTCCCTTATGTTCATTACCATGTCTCTCTGATGAAGGCTACGGCGGGATCCACGACCACCGATCCACATACACCATCATGACTTGCACCACACAGGGCTGGGATGCTGATTACTGTTACTGACATGGAGGAAGTCCCACCGCACATCAGGATGGGGGATGAGTACAATCCTGGTCACCTTTGTGTCTGCATTAAAGTTTCAGGTCGCATGGGCCTGTTTTGCACGGCTGCTGAGCCCCGACTGATGCTGAGCTGGAAAGCAGCCATGGGCAACAGCATGTCAGACATCAGACTGCTGGTCTCTAGGTGCAACAGTGCCACAAACAAGTGTTGAATTAGACCCACTGGGACTTGAAGTTACATACACTAACATCACCCTGATGCTGTTAAAATGGCTGTTGTACACCAGGACTCAAAGGTATGCACTACCAGCACCTGGGACTGCTAAAATGATGCAGCTACAAGGTGATGCACAAATGCTGTTGGGGAAAAACCTACAACTACAGTTTTGGACAATTGTCATGTTCTAACAAGGGATGCAAATTGCCCAGTATACATTGCTTTCATCAAGTACTGTAGTTACGATAAAGGAATAACTGATAATCAGCAGTGTCTCCTAAAATGGATAATACATTGGGACCAAAAGCGAAGCAACATCTTTTTCTTCATTCCCTTTGAGCCAGCTTGAAATCCTTTAATAAACAGTACAGCTTTGATTATTAACCTCCTTGATCATAGTCGTCTATAATGGTGGACAGCAATAGCTGTATATACCTTATATAAAAAAGAAAGAAAACATTTTTTAAAGAATAATACCATAACAATTCTTTGAAAAAGAATGCACCAAAGAAGAGGCCAGTCCATGTTCTCACTCATGTTCATTATCATCATCTAAAATCTTGAATGAAAATCTAGGATTGAGGCCACAAGACAAGACAAAAGAGGTTATTTTTCATCATCTTAACTAAGGCAGCTTAGACTAATTGGTTTCGGTTGGGGAAAGATTGTGGTCATGGTTAAAAGAAATTAACATTGACTGTTAGTGGGAAATGGAATGCTGTCTCCAGTGTCACACTTTGTACATTATGCCAAAAATCAGTCATAATCACAGTCTAAGCAGCATGGTTGTCCTGTCCATAGTAGTCCAGTTAAAGAAAAAACTCCCATTTCTCCAGCCTACACCCAGACAAGCAGCAAAAAATGGATGAATGGATTAAAAATGATTACAGGCTGACAGATCTTAATGGTAACAAACCTGAAGGTACTGCTTTTGAAACTCAATTGTTGCAGAAAACATTACAATGACCCATGAGGGAATTTAGAGATTTTGAGTCATTATTGGATGCCAATATCAAATAATTTATCATTTATCAAGAGCTCAATTTTGAACAGTTTTAAACAGTGATCTATTACTTTTGGCTGTACAATATACAGTATTATGATATAGATACATCAGGGACATGTGCTTTGTGAAAATAATTTACACAGTACAGTACTTCTCTTGAAGAAAGTTTTTAGGTTTTTTGTTGTTGTTGTTTAAGTCATGGCGAAATTAGTTCATAGTGAGAGTCTAGCAGCCTGAACCTCCATTAGCCTACTTTCGGTCTCTTTTGACTTGCAACTGGCTGAATCCTTCACACACACGCACACACACAAACAATAGCACACCCACACAATTCTGTACATTAACAGAAGAAATGATATACTGTATCTTCATTAAAGAATCATCTTTCTGAATGGACAATCCTGGGCTCCGTGAAAAGGTCTCCTCATGACCAAAACCACAGCAGTGAAAGAGGAAAAAAAGGAAAAATCCAAATTGCTACTTCAATCTCCAAGAGCTTTGAAGTGCTGTTTTCATCCCATTTTGACCAAAATAAGTGTGTATTTTTATTATAGCATGTGTCGGGAGGTTGCTAATGGGTTTGGAATAAAAGACAACATTTTGATTCAGCCGGGCGCTGGTGGCACAGAGACCCTTTTTACTTCAGCTCATTTTAAAGCCAGAGCACCGCTGCTCCACTATCATTGGTTGATCAAGTCAAAGATGACGACCCACTCGGTGTTAATGCTAGTCTTCAGTTAGAAGTGATCCCCATGAACCAAATCAAAAGCCCGTCTCCCTGCTGAATAGATGCAGTGTCTTGCTCTGCTGCGTCCAGTTAGGGATCACAGCAACATGTCCATGTGGAAGGCTGAGGGCAGCTGGCCAAGGCTGCTTTCTTCTCCTCAGGAGCAGACTTCAGTGTAACTGAGGGCAAGCTTATTTGCGAGCTGGGACAAGTCAAAGCTGCTGAACAAAGCTAAGGAACCAGAGAGAGGCTAATGTTAGCTGTAACACATTCTACACTAATGCTGCGAAAAATGTTAACATGTTTCATTGTAGCTGTGAAATAAACATGACATCTTTCATCATATTATCCACAGGAATCTTGAATTTATCAATTAACTTATTAATTAAACAGGAAAAGGTGATGAACTCCCACACACTGTCTGCACTTGGAAATTTAAAGTTTTAGTCTTAAGACCTTCAGAGTAAAACAACCACAGATATCACAATATGTGGACCAATATGGAATTATATTAATAACAAAACTACAGAGTCAGCATAAAACAAATTAAAGTCATGATTGGACAGGTAACATAGAGTATGTTTACATGCACACTAGTATCCTGGTTTTGGTCATATTATATTCAGGATATGACGTTTACATGGAACATGATTCTAAAAGTATCCAGGTTTTGGGGCTCATCATTTTTGTTTGTTTTTTGTTGTTGTTGTTTTTAAGTTGTAGTGATACATGTTTCTGCTGTTTTTGTCTCTACTGGCTTCAATGAGAGTAGTCATGAATGAATTAAACTTAATTGTTAAAACGTAACCATTGGAATTTGCCTCTGGTATGTTGTCCAGTTTAGTTACTGTAAAACAGGAGCAACAATAAAGTGTGTGCTCACACTACTAGTGTCAGGCTTATAACTTAATTTCAGTTTGTATACCTTCATTAGGCCTACATTGTTTCCCATCACAATATCTCACTATTTTGTAGTGATAAGAAGTCAAGTGATGATGTGTTTGCATGCCACAGTATCCCACTTTCTATCAGTACTCCTAGCATATTCAGGTTTCAGGGATATGGGCTTATCCAGGTTTCCAGGATGAGATGTTTACATGTGGAAACACATAACCAGGATACTACTGTAATGTCAATGTGAACACACCCAGAGACCCATTCCAATGATCAGGAGAAGTTTCTAGAAAAATCCTGATTTCATCTGTGAATTTGTACTGTTTCATCCAGCAGATTCTCAGCAGACAACATATTTTATCCCCATGTCTCTTTAGTGTAGAAATTAGTTTGTATAGTATGATTATAGCATAGGATTTCACCCGTGACTGTCATCGATGAACATGTCATATGTTATCTGGTGATTGTGCGTTTATTATATGTACAAAACAATCATGTTTGACAAAGTGGATGAAAAAATACAAAGAGGGCAACGCTTGGAAGGTTTGTATTGGGAATGGCTTTGCAAAATCACAAAATACAACCTCTGGCATGGCTCCAAGGCAAGCTGCAGTGTAGCGTCTATACAACTTAATAATAATAAAGGCAGCATCAAAAATATGTAGCAAGAATGCTTTAAAGGATACCAAAATATGAAGTGATATAATTACATATTCAAAGGGGCACCAAACTATGCATCATACATTAATTGGTACAAAAGAGGAAATAGAGTGATTGCACTCAACTTCGGCTATCAGAAATGATCAGTATTTATACTGAGTAACAGAATTTAACTTGCATTAAATAATTCACCTTGTGGCACCACCCTTGAAAAAGGGAAAACGATAGCCAATTAATTAATTCAGTCTCAGTTCTGGAGGTTTCAACTACGTTCTCTTGTAAGTTGACTCGTAAACAGTGACTATAATACTTCACACACACAAACCACATAATCAAGTTCTTTATAAATGAAAGGTTTATTAAACTACTTACTACACACATAACTAACATATAAATTAATGAATAAATGCAACCATGAATAATTGCAATGAATACAGCGATGAACAATTAATGAATGAAAAAACGAAGCCATGAATGCAGCGACAATTAATGAATAATGAGGACCACCAGATACCAGATAATGCAGTGACTGATATCTTGGCAAAATGTATTAACTTGTGGAAACATAGGAAACCACTTAGTGGATTGAAGATTGTTAGGAAGCACCAGGGGAAATACTTGAAGCAATTCAATATCATTACTATATTGGTGGTAGATCCTACTTGTGACGTAACGCTTTTTACTACTTAGCAATCTATAGCATCAACAGCTAATCACAAAAAAAAGTTCAGATGGCTGGGGGAGAAGTTGCTCTGAATAGGAGGAGGCATGGGATGGTCAGTGCCGATTCCCGTGTGGAGCTCCCTGGAGCTCTCGGGCATTCTTGGGTGTAGCTTCGACCAGAGCTTGTCTGTCTGTCTGTCTGTCTCTCTCTGTCTCTCTCTCTTTCTCTCCCTCTCCCAGGAGGCAGCAGGATGATAACATTTTCGTTCACCCCCACTTGGCTTATTGAATTCAGAGTTCTTTCTCTCTGAGTTGATTAATACATGTCCCAGAGTAATCACTGAACAGACACACACACCCTATATGTGTGCTTGAGTCAGGAATTGGCCTTTCAACTTGCATTTTGTCTTATTGCAAGCTATGATCAATTCACTTGTTATATAAATGTACTGTGTATTCATAGTCATCCTGTTTATTGACCAATCACAGTTAACGTAGTCTCTACAAGATATCCAGAGCCCCTGTAGCCCAAATACATGTTACATTTTTGAGGAGGTGCAGGTTAGCTCTGGTGGTATCTCCAGCAGAGCTACAGAGCCTCTGTAGGTAGCCTCTGTGATATCGTTTTCACTGTCAGCTTTTTCATCTGTCTAAAAGACTTTAACTAAGGACACTGACGCCGGGGACACACCGGAGGCGGAAGCGCCCCGAAGCACTGCCCGTTCTTTTCGGCGCCCATATTAACCAATTGGGCTGTTCACACAGCAGAAAACACACTGATAACTGGATAAACTGAATAAACAAACACGTTATTATGGTTGTGATATGTCAATCGTATATCACTGAAGCAACAGACCTAACTACACAGCACTGGGAACAAACACTTGGTCCATACTGTGGCGATAAACGATAAAAACTCATTACTACAGGCGCTTCAGAAGTGGACATACATGTACAGTGTTATCCAGGAACACATGAAAGGCTTTATGTTATGAATTCACAAGGTTATTACTAAAAGATCACCTCTCCCTGTGATTACAAAAGAGCAGAGGGGCAGAATCGCTTGACCGGCGCAGAAAAATGCGCCTCTGGTGTGAACAGCCAGGCTGCTGTTCGCCCGAAAATTGTCATATCCGCCTCCTGTGTGTCCCCGGCGTGAGAAGTAGCCTGACATTTCTTAGACAATTAAAAAGATAGATAATGATTCACTTCTATGTCACATCCACTGGGGTTCACTCTGCTCTCATTTGGAATTTGTATGTATTGTAAGGAACAGAAACTGCTCTTTGTCTTTAAAGCATAAGCAGGTAACCTGTATAAAAATAACTTTTAGTCATATTTGCTAAAACTGTCACTATGTCCTGACTCCTGACAGTAGTACATAAGTAAAATAAAATCATGCTCCTCTGGCTCCACCTACTGCCCCTAAAGCCATTTGCAAGAATCCACCGTGCCCGAATCAAAACAACCAATCAGAGCCAGGAGGAGTACCTGACGGATCGTCAGTCACTGCTTCTGCACACGCTGTGAGTAGCTCCCCTCCCCCGTGCATGCGCTCACTCAGTCAAGCTCTGTATTTTCAGTGAGCGGACGCAAGGGCGGACAAACAACCACCAAACAACCAAGAGAGAAAACTTCCCATCCTACAAAGACAAAAAAAATATCATGTGACTTTTGGCACAAACTTTCCGCCGCGATTGTGCTGAAGATTTTCTCACAAATGTCCTGAGTGATTCACCCTCCACAACAACAGTTGGCGCTATTAAATCAATTTAAACGCGCCAGGAGGTAGAGCACAGCAAAGAAGAGTAGAGCAGATTGAATTAGAAATATGTTGTGTATTTGTTTGATAGGTACGTTTTGTATTTGCAAAACAAAATGCATTTGTTTGTTAACGGTGTTTTGTGTTTGCAAACCACACTGTGTTTGTTAGTGAATCATGGGCATTTGTAAAACACGTTTTGTTTGTTTGTTAAGTTTTGGCAGGAAATTAGCTCCATATGACAGACTTAATCTTAATTGTTTGTCTGGCGCCCAATTGTGTTAAAAATAGTATCTTCAGGCCTTAAATTACGCTACACCACTCTATTCTCAATCCTACCGACTACAGCTTTCAAGCTGCTTACTTTTGGATTAGGCCAAGGAAGTCCTGTTGTTTGCTGTAACATACAGACTCCTATCTAATAGCATCAATTAGTTAAAATGATGTTATATGCCTCTGATGATACCTATTATTATTGTATTGATGACAGTTGTATTTCAAGTGTGCTTGGATGTTGTCTTTGTAGTTATTTTTCGTACTTCTGTCATCTAAAACTATTCAAAGAGTACCAAAGGTACATTTCCACGTTCAAACACATTCTTAATATTTTATTTGATAATCATCAATATTGTTACAAAGTGATCAAAATCCTCAGTGATCTCCAATCAAAGTGTGCTATAATTGTGCAGCGGATTCCAAATTTTAAGGTACACCAAAAATAAACTCCATCTGCATTGTGAGTGTTTTACTCCGTGGTCAACAGCTCAACATAGCATAAATGTTGTACTGGACAGCATAGTACAGCACTACTGCACAACGCACTACAATATTTGATTACCAACATTTTCTGTTTGAACCAGAATTTTTGCCCATCAGTAGAGTTTAGAAAACAGATACTGTTTATTGAAAACTGCATTTATGTTTTAAATAAACTACAACTGAATTAATGCAGCATATATTTGAGATAAGCTTGTATCAAGTTTGACTGTTGAAAATACTGTCAGACTGTCGAACTTGTATGTGTTGGCATAGAGACATTCAGGCAGCCTGATTTTTAGTCAGAAATAACAATGTGAAAGTAACTTTTTGGCATAAGACTCTTAAAGGCTTCATGTGAAAGGAGCTTTATTACGGGAAAAAAATGACAAAATATTCATAAAAGATGATGAGACTAGTGATGTAAAGTAAACAGAATTTGACGTTATTTTGAGATTATTCATAAATAAAAACAGAAAAATAACTGATGGCCTAAAAATCTATTCTTGATTTGAAAAAAACTTTGACAAAAAATCAGTCTGTTAGAGCAGGAACATTTCACCACATTCCACACAAGAACGCAGTCCTGCCGTTATTTTCTTTGGCATCTATTCTATGCAGACTGTTACTGAAATTACATTATATTACATTCATTTGTCAGATTCTTTTGTCCAAAGTGATTAATTAAGTACAAAGTTAGCAGTTTTACTTTGTTTAATAAGCAGATGTATATTTGTGGATTTGTGCAGATTTCACTCCATGTTGATATTGTTAAAAACACCTCAGCACATTAACACATTCAAACATGTACATTCTGCTGCCTGCAGAGAGATGATTAACACCAGTGGCTGACAGTTTTCATGTAAGCAATCTTGTTTTCTCTCACACCAAACACTATTTGCCCTTTTGCCAGGGAGCATGAACTTGATAATGAGAGCTATTTACAATGTTCTCAAAACTTCCTATTTTATCTGTTGCAGTTTCTAAAGGACTCTTGAGCTCTCACAGTGTTTGTTGAGATGAAAAATGGCAGAGTGCTGTGCCATGTTTGAGGCCTTCCTCAAGGTCTGCACTGGCCGTTGTCTCAATTTGTCAGTCTTGGCATCTTTATACACTATCCAAGCCCAAAACGTCAAATGTTACTTGAAAAGTTACTTCCTCTGTTGGACCGTCATAAATTTTGTACCTTTTAGAGGGGAAAAAAGTAGAGCATAAAGGACAAGGACAACCCCCTGCTTTAAGGGGTTTAATTTATGCCTGTTTCCATGGTAACTATCTCCTTGGTCTTTGCTAAAGCAGTTACCTGACAGAGCTCCATTAGTAACTGTATCTTCTGCCTAAGGAAATGCATGTGTATCAGTGCATACAGGCCGGTAGTATAAACAGGGCATCTGTCAGATTGTCATTTTGCCACCTTTAAGTGATGTCTTCAAGTTTCCTCAGGCAGAGGCTTAGTACTCACGAAGAATGGCTTCTATTTAGGAGAAACTCTAGAGTAAGTGATGAGAGGTCTGATTAGTGTGAAAACTAAATGTAGTCTGAAAACTAAGTAAAACTTTGACTGTACATAATATATGTATAAAGTAATATCGAAGAGGTAAACGAGGGTCTTATTTCTTTCTTATTTCTATAATCAACCCTTCTGCTGCTAAACTCAAACTGCCTCCATCCATGAAGATTCATCCCACCTTCCATGTATCTCAGCTGAAACCGGTCTCTGTCAGTGCTATGTGCCCTCCAGCTGTTCCCCCTCCACCCACCCGGCTACTCTGTCCGATGGCTGTTGGACATATGCCGTCGGGGTCATGGTACCAGTATTTGGTTGATTGGGAGGGAAGAACGCACCTGGATCTCTCGCAGTCTCATTCTGGACCCCCTCCCTCATCTGCGACTTCCATTGGGAGCACCCGGACAAGCCAGGTGGGTCGCCTGGTGGTGCCCGTTGGAGGGGGGTACTGTTACGGCCACGGCCGTACCACATTCAGTCCCCAGAGTTTCCTTATGTTTTCTTCTCCCTTGTGTTCCCTGTGTTCCCTGCGTCTGTCTTTGTTTCTGTTAGTGTGTTTCAGCATAGGCGTGGCTTATCCCTCCTGGATCCCGACTTGGCCACTTCCAATCACTGCTCATTTTACTCACCTGCTCTGCCTGCACTCCTGCCTTCCATCAACTCATCAACCCAGCAGTATGTACACTCATAACCAGATTGTTATTTCTCACTCTGTGGTATCCTCTCGCTCTTAGCCGCTCTGTGTTTATTCTTCAGAGTTATTATTCGTGTTGCATTCTTACCTGCAACTTACCTCTGTCTTCTGTGTTTCGAGCATCATCGCACTTCCGGTTCCCTGCCTGTCTGCGTGCCTGCCCACCCACCATCTCCCTCCTGCTCTGTTCTGAGCCTCATTCCACCAGTCGCACTAGCACCATCCACTCCGTTCCTCTCAACTCAACCCCTTGTCATTGCCCCTCAGCCCTCTGCCTCAATCCCTCCACCTTATATCGTCATCATCCTCATTCCCTGCAATAAACCTTCACTTTAACCTTCACCTCCTAATCTGAGTCTGCATTTGGGTTTGCCTGTGCTGATCGTAACAGTTTTTCACTATACAGCATGGCTAGAACTACTGTAAATTAAACACCAGCAAATTTGATTAATATGAATTACAGACTCTTGCTAGCTAATTGCTGCCAGCAATTTGCTGTTGTTTTAACAACAATTTTCTAACAGAGCTGTTGATTTATTTTTACCATGACCCCTTTCTTTAACATCACCCAGGTAGTTTTAGTTGCCTAAACCTAACCAAATGTTTAGGCCACCATAGAGGTAGCAGATCAGAAAAGCTCCATCAGCGAAATGATTCAATCCACTTTGCCCACCCACTTCCACTGAAGCTGCTTATTTCACTGCTCCACCTCGTGCAGCAGAGTTCTGCTGAATATAAACTCCATCAACTTAAGATCTCGGCCCAATGAAAAATCAGCGGGAGCATCACTAGGTCAGACTGTGTTGTAGTTAATAAATCCAATATTTATGGAACAGTAAGTCATATAATTATTCTAGTTAACTATAATAATCCTATGTAGTTAAAGGTTATTCAGTAGCTGCAAGATGTGATCAAACAATGTAAGGATTTTTTTTTTCTTCTCACTGTATGTCTACGTGTCAATGTCTAGCTACCTTTCTACCTGTCAAACCTGATTTCATGGGCAGCTCACAGTTATTTGTACAAAACAAATGCTAGCCTTTTAAATTCTTGTGGAGGTCCAAGGTTTTCAAATATACCATATGCCTGGCAGAATTTTGGGAAATTTGTCAACAATTGTGGTTTTTTTCTTTCCTTAAATAATGGCTATTTTAACATAGATAGAAACAGTATAATTCAGACACCAAATGTATTCTTTACATTTGAAATAGTTTTGACCTCAAAAGAAGAAGAATTACATGATTAAAACTTCCATTTAGCCGATGTCCCCACACGTGTTGCATGACAGAGGAGAATACTGTTGTTAATTTTAAGAATTAAGAGTAATGAAATTTAAACCGTTAGTGTAAGTTAATACATTATTGCAGATATAGTTTATTGTAACTAGTTTAAGCAGCAATATGATTTTGCATCTTGAGCTAAACACTGCCATCTATCAATTTGATTGTAAAAGACGTGTACCTGTATGGTGATCACACCGTTTCAACATGGCACAATGGTCCTTCATTCAATTACTTGTGATAGACAGCAGAAGCTATGTAAAGTATTCAAACCTGAAGGGAACATTTTTGAAACCAAAAAAGTGAAAACCACAACATTCAAACTTCAAACATAAACTCTTTGAACTCAGATGCTTATGAGTTGATATTCTATACATTGTGTAAAGTAAAAATTTAAAGTAGATTCTGCTAATTCAAGCCACTGGAAATTGAATATACTTCACTGTATCATCCAAATCCAAGTATTTAATTATACTCATATCTCATATCTCCATGAATGAATACCCAGAATGTCTGAATTACATTAAACATTGTTGTCTATGAAATTTCCGGACAATAACATCAAGACAGTGCCAGGCGAAATGCTATCATTCTTTTCAATTCAATTCGATTTTATTTCCATCGCTTTAACAAAGCATTTGTCACAAAGACACTTTACAAACATACATACAATTAGACAAAAAAAAACTCAAGGCATCTGTTGAAGTAAAACAATATGTAGCATGATTCAACAGTCAAAACCATCAGATCCCCGTATCTTTACAGAACGCACACTTAATGTTAATGTAATGGTCGTCACTGAGGAGTTATCTTGCATGTAGCCTGCTGCCTATATGTTAGCCAGCTAGCTAGCTAGCTAAGATTGGTTCATGTGATAGCATTATATAAGGCAATATTGCAAACATGACATGTGGTATGTGGAGATTTTTATTAACAGGGCATCCCTTTGGTTATACCATTCATCATTAATCATTTACACAGCTTCAAAAGACTCACCCGGAGCCCTCACACAACGGAAACAATACGAAGTTTGTACCACGGAGGCAGTAATAGTAGTAATAAAAGTTTGGATGATATGGCGATTGAATTTGGCTACTTGTATTTATGCAGCCACAACAGCAAAAAGAAAACAATTATTATTTTTTCCTCCAGACGGCATCTCAGTCAAAGAGGGCAAATGGGCTTCTGTGATCCAATTCCAACAATGCTAACCTAACACTAACCTTCTATTTCTATTTTGAAGTTTTAAGAATAGTTATGCTAAAGCAGCATGCCTATTAATGCTTGTTATAGGCATTATTGTGCACTTGACACCGAAACAGGAAACTGTTCCTATTTAAATCTAATTTAACTGTTGCTCAGAGGTATCGTTGTCTCTTTCTGCCCTTTCATTTGTCAGTCTGGTTGAACTATTATACAGCATTTTGTTCTCAGTGTACAAAACATTACTTTTTTTGCAAACCTTTCATACAAAATAACATCTTTTTGTAAAGATTCAAAAATATAGACTAGTCCTCTCAGCCATCTGACTGTACCGAATCATATATATACAGTATATATATATATATATGGTACATATACTGTCTTATATGCATATATATGTATACATATATATATATATGTATACACACACACAGACACAGCTTGGCCAATTGGGTTATATAACAAAATCAAAGCGTGAAGCCAAACAAAATAAATACATTCAAACAAAATCATTTGTATCCTAAGCCTAAAACCCCCAAAAAACGGAGCAAAAAATTAAACATGTGTGTCAGCAGTTTTCTTGATATTTGACAAAACAGAAATACATAGTAATGTTGCATAAAAATAGGGTCATTATTATTCGTAGGTTGGTATATGGAAATGAATGTTTTCCATACCAAACGTACAGTCAGGGATTAACTATGCACATTATTATGACACTTGTATTATATAAGTACAGATTTAGAATTTTGGTAGAATACTGAGGCAAATACCACAGAGGGAGATATGGGTGGTTTGTTAAAGGACAAAGATTTCCCAAGTCCAACCAGAACCAAAGTTAAATACGTGAATACATTTACATTGTGCTCAACATTGCTGGAAATTCTATACTTCAAACAGTTTGCAACAGTTAATACATTTTAGAGGAAATGTAATGCTGTGAGAATTATGTTTTTTATTAACATAGTGACAAAATGTTGTTAATTAACAAATCTGGCAAGTTGCAAAATAGTGATACTGAACATATCAGTAAAATGTTCACTGACATTGTATTTCATACAATAGAATGCAAACAAACATACAGTAGAATACAAACAAACACATTTTTATGGTTATGTTTAGCCGCTCACAGCACTTCCTTAACATTAGGGAAAGATAATGGTCCTGGTTTTGCTTTTCTTGTCTAACCTTAGCCCATGCAGTAAAAATTCTGCACTTTGTACGCCCACCATCCACCCCAACCACTTCCCATGACTTCTGTGCAGTACATGAATGCCTGTGAACATAATCCAGGCAGTGATCATGTTTCTTATCACAACATAATAGGGAAACAGGGTTGCTATTCATCAATCTATCTAGATGCAAAATTTTGAAGGCTTCTCAGACACCAAAATGCTGCACAGCAGTTGATGGTACTATGAGACAGAATTTAAAACTGTGGGAAGTTATCACAGTGGCAACCATTTTATCCTCCATCTTGACAGTCATCTGATAAACAATTATGCCATTCATGTTTCAAAGTCGTCTACCAGGAATGTGCACTTACGCGTACTTGACGTGGTCAAAGCAACACCGTGTCAGATGACGTTGTTTTATGTTACAGCAAAAATTGAGCTAGGTTCAACAGTTCAGCATGTAAGTTCTTCGCACTACTTTCACTTAGTTTATCATTTCAATGATAGTCCTGTAAGGATGTATAAGTATCATGCAGGGTTTACCTACTTCGAAACACTTTAAATGTCTTCATCTAATTTCAAACATCACTAATACTGTATTTTAAAATATTCCTAAAGCCTGTTAACATGATATTCTCTGTCACTCAGTGTTGTATTTGTAGCTTGTGAATTCATTGAACTTCATCTTTTATTGAGTTTATCATATCACATAGATACTGAACATAATCCCACTTCTGAGCCACAACGGAAAAATCAGTTTGCCACACCCAATACAGCAGTGTAAACAGGAGATACTGTTACTGCTCCCATCATGAAATCTGAGACCAATGTGTTACAATGTCTCAAAATCTTACAAACTCATTGAAGAGGTCAGTGAAACAAAGCGTTTTAGCTTAGTTCTGAGTTACTTTTTAACTGGGAGCACGTAAAGATTCATTGTAACTGCAGATTTTACACCCCAATCTTGTGCAGGTGCATCTGACCTAGGAGTCGGCAGAGTTTACGATATTAACCTTTACCGGTTTCCCATCTGTGAACACTGTCACTTGTGTTCTTTGGATTGCACCATGTCCAATCAATCCAAAAAACACAACCACCTACCACCAAGCATAGCTACAGTAGTGGGCAGGTATGGGTTTGTTTGCACATTAAAGGCTGTAAATTTATCAATGTGCTCCAGTCCCCTTCTTTCCCTTGGACGTTTGCTTTCCTCTAACTGAGAAGCACCTGATCCAGCTGCCTTTTGCTGGAAGATGCACGGAGAACCCTGTTTCTTTTAGTAGTGGGCAGGTACGTTGCCCCTGCACCTCCTATGCATCCTGAAATTATAAATATAATTCAATTTAGGAAGGCCTTTGTAAGTTGATTACCTATCAAATCAATTACTAAGGTCTTCGTCTACTACAAAAATTGTAGTTACCACAGAAATCCAGTTTATATGGTGATTTTGGGGTGCATACAGTATTTAAAGACAAATTTGCAATAAAATAAATTACCACAAACTACTGCACCTGGGGTCTTCCAGGACCCTGAAGGGGCCCTGGGGCAGTTGCCATGCTTTGCTCATTTGGTAATCCAGGTTTTGTACAGCCCTTAACAGTATTGTGAAGGTCAGAAGGAAGTAAATCACTTGTCCAGTGTTCGCCTTTGAGGAAAAAATCATTTATCTTTAATATTTTTTGTTTTCATGATGGTCTTTGCATTCATTCATGGGAATACTTTTAGCTCTTCATCTAAGTAGATGGAGAAGTAACAGTCATATACAGCCAATCAAATTGCTTCTTTTTTAACCGTATTTGCGTAAAACAGTAATGTTAGTGTTCTATCATCGGCAGACTGTCACACTGACCAACAGCCAGACAGCAGTCTGCTACACAACTCAAGTATCATTTTGGCCTGTTTAGATGCTAGTGTGGTCCTCAACACCACTGCTAACAACACACTGTCTGCCCATGGCTTGTAGGCTACATCACAAGCTTATTTATTTTGTCTCTTGCTGACCTGCTGGGGCTCAGTCTGCCAGCTACTGTCAATCAAACACAGACACTGATGTGCTCCTCCAGCCACTGAGAGCAAAGGAAGCATTTCATATATTTCCCCAAAGATCTGTTTTCTTCCTTTTTATAATATTAACTATTAACGATACATTTTAAATAACAATGACATAATTTTTGACAGCAAAAAGGAATGACTAAATGTGATTTCAGTTGGATTTTAAACCCCATAAATGTCCTAAATCATTGTACCACTGGCATCAGTTTAGCATGGAGACAGAGACAGATGCTCCACTTGTTCAGGACATACAGGCCTTTCAGTGTTTTAGTCCAGGAGGTGGTGAGCTTCATGCCACACAGCAGATCTGGAATCAGCCTCTGCCATAAATGAGTCACCTTCTGATTTGTAATTCTAGTACTGCCATGTGTTTTGGTGGGAGGGCACCAAGTTTGAAAAACATGCACAAGCACTCATGTGGCCCACACTGCAAACAAATACCCATACAACATCAATTAGTGCTCTATGAATATGAGTTAATGAGCAGCTCTGAGTGAAAGAGCACAGCCACACTTCAGAATAATGGCTGCTACCTGCAGCAACAAACAGCAACCTGTTAGTCACCCTGTCTCTGTTGCTACTGACAAATTGCTAGTATGACAGTGGCATTAGTATGAAAGAATAATAATAATATTATTTAATAGTTAATGATTAAGATATTTCCTTATGAAACAGCAGATCTGATTCTGATTCTGATCCAGCATGTTTGAGGTGGACATGAGCTCTACATACAGGGATGAAATGTGAATTATGGACAAATTCTTTTTTCTTTCAAAACATACATAGCCAATGGAATAAAACCGTGACAATATGTTAAGATGGAGTGTTTAATGAGACATATAAAATAACATTTAAAGGCACAGTGTAGTACCACCGCAACTTAGGACAACCTGCAGCAACTCTCAAAATGATTGACAGGCCTTTAAGTACACAAGTTGTTAACTAGACAACAACTGATGCTCCAAAATACCAGTTATAATCAGTTGAGAAATATATAACCTGCAAACCTAAATAATGTAGAATTTAAGTCAGGTCAAGTCAGTTTTATTTATATAGGGCCAATCTCAACAAAAGTTATCTCATGACACTTTACATATAGAGCAGGTCTAGACTGTACTCTTTATAATGTTATTTACAGAGACCCAGCAATTCCCACCATGAGCAAGCACTTGTGACAGTGGCAAGGAAAAACTTCCTTTTAAGAGGCAGAAACCTCGAGCAGAACTGGACTCTAGGTGAGCGGCCATCTGCCTTGACCGGCTGGGTTAAGAGAGAGAGAGAGAGAGAGACACACACAGAGAGAGAGAAGTACAAATATGTGTACTGTCCAAACATTTGGACAAATTTTATTTTTGATACTTTGGCAACATTGTTTGTTTTTTAACTTTCATGCCAATAAATCCCTTTTTGAATAGAATTTAATTGAACTGAAAGAGAGACAGACAGACAGGCAGACAGATGCAGCAACAACAATAATAACAATAACAACTATAATAATAATAAAAGAAATATGACTAATCATAATAATAGTAGCAGTGGGAGTCAAGCAGGCTGATGGCGGCAGGCAGTCCGTAAAAACAAAAACACACATTGGGTCCTTTAAGCAAATGTGTGTGACCATGTGTGGAACCTAAGTCTCAGCTCATGGAGTCAGTGATTCTAACCCAGTTTATAACACTTAAAACATTATGTGACTATGACAGTATGTGTGTCATCACATTGATGGTTGAGGTTTGATCTAATCTATCTAGATTTCTGTTTTTTCTTTGTGTCAGCCCCTTCATATCCAGAATTTGAAAAAATGTCAATTAATCTTTTTCTGCAATTCTTTTTCATTACTGTCCAGTGAAAATCGTGTATCTCCAAGTTTGGTGTTTTGACTTTTATTAAAATAAGCTGAAGGTGTTTTTACTTTTTTTAGATAATCTCAAGGAATGTTCTTCGACGGGAGGAGAAACATCTGGTACATAAGTGATCATCAATTAAGACCATCTAAGCCTTAACATTCTTTTGGGAAACAAAACCCTGATCAATAATGAGGAAGGTCCAATAAAAATACAGAACAACTAGAATTAGGACAAATCATAAGACAAAACAAAACAAAAAAGGCTACGCAGAGAAATACTAGCAAATACTTGTTGATTTTTAGAAATTGATGTACAGGGGTGTAATCAATTAAATAGGTTTGAATTAAATTCCACTCAGCGGGAGCTACAGCCTGAAAGGCTCAACAACTACCTGAGGTATAATAAGGAGGAACGGAAATAGTGAATAATAAACAAATATTGTAAACTATTGTAGAACATCCTTTGGAGCAACCGACGGAAAGACCACAGGCCAAAAGAGCCTGACTTAGGCTTTATTCCACTTAGTGGGCGAAATGGATAACATGAATATTAACTATGCATTATCTGTCACTGTTGACAGTATCTTAATAGGAACATTTGTCACATACAACTGTATACAAATGCTAAATGATAATACTTAATTATGACCTATTTTGGATTTGCAAAGCAGCATCAGATCTGTGAGGGATTTGGAGCACTCAACAGATCAGCTGGGCTACTGATTCTGCTGCTGCATGGCGAAATGAACAAGAGAACTTCAACAATTAAATGTTGTTCAGTAAATAAGAAAATATACTTGTTTTAAGCTTGATGATTGTGATTTTTTCTGAGAATTTGGCATGTTATCAGAGAGATTCATGAACCTGATCGGTAGGAGAATATTCTCAACGCATACAGGAGTTGTAATCTTCAACTGACATACATGGTTTTCATCAGACAGCAGCGAGACGCAGCCTGACCTTCAGATCAGAGGATGATGAGGTTTGACAAGCAGCTCTGCACAGTATAAACCACAGGCTGCATAGTTGACATAAAGGGCATTTATTAGGTTGCGGTATAAATCAATGCATTCAATACATTTTTATTCAAAATTGATTCAATAAAATTAAATAAAATGGTTTCCTTCCCTTAATGTACTCCTTAAATCGTGACTGTGAAAATGAGTCACACAAAAGATCTTTTTTCATGCTATCCATGACTCTTTGGAGGCTTGTTTTGCTCCCATCTGATTTATGTGATCAGATTAGAAACTGGACTTAATCCCTGCTCACAGCACGTTTTTCAATATTACTAATGTAAATTCTATTGGCTGAATTTGACAGATGTCTAAACCTCGTCAATCCGACCCGCGTGATGCTTTCACTGCTGCTAAAGCTCACTATTTGGTTGTTATCTAAAGACCAAGGGCAGTAAACAGGTTCATACATGAGTACGATATATTCGGGTCATAGCCTACATTTTTTCTCTGTTGGATGTTAATAATAGCCTATAGAAATCAATCTAATTAGAAACCTTGCGGAAAGGGGGAAATTCAGATTAATAAGGTGCGGAAGACATTTTTAAATAATTGCATAATGTTTCTATATTTATTTAAAATATTTATTGTAATCAAATTTCATGATCGTTTGTTGACACTGTTTTTAACAAATTACAATTCCTTTTATTTTAGTCTTTAAAGTCGGACACATTGCTGAATTGCAACAATAACACGCTCATTTGTCGCACAAATTCATCCCCTTACCCGTGATAATTTACCATAAAACAATTAACTATAACAAAAAAAATGTTAAGCACGATTTGTTACACATTTTTCTTCTTTTCTTGGCTTTTGATCGCCAGTGTTCTGGTTTTCACTAACTGTAGGCTACTACAGGAATTTTACTTAACATGTCAATCCAAGCACTGCAGACTACATGTGTTCAAACAACAATACTAATTTGGCCAATACTGTTCAAAATCTATTCAGAACATGTAGGCATACACTATCATATAGGTAGGCGTATATAAACAGCAGGCAGATTACAACAATCCTAAAGCTTCAATCCAGATCCAATTATCTGTTGTATATGATTTTTGTTCTCTGTCCATACATACTGTGCTGAGACCGGGATGCCAGAGTCTGTATCGGCTGGATCAGCTTCACATTAAATCAGTGATGAAAAGTCACCAGTGGCGTAGAAAGCCGCTTTTCAAGACAGACCAGACTAGGCAGCTCCCTGTATATTCTGTCAGCTGAATTTAATGAAAAGATGCACTATGACAATACAGAGAAGACGCAGTTTTAAGAAAACCCAGCTGTTGGTGTATGAGGGTGGCCATATGGTGGCTATCAGTGTCACTGCTGACAGCCTGAAACCAATGAAATTGTGTGTGTAGAGCGTCAATGACCTCTACTGGACAAACTTTGACACTGCTATATGAGCAGGGATGCTGCCTTAATGTGCTGGTCGGAAACTTCAACTTTACAGTTAAGTCATGATCCATGACTTCTTTTCTACATCTGTAAGACATCATTTGGCGTCATACAGACGATACCATTATAACCAGTAGGTTACCATGGCTGGGTGCTCAAGTTAAGTTTAATTTATGTTTTATAGGGTTCAAACTTGTGTTTTGTTTTCATGTAAAATAAACGTCAGTATTTCTGTAACAGCATTGTGATAGGCTTTAAGAATTCCATGTTTAAATAGCAGTGCAGATTATACCAAACTTTTGGGCATGACTTGCTTTCCTGAAAATAAACCAAAATTGTAAAAGTGCCATTAGATTGCATGAATGCATGGCAATGTATCAGGTTAAAAACAGTGTTGTGATTGATTCTTGTGGCATTTTGTTTTGCTTATTTCAAGGTTGTATGGGAGAGTGGCAACTGGGGAAGGACCCAAATGCAGACAGAGGAACCAGGGGTCTATTTCAGAGCGCAGGTTTAGTGAAAACTCTGAGTTTGTTAACCCTGAGATGAGGGGAACTGGATTTTGCGTTTCCGAAGGAGAAGTAACTTAAACTCAGGGTCAGTTACCATGGTAACATGGTTTGTGAAAGAAAACCTGCCAACGAGCAGGTTAGGTTCACATCTCCCCATCTCCACCCTGGATTAATTCACAGCCTCAGGTCAGGAGAGGATTTTGAGACCCCAGTTAGATGTGCTGTCATTCCCTGATGACTACCTAATCAAACTTTGCCGTTTTTCGTCACTCAGTGCTCAAAGTGGGCCGGTACTCACTTCTAAATTTTACTCTTTGGCATACCGGGACTTTTTCTTGCGCACCGGCACTTCTCATAAGCTGGCGGTGCTCTTTTCTGCCCTCTCCATATCAGCTTCTCTGGGCGATTCATAATGGCCCTAAATAAACTGCATTACCTAGATGCACTACGTGACGCTCACCCGTTCCAGTTCTCGCCTGCCTGCTTTTCTCTGTTGGCAGCTAGTCTAAGTAACGTTACATTAACATTACAATAATGTTGGCCTGGCTACAAAAGGGCACAAAGAGAACACGAACAGAGACAGACGATGACACAACAGAGCTTCGAGCAGGGTGATGCAGAGGTGCTTCGTTTGTGTGACACACTAAAGTAGAGAGGAGAGAAAGTATCCAGGGATTTAATACAAGTTCAGTAAAGTTGGAAATATCTTCACAGATTCTAACTTTCCGGATCAATAATTCATAAGTGAAACATTGTTAATCCAACCGTAGTAAGGTAGACAACGAGCTACAACCTGATTTTTATCAAAATGAGCCATCTTCCACACTGGACAAATAACACTGGTCTCTGTGTACAGCCGGCTGTGAGACAAGTAAGCAGGGACTGTCTAAAAAGTGCAACACCTAATAGAAATACGACAAAAATATTCCATAACTTCATTCTTATATAGTATAGTGTCACCAAAATTACTTCTCACATCAATTGTCTCCTGTTGGTTAGACTATAACACTTAGTCTGGGAAAAAAAGGCTTTTGCATAAATTGGACATGGGACATTTTTTGGGGAAAAATATTCAATAACTTCACTCTTACACAGTGTAGTGTATGATTAGACACTCTTTCCGATGACAAAATGTGCTTCAATCGTAAAACAGAATTCAGAAAAAATAAACCAGAATCTGGAAAACATACAAAAATGTTGTTAACATTACATTATGTTGTGAACATCAGCAATCTAGTATCTTTTATTCACTGTAGAAATTCACAATGTAATAGTTGATGATTTGCAGATGCACACGCCAACATGTGAATAAGGGGAGTACTGGCACTTATTTTTTTCCCACCTCAAGCATTGGTCACTCTATCATTTATCTGAACAACATTCTCCGGCCTTACATCTCTAATATTACACACCACAGACGTGCTCTCAGATCAGAGCTAATTCTTTACGTTGCTCTTCGTTTTTTTGCCAGCAGGAGTTTCCTTTATAACACTGGCGACGCAGAACATATCAGGAAAACAACTGTAGAGCTGTAAGAAAAGTGTCCCTCACACTTGAACACCTACTGCGCACAGTTCCCTGGGCACAAACCTCTAAGAACCATAAAAGAGGAATTCCACATATTGCAGGTGTTTGTCTCTTAATGTATTCATGTATTTTATCATGTTTTTTGTACCTGAGTCCGTGTGCCTATGTCTCTGTGTGTTCTATGTTTTATCTGGCTGCAAGACAAAGTTCCCCTCAGGCACAATAAAGTTGAAGTGGAAGTTTAGACTGATGAAGAAATCATTCAGTTGAAGTTAATGACGAAATTTTAAATTGTTTTCTTTTAATGTCATTCTGCTGTGACCTCAGACTGGGATCAGTAATTAGTTTTTATTTTGCACTGAATCACATTTATCATATTTGTTTAATATCAAATATGATTCAAACCAACGTGAGGTACAATCATGAGCCTATAGGCCTAAGTAAATGTGTTTGAACTGTGTTTTTATATTTCATTCTCAGTTGCTCCAAGTGCGCTTTGTGCCCATGGGATTGCACCTAAATGAAAATAAAATTTTAATCTAGAACATTCCACCACTCTTTCACCTGTAATATTAGAAGAAAGTGTGGTCAAATGTTAAATGAATAGACTGCTGCATTTATACGTACACATTGACTCAGGCAGCAATTCTCTCTCCTTTGCCACCGTGTTGCTTTTTCTTTATGAAAATGTGCTCATACTTGCCATAAGAACGTATTAGAACTCCAGTGGGGTGACGTAGGATGACTTTTTTTCTTGCCGGTTGCCATGGTGAATCGTAGTGTCGGAGCTCCACTGATGATGACTTTTTATAGTCATCACGCACACACTTAACACAGAGTGAACATACTCAGAGTTGAATGAAGAAACTCCGATCAGCTGTTCTGGAACCGAAAACTCTTAGTTTTCCATCTCAGGGTTCATCCACTCAGAGTTCAGGGTTAGACTCAGAGTTTGAACCTGCTTTCTGGAACAGACCCCTGGATGACTTCAGTGATTTATTGACAAAAAGAGCGTACAGGCAGGTACAGGTAGTAGGCAGTTAGGCAGGGAAGTTCAAGTCCAGGTTAGGGTTCAGGTGACAGAAGCTCGAAAACAAAATAAGAAGGGCAGATGGGAGTGGCAGGATCTGGAATGGAAAGAGAAAAGGACGCAGTTGACCACATACCTTTTGTAGTGTAAATGCTAATGCATCCTGACGCGTTCCCGACAAGGATGTAACAGGAAAATATGTCATCAATGTATAGGTTTTAAAATAGGTTTTAAAAATGAAATTATAACATTTAATTGTTGTGCGCTCTTTTTGTTTTAGCTTTATTTTAGAGATTTACAAATACATGAAGTCTTGAAGGGGAAAAAAATCTAACTGAGAGCTGGATACAGCACTGACACTGAATACCCAAATTCAATTAAACTGAGCCTCCACTTGGTGAAGTTGGTATCCTAACTGTTATCAATAACTCTCAAATAACTTCTTAAAGTCCTAAAGTATTGAGGGAGAAAAAACAATGCCAATTGTGAACCAGAATTTGTCGCCACTGCTAGTGACAACAACCCCCTGGACACGCAGAACTTGTCAAGTCACCCAATTGAATTGCAAGGAGTTATTATTAGGGCCCGAGCACGAAAGTGCCAGGACCCAGCGGTCTCTGGCACTGAAAGTGCGAGGAACCTATTGTTTTTGTAGAGATTATTATTATTAGGGCCCGAGCAGCGACCGCTGTGAGGTCCCTATTGTATTGCAAGGAGTTATTATTATTTATTTATTTAGTTATTTTTTAGTCATTGAGCGCATTTTTGAGGGGCAAGGGATGCTCCAAAATGCACCAAACTTGGCGTGCACATCAGAAGTGGCGAAATTGCGATCTGATATGGGTCTCACACTCGGGTGTGGCGAATTGGCTCGACAGCGCCCCCTACAGTCAAAAATCATCCAACCAACCGAATTTCAATGTCTCACCATGAAACTACAAGGTGTTGTAACTCGGCTGTACACGGTCAAATCTACCCCAAATGTCACATACTGGACAAGAGTCCAGGCCTGAAGACATCGACATGCCAAAATTGAGTCAGTCATAGCGCCACCTATTGGCGACAGGAAGTTACAGGCGCTATATTATAACGTACTACTCCTAGCAGCTTACTCACATCCACTTCAAATTTTGTCAGTAAAACCTTAAGACCTTGGTGATGCTTTATTGTAAAGATTGTGAGTTTTCATTGAACGCTGTTGCCATGGCGACGCATTATTTGCCATGAAACAGGAAGTTGTTTTTGAGGGGCTAATGATGCTCAAAAACGCACGCAACTTGGCACACACATCACAAGCGATAAAAATATATATCTGATATGGTTCTCAGAATTGGGTGTGGCAAATTGGCTTGATAGCGCCCCCTGCAAAATTTCAATGAAGTAGCCCTCGGACTACGTTTCACCTAGATGTATGAAATTCAGTGGGAACATGTAACATCCCAAGACTTAAAAAAAAAGTCTCTTGGTGCCATGAGCTAAACCCAACAGGAAGTCAGCCATTTTGAATCTAATGTGAAATTTTGGTGTATTTCTGGTCATTTACAGGGGTCATACTTTAACGAACTCCTCCTAGAGAATTCATCAGATCAACTTGAATTTTGGGCAGTGGAATCTGTAGACCTTCATGATGTAAAGTTGTGGTATTCGCTGTAGATCGTTGAACGGCGTGGGCGTGGCGAGGCGTCAAATTTCCATGTTTCGCCACAAAACTGTTTACAGGCTCCATCCTTTAACGAACTCCTCCTACAGAATTAATCAGATCAACTTGAAATCTTGATAGTGCATTCTCAAGACCTTCACAATGAAAAGTTGTGCTAATCGTGGTAGATCGTTGAACGGCGTGGGCGTGGCGAGGCATCAAATTTCCATGTTTCGCCACAAAACCATTTACAGGCTCCATACTTTAACGAACTCCTCCTACGGAATTGATCAGATCAACTTCAAATCTTGCCAGTGCAATCTAAAGACCTTTGTGAAGAAAAGTTGTGCTAATTGTGGTAGATCGTTGAATGTTGTGGGCGTGGCAGTGCACGAAATTTGATGTTTCACTTCAGAGGTTGTGAAACTTTTGATTTGATGTCAGTCTTTGGATTGGCTGTGGCAAATTGGCTCGATAGCGCCCCCTAAATAATTTCAACGAAGTAGCCCTCGGACTACGTTTCACCTAGATGTACGAAATTTGGTAGGCACATGTAACATCCCAAGACTTGAAAAAGCATGAGCTAAACCCAACAAGACTTTCGTGATGAAAAATTGTGCTAATCATTGCAGATCGTTGAACGGCATGGGTGTGGCGAGGTGTCGAACTTCCATGTTTCGCCACGAATCCATTTACAGGCTCCATACTTTAACAAACTTCTCCTACAAAATTAATCAGATCAACTTCAAATCTTGCCAGTGCAATCTCAAGACATTCACGACATAAAGTTCTGCTAAATGTGGTAGATCGCCAAACCGCGTGGGCGTGGCAGCGCACGAATTTTGATGTTTCGCCACGAAACAGGAAGCTGTTTTTGAGAGGCTAGGGATGCTCTTAAACTCAAGAAATTTGGCACACACATCACAAGTGGTAAAACTTTTGATTTGATGGGGGTCATTGGGTTGGGTGTGTTGAATNGTAAATAACATTATTAATAGTACGGTCTAGACCTGCTCTATATGTAAAGTGTCATGAGATGACTTTTGTTGTGATTTGGCGCTATATAAATAAAATTGAATTGAAATTGAATTGAATTGAATTGAATTGAATTTTGACTCAAATACCGCATACATATGTGGAAAATTATAATGCTATTGTGGAATTACATTTTCATTTTCAATTTTACATTATCATTTGAATTAAGTCTTCTACATGGTTCCATACCTTTATGCTTCTCAATCTGTAATGTTTAAAATCTGACTCTTGGTCCAGTGTCTCTAGAAAAGTTTTCATTTGGTCAATGTCAGCAGATGGAGGTTGGCTTTACGAATTTCCATAATAGTTCCTGAAGATAGTTTCAATCTCTTTGGGTTCTTAGGTTATTAGTATCTGGTTAGTAAGTGTATCCCTTATCTTATGAAGTGTCTTTTTGCGAGTAATATGGTTGCTATATGGTCCTTTTTATTCATAAAAAAATAGTCAATTCTAGCATAACTTTTATTCGGTGCTGAGTAATGTGAAAAGTCCCTTTTAGAGGGATGCAGTTCTCTCCAAATATCAACTATACCAAATCCTTTAAATATTGTCTTGATCATTTTGTAACATGGTTATTAGGGCCCAAGCAGTGACTGCTGCGAGGTCCCTATTGTATTGCAAGGAGTTATTATTATTATTATTATTATGAGGGCCCGAGCACCGAATGGTGCGAGGACCCTATTGAATTGCAAGGAGTTATTATTATTATTATTATTAGGGCCTCTTGCAGCCATGCCCTACACCCAACAGAAAGTCGGCCATTTTGAATTTTATGGTCATTTTTGGCAATTTACATGTTCCATACTTTAGCGAACTCCTCCTAGAGAATTAATCAGATCAACCTCAAATTTGGCCAGTGCAATCTTAAGACCTTTGTGATGAAAAGTTGTGCTAATCGTTGTAGATCGTTGAACGGCGTGGGCGTAGCGGGGCGACCATTTTGAACGTTTCGCCATGAAACATCAAGTTGTTGTAATTCGAAGGTACAGTGTCCAATCTACCTCAAACTTTACATTTTTGATAAGACTCCTGGCCTGCACACATCTACATGTCAATATTCAGTCATAGTCATAGCGTCACCTACTGGCAACAGGAAATGACATGTTTTAGACTTTGATGTACTCCTCCTTGTAGGGTGACCAGATCTACCTCAAATGTGGTCAAAAAAGCCTTAACACCTTGATGATGCTTTATTGTGAAGATTGTGAGTTTTCATCAAACGATGTTACCTTGGCGGCGCGGCGAATTTCGATGTCTCGCCATGAAACTACAAGGTGTTGTAATTTGGCTGTACACGGTCAAATCTACCCCAAATTTCACATGCTGGACAAGAGTCCAGGCCTGAAGACATCGACATGCCAAAATTCAGTCATAGTCATAGCGCCACCTACTGGCAACAGGAAGTTACAGGCGCTATATTATAACGTACTACTCCTAGCAGCTTACTCATATCCACTTCAAATTTGGTCAGTAAAACCTTAAGACCTTGGTGATGCTTTATTGTGAAGATTTTGAGTTTTCATTGAACGCTGTTGCCATGGCAACGCATTATTCTGATATGGTTCTCAGAATTGGGTGTGGCAAATTGGCTCGGTCGCACCCCCTACAAAATTTCAACAAAGTAGCCCTCGCCGTACGATTTTCCTAGATATACAAAATTTGGTAGGCACATGAAACATCCCAAGACTTTAAAAAAAGTCTCTTGGTGCCATGAGCTAAACCCAACAGGAAGTCGGCCATTTTGAATTGAATGTCAAATTTTGGTGTATTTTTGGCCATTTATAGGGGTCATACTTTAACGAACTCCTCCTACAGAATTGATCAGATCAACTTCAAAGCTTGGCAGTGCAATCTAAAGACATTCATGATGAAAAGTTGTGCTAATTGTTGTAGATCGTTGAACAGCGTGGGCGTGGCGAGGCGTCGAATTTCCTTGTTTTGCTACGAAACCATTTACAGGCTCCATACTTTAACAAACTCCTCCTACGGAATTGATCAAATCAACTTCAAATTTTGGCAGTGCAATCTAAAGACCTTTGTGATGAAAAGTTGTGCTAATTGTGGTAGATCGTTGAACGTCGCAGGCATGGCAGTGCGCGGAATTTGATGTTTCGCCATGAAACTGGAAGTTGTTTTTGAGGGGCTAATTATGGTGTTAAAGTCATGAAATCTGGCACACAGTTCAGAGGTTGTGAAACTTTTGATTTGATTTGCAAATTGGCTCCATAGCGCCCCCTACAATATTTAAAAGAAGTAGCCCCCGTTGTACGTTTCATTTAGATGTACGAAATTTGGCAGGCACATGTAACATCCCAAGACTTGAAAAAAAGTCTCTTGGTTCCATGAGCTAAACCCAACAGGAAATCGGCCATTTTGAATTTAATGTAAGATTTTGGTGTATTTATTGCCATTTAGAGGGGTCATACTTTCACAAACTCCTCCTAGAGAATTCATCA
>NTHP01000114.1:87084-112284 GCA_003416845.1 Oplegnathus fasciatus | reverse complement strand
GCCATCTTGAGTGTTTCGCCATGAAACATCAAGTTGTGGTAACTCAAATGTACATTGTCCAATCTGCCACAACCTTCACATGTTTGATAAGAGTCCCGGCTCTAAGACATCTACATGCCACTATTCAGTCATAGTTGTAGTGCCCCCCAACTGACAGCAGGATGTCAGCCTTATGTGACAAAGATCATCTGATTTACATGAACTTTACATGGTGTGGTCTACAAATGACATCCAGCAACATGATGTATAATAAGTGTGTGTTCTCTCGTGCCACATAGTGGACAGGGAAAGTGACATTTATCTCGTTCAGGCAGTGTCCAGCGCTCACTAAAATTCAAAGCCATGTCGACCAGCCGCAAGGCTGCGAGGGCCCGCTCAACGCTGCTTTAATTAGGGCCTGAGCAGCGACCGATGCAAGGTCCCTTTTGAATTGCAAGGAGTTATTATTATTATTATTATTATTTTTTTTTTAGTCATTGAGCTCATTTTTGAGGGGCAAGACATGCTCCAAAACGCATTAAACTTGGCATGCACATCAGAAGTGGCGAAAATTCTAATCTGATATGGGTCTCACAGTTGGGTGTGGCAAATTGGCTCAACAGCGCCCCCTACAGTCAAAAACCAACCGCTTAGTTTCACCTACAGGGCTGAAATTTGGTAGGCACACGTATCATCTCCAGATGTACAAAAAAGCCTCTTGCAGCCATGCCCTAAACCCAACAGGAAGTCGGCCATTTTGAATTTTGTGGTCATTTTTGGCGATTTACATGTTCCATACTTGAACTCCTCCTAGAGAATTAATCAGATCAACCTCAAATTTGGCCAGTGCAATCTTCACACCTTCGTGATGAAAAGCTTTGCTAATCGTTGTAGATCGTTGAATGGGGTGGGCGTGGCGAGGTGACCATTTTGCATGTTTTGCCATGAAACATCAAGTTTTTGTGATTCTAAGGTACAGTGTCCAATCTGCCCCAAACTTCACATGTTTGATAAGACTCCTGGCCTGATGACATCTACTTGCCAATATTCATTCATAGTCCTAGCGCCACCTGCTACAACACAAAACTATTTACAGGCTCCATATTTTAACAAACTCCTCCTACAGAATTGATCAGATCAACTTCAAATCTTGGCAGTGCAATCTAAAGACCTTTGCGGTGAAAAGTTGTGCTAATCTTTGTAGATCGTCGAACGATGTGGCCGTGGCGTGGCGGCCATTTTGAGCGTTTTGCCATGAAACATCAAGCTGTTGTAACTAAAATATACATTGTCCGATCTGCCCCAAACTTCACATGTTTGATAAGAGTCCCGGCCTGATGACATCTACTTGCCAATATTCAGTCAAAGTCATAGCGCCACTGACAGCAGGAAGTCAGCCTTATGTGACAAAGAGCATCTGATTTACATGAAATTTACATGGTGTGGTCTACACATGATATTCAGCAACATGACGTATAATTAGTGTGTGTTCTCTCGCGCCACATAGTGGATAGGGAAGTGACATTTATCTCGTTCAGGCAGTGTCCAACGCTCACTAAAATTCAAAGCCATGTCGACCGGCCTCCCGTGAGGACATCGCGGCTGCCTCTCCCTCCAGCGTGTGCAAGGCTGCGAGGGCCCGTTCAATCAAGTCATTCTGAGGCAGAAAACACCGTTCAGTCACATAGTAGGAGCTGCAATCACTTTTTGGCATGTAGAAAGCTGCATATTGCTGGTTGTATTTTTCCTTTGAACATATTTCAACAGGTAAAAGGTACTAGGTGAGCTATAATCTTTCAAATATAACACCCAACAATGAAATCAAGTCATTTTGAGGCAGAAAACACCTACACTGAAAAAAGTCACCTCTCAAAAACAAGAAAAAAACCACTAAAATGAGGTAAGTATTACTTGAAATAAGCAAAATTATCTGCCAGCAGAACAAGAAAATTTTACTTGCCAAGATTTTTTAAAACAAGTAAAAATATCTTGTGTCAAATAACCCACAAGTATCTTAAAACCAGTACAGCAACACTAAAAACAAGTGTATTTGTGTAGATATAAAGAAGATTTAAGAATTATTTTCTCAACATGTAGGAAAATGTGCTTAAATTTAGCAAATGCTAGTGCCATTGTCTTGAAATAAGGATGTGTTTAGACATTATATCTTAAAACCAGTATAGCTACACTAAAACCAAGTACATTTGTCGAGATATAAAGAAGAATTAATAATTATTTTCTCAATATGTAGGAAAATGTGCTTAAATTTGCTATTGGAATTGTCTTGAAACAAGGCTATATTCCCTGAAGTTTACAGACAGAGAAAAATAGCATATTGTGGCAGGTAATGCAGAATCAAAGATGGGAAGCACCTCTCAGTGATATCAATCTTTCATTGACATGTGACACAGAGTATAAGAGCAGTAATAAAAGGAGTCAAGAAATGTAACAGCCACCTCATTAATGGTTAAAACTATAAAACAACACAAAAATGACAATTACCAACACAAACCACCATGTTCTGAACAGACACATTACAAACACTAACAAAAAGTAACATTTGCATTTGGAACATAAAACAGCAAACTTAGCAAACTAGTCAGTCCAGCACTAGGCATGCTGGGAAATGTAGGCCGTCACAACAATACTGTGCTTAAAATAAGATAAATGTACTTGTACTACTACTAGAAATTAGATTGGCTTGCTTAAAGTTCGAGTCTAAACATTGTTTCTTTAAACAATGGGCTTCCAAGNTCTGATATGGGTCTCACGGTTGGGTGTGGCAAATTGGCTCAACAGTGTCCCCTACAGTCGAAAACCAACCGCTTAGTTTCACCTACAGGGCTGAAGTTTGGTAGGCATACGTATCATCTCCAGATGTACAAAGAAGCCTCTTGTAGCCATGCCCTAAACCCAGCAGGAAGTCGGCCATTTTGAATTTTGTGGTCATTTTTGGCGATTTACATGTTCCATACTTTAACGAACTCCTCCTAGAGAATTCATCAGCTCAATTTCAAATTTGGCCAGTGCAATCTTAAGACCTTCATGATGAAAAGTTGTGCTAATCGTTGCAGATCGTTGAACGGTGTGGGCGTGGCGAGGCAACTATTTTGCACGTTTCGCCATGAAACATCAAGTTTTTGTAATTCGAAGGTACAGTGTCCAATCTGCCCCAAACTTCACATGTTTGAATAGACTCCCGGCCTGTACACATCCACATGCCAATATTCAGTCACAGTCATAGCGCCACCTACTGACAACAGGAAATGACATGTTTTAGACTTTGATGTACTCCTCCTAGCAGGGTGACCAGATCTACCTCAAATGTGGTCACAAAAGCCTGAACACCTTGATGATGCTTTATTGTGAAGATTGTGAGTTTTCATCAAACGGTGTTACCGTGGCGGCGCGGCGAATTTCGATGTCTCGCCATGAAACTACAAGCTGTTGTAACTCGGCTGTACATGGTCAAATCTACCATCGGCCAAATCAGCCATTTTAAATTTAATGTCAAGAGTCCAGGCCTGAAGACATCGACATGCCAAAATTGAGTCATAGTCATAGCGGCACCTATTGGCAACAGGAAGTTACAGGCGCTATATTATTACNTGTCCAATCTGCCCCAAACTTTTTTGATAGTTTGATAACAGTAAGTTTGATAACAGTCCCGGCCTGAAGACATCTACATGCCAATATTCAGTCAAAGTCATAGCGCCACCTACTGACAGCAGGAAGTCAGCCTTATGTGACAAAGATCATCCGATTTACATGAAATTTATACGGTGTGGTCTACAAATGATATCCAGCAACATGACGTACAATTATTGTCTGTTCTCTAGCGCCGCACAGTGGACAGGGGAACTGACATTTATCTCGTTCAGGCAGTGTCCAACGGTCACGAAAATTCAAAGCCATGTCGACCGGCCTCCCGTGAGGACACCGCGGCTGCCGCTCCCCCCGACGTGCGCAAGACTGCGGGGGCCCGTTCAACGCTGCTTGCAGCTTTAATTATTATTATTATTGATATGAATCTGATAAGACACCAAATCCACTGACACAACAACCCAATCACTTAAAGATGTAGTCTACGATTCTAGTCCAGTACACTTTTTGTCAAATTCAGATAATATCTCCTCACAGTGTGCTAGCTTTCCGTTCTGTGTGTGCGCTGAAAAAAAAGTCTGGTGTTCATACACAGCCCTGGCTCTAAACAGGAAACAAACAGAGTGGCTACGGTAGAGCCACCAACCCAGGTCGTCAAATGCAGACGCTTTCGCTGCATTTCCACTAAACATTTTGGTATAATATGTCACAACTCGTGCTCGCACACAGAAGTGAGTTTGAAGGAGCACTGAAGGGAGAGGTGTATTTTCTTGGTTGTTGAGTTCAAATATCAACAAGCTTTCCCCAGAATCGAAGACTACACCTTTAATTAATGGTTTCCTCTGATTTTGCTGTTCAAGCCATATTCAGACATACAATTATCAATTACACTTAACCTCTTCACACAACAACCCACTCTACTCCCCTACTTGGTCTCTTTTCTTTGTTAGTTTGTTTGTTTTTCTCTTTCTATTCCCCCCACCCCCCACCCTTTTTTTATTTTATTCTATTTTATTTATCATTATTATCTATTTATCTATTTTATTAACATGCCTACATAATCACTTATTTTTTGTTATGTATTTTTCTGTTTCATTCATTCCTTCATCCTAAACATGGCTGAAGGATGGGACCACCTCAGACTAGACCCTGGCGACGGGAGGGCCTTGGGGGGCTGGACTGGTTTGGGACAGTTTCATATCAGAAAACCTCCTCTGCTAATACAAAGCTGCTCCTCCAACCCAGGTGAACAGACCCCTCCCGGAGGGGTGGAGGCTGTTCTACAGGAATCGGACCCGCAACAGGCCAGCCACCTCCTATTCACTTCACTTCATATTCACTGTTGGTCAGTCCACCACCAGTGGCAAGAGTGGTGTGCATTCATTCCTTTTTTACATCAATGTATTTATGGCAAGAGAAACTCATTTATGTGACGTAAATGTAATCAGTAATCAGTACAGAAATCTCATGATTTCACAGGAGGCACACTACATGGCTAATGCACACTAAAACTGTTCATATGAAATCACTGCATTTCTGTCATTGTTTTTGCAGCTAAGGATACCCAAATCCTGATGATCTCAGCCAACTGAAAGTCAAAGGAATTGAATGAGTCACTGTAAGGTTTGTCAACACAAGAATGTAGAGCTAAGATGACATATTGAATTACACAACTATCTCAGAAAAGTCATATGCAAACATCCTCCATGATACCAACATTAGGTCAACCATTGCTTCAACTCTTTTTTCTGTTTTTAATTTTTATTATCGTTTGTTGACTTATTTTGTTTTATTTCTGTATAAAATTACCTTGTTTGACATCACTAACTATGGAAAAAATTTTATTTCAAAATGAACAGTAAGTTCTTACTGGTCTCTTGAACGCTGTTTAAACTTCATGATGTGTAAGCAGTCTAGTTTGGTGGTGAGGCAAAGAGCTAACTGGGCTATCTTGTTATATAGTATTAAGAATTTTTACAGTACCAATAATGACCAACAATTGGTGGTTATTGCCCGTAGGTATGAATGTGAGTGTGAATAGTCTGTCTGTCTCTGTGATTGACTGATGACCTATCCAGGGTGTACCCTGCCTCTGACCCAGTGTCTGTTGGGACAGGCTCCAAACAACTATTTGCTATGTGAAGATATAGTTGAGTAATGGCGTCCTGATCTGTGTTGCTTCTCTGTTCTTTGTTTTGGAGACAGGACGGCTGCGCGTACATGTTGGCGCATGTGAGTCCGCACTGCGTTTATAAAGAGACGAAGAGAGCGACCTTCCACACAGCACTGTAAAAGCGAGATGGTAGAGCGCAGTCCGAAGTGTTCAGCTGAAGGCATACACAACCATCAAACTTTAGCTACCTAAAGCATATTTTACTTGATGTTTTAGGTAGGTAGCGTTAGCAGGATAGATAGCAAGCTAATAATTAGCTCCTAGCGAGCAACAGCAGGCGCCAACTGTGTTTGAGGGTGTGTGTCTGTGTGTTTGTGTTCAGTTGGGCCTCTGACTAAACTCAGCACTCACCAGAAACTCCGGTTCTTTCTGTCATTTTCCTTGCAGCTGCCGACAGGTTGAGAAGCGAGAGTGAAGATAAATCTACGTTTTAATCCTAAAAGTTTAAAAAATAAACTCTGAGCTCTCCTCTTGCTGGTAAACGGCTCTGGATCAGAGCAGAATCCCGTGCGACTCCGGGTGTTTATTCCTCCAGAAGCTCCGGCTCTGCCCTCGGCTCTCTCCTCCAAAGCTCCCCAGTGCTCAGCAGCTGTCTGTCGGCGAGGAGGGCTCTGTCCCTCTGCTGGTCCGCTCCGCCTGGTTTCCCCACACAACACTCTGCAAAGCCCTGCGATACACACTCAAGTTGAATATTTACTTTTACTATTTATTTATAGATTATTTATAGATGGTTTTGTTGAGTTCTATTTTGTTTCTGTCGAGTTTGAATGAAGCGTGTCCATTTGCGGCCATTTGTTTTGGTCTGAGATGCTGTACCCTAGTGTGACAACTACTGGTTCTGAATGTTGTTTTTCACCTTTAGTGTCTTCTATCAGAACAGAGGTTGGCACATCACGCCTGTTATACTACGGTCCTTGGTCCTGGAACGATTTGCAGGCCAAGCTCAAACTTTAGACCCATATCTCTTTAAATGATTTTAAACTTACAATAATGGAAGTTGTCACTGTTGGCTGCAGTTGTTTCAACTGACAAGCACATGACTAAATGTTGCAGCCATGTTTGTGCACTATATTGTGTAATGTGTTTTTTGTCGTGCTTGTTGTTGTGATTTGGTGTTGTTGTCCTGTTGTGTGTTGATGCTGCTGCTTGACTCTTGTCTTGGCTAGGTCTCACTTGTAAAAATCTCAGTGTGATTTCCTAGTTAAATAAAGGTTATAATAAAAAAAATAAGTTACTGTTCATTAAACTTTGTTGTAGCCCGGGAACTCTGGCTGCAAATTTCTTTTTCCTAGGATAGCGAAGGAAAGTCACGAGCACGAAATTGTTCATCCAATCATAGCGAACAAACGTTCTTGACGTCAAACCCTTGATTGGTTTGATTTAGGCATGGGGAAGAACATGGTTAGGGTTAGGGTAAAAATATCAGGGTCAAGCCAATCAGAGGCAGAGTAGGGATTTTCCTTCGCCATCCTAGAAAAAAAAATATTGTCTCCCGGCTAGGCCTTCACTAGTACATTGTATCATGGAAACAGTAACTTAGTTACTCACTCGCCCCGGCCAAGGCTCCAGCCTCCGTCCAGTAACTGTGGAATCGGGCCCGTAGATACAAGTGTCGGCTCAGCTCCTGCTTGACCACTGTCCAGTAGGTTTTCAGGCGAACAGTAGCGGTGCAGCAGCGGTCGCGTGGTCCTTTGTCTACCTGGCTTCTCCTCACTCGGCTGGCGTCCTCACGGCCTTACATACACCCTCCTCCCACCTGCAGCTCCACTTCCTGGTCTCTGAATGACTCCTCAGCATCCTGCTCCCGACTGAGAATTGGCTGGTACAGCTGTCAGTCCTATTGCTCAATCAGGTTAATTGTCCAGACTATTGTGCTTTGAGTCCGGTAGGTTGTACACTACGGTGGAAAATACTACAACACACAACAAGCTATACAATCTACACACTTCTAGTGAGTCATAAGTGATGATTGGGAGGGGTTATTTTTGTATGAGTCTATACATTGTTTTTTTTAAGGAAAATCCTACTCATTATACCTTTAACAAATAGACACAGAAAATACTTAAGCGATGAGGGTCATCATTCATTGTTCATCATAGTCTCAATGAGAGTTGCTTGCTATCATCTGCAGTGCACCAATTTTCATGCATCCATACTCTCCTGCTGCACTTATTTCACTTGAATTGGAAAGTGACTGTCACTCCAAACATGGGCTGTGACTGAGGAGGAACTTGGTACAGGGAACTGGTAAAAATACGTAGCTGCAATTGCAATATGACATCATTTCACCCACAGTTGCCACACAGCCACCGCAGTGTTCTGTAGAACTTGGGAATTAAGAAATGACTCAAGTCTATATTCTGCATGTCAATTTATTTGGCTCACAGGATTAAACTGTTTATTGTGTAAAACATTTTGTTCTGTTCTTGCATTTTGTTTTGTTTTTTCTAATTTAACTTACTGTATGCCTGTGCCCTATGTTGAATTGAGTTCATATGAGAAATTAGGAATTGAGTTCGTATGAGAAAAAATCCACCTTACCGCCTAGGAATAACCTTCCCTTCGATTAATTACTTTCATATAGATAGATAGATAGGATATACATGTAGACCTGTATACAGACATATGTATATGTATAAATACACATGTACAACGTATTCACCCCCTTGGACTTATTCATTCTCAATTTTTTGAACACAGTGAATCACAGCAGATTACAATCTTGAGTCTTTCTGTGGTTAAGGTGAAAGCTGACACGTGCTGTGTAGAAAGAGCCAGGACCCTAAGCATGACTGAGATCATATGGGCTTTATCTGTTTGCTTATCTGCTGGTTGTACCCCTATGTGAAATTGAGTGCTGTGATTCCTACCAGTAGTCTCTAGTGTAGAAACAGTCCCTGTGAAAAGTGTTGACATCTTCACTAGGGGTGAGAACATGTTTTTGTAATGTGGATTTTGGGTTTCATTTTGTCATTTGTAATTATTCACACAGACAGCCAAATCTAGGCAGATTTACTGCTGCAGCATTTTTATTTCCGCATTTTCAAAACAAACAACCTTTATTGTACGCTGAGGAGTGTTCTTATTGACACTTTTGAGTGAACACGTGTCAGAATTGTTTGGAATGTCTAGTTTTGCTTTGTTATAATTCTTAAGTCTACGGTGAAATTGACCAAACCAGCTGTTGGACCCTCTGGACACAAATGTACTAAAATAGCTTGTCACACCTTAATAAAATGAACTCCATTTAACTTATTGTGTCACAGTAATACAGGCAAATATGCAAGCACTTATCTTGTGTTTTATATTTGTAATTAAATTAACGGTCAATTTGTACAGATCTGCTTTCATAAATTCTACTTGCATCCACTGGGATTAAGTGTGTTACACAAAAGCAGAATAACACGAAAAAACATGAAAGGTCTGGAGTGGCAGGAAACACATTACATCATATGGCAGGCTGAGTGTGGCTTATTTCAGTGTGAAATTATCCTCAGTATAGCCTAGTTGATTTGTATTCCACAATGAAATTTATGTGCCCAACTGGTAAACAAGCTGACACTGAAACTCAGGAAAACGCTTCACACACAACTGTACATAGACTGTAGTCTATGACCTCATAAAATTAATAAATTGGCATGAGCTAAACCTGAGTCCTCATATGGGACAAAGAAGTTGTGTTCAAATTAAAATCAGTTGAATGGTTAGGCACTTCCAAGCTCTTTGTTTATTTTCTAGGGTCAAAGAAAGTACACAGATTAGAGGTCCCTTTATTTAGATAACATATATAATCTCTCATATTCACTCTGTAATTTGAGGTGATTTTCTGATGAATAAACCCCTTGGTCACCTCTTCTCTTCTCCCACATCACTGACTAATCACTCCCAGCCCTTTGCTACATACAATATCAGGAGGCTATCTGTAATAAAGCAATGTCTTTCACAACATCCATGAGACTGAGTAGCAAAAGTTTGTTAAAACAGAGAACATTTAAACAAATGTGAAAATAAAATTCATGAAACAGAGGCAAAATTAAAAAAAAAAACTTTTTGTGGTGAAAAGGCTTTGTTGAATGTTTTAGAGCACAATGTCCATTATTTTCAAAGACAGCGCAGCTGGACATGATAGATTTCAGAAAGCTGAACTTTGACTTTATGCCAGATACAAGTACATACATCAACATCTGGAATGTGAGCCCATCTTCTGATTCTTCTGATTAGACTTTGGTGAGTGTGTTAGATAATCCATTCGATTTTTTCAAAGTTAAGTAAATACAATGGGGTTTTCTGAGCGCACTCACAAGTAACTGCAAAGTAAGACTGTCTGCACATTAAAGCATCATTGAAGTCTGGAATATATTTAGCCTAGCTTAGCATTAAGACTGGAAGCAGGGGTAAACTGCTCATTAAGCCATGAAGAGAAAAATTACACCTTCCAACTACTTTGAAGCTGTCTGATTTACATATTATATATTGTGAACTAGCTGGTCAACCAGTTGACTCAAGGATTGGGTTTGTTGACAGTAGTTTGTACAGGGCTCTAACCTCCAAAATGAGGACAGGACTTTTGAGATGTGTGGAGTCACTGCACATAGTGGGTGTTAGTCAAGAAATAATGTTCCCTTAAAACATTAATTATTTTCTATTGCTGTCTTTATTTAGTATATCTGTATTATGTATACAGACAATATATCATGTCAAATACATTCATGAAAATTACTTTTTTTCATGTTTGAGGGAGCTATGGTAGCAGTTTATGTCTGATCCAGTCTGTTTTAAAGCAACTTGGCACGTCCTGGACCTCTCCCTGTACTGGAGAGGACTTGGAATTGGAATTCATCTTCACATAAGCATATTTCACTAAATGTTTTAAGTGAATGACTTGAAGGGGTTTCATTGTTTCTAGATCAAGTCCAGGTAGGATACAAACCAAAAGCTGAGGATAAGATCATCATAAATGCATTCATCCTGCATTAAGCCCCGTGGATTACTTAATATTTGATTATATTTAAATTCTCCAAGAGGCAAAAATGTCTGTTTGAATTTTGCTAAACAAAGGTAGCTGGCATTGATTGGGTCTGCTTTCCTGAGTTTGTTCCTGCCACTAAAATGTTTCAGTTTGATCCTCAACACCACACATGCAAAGAGGGGTTTTACCCCGGCAAGTACTGAAAATGCCATATATTTTTATGATTTGTTTTATCCAGGAGATACATGCGGAAATCATTACATTGGATTCAGACTAAGATACGTTTGCTTTCAACTGTTACCATTTAGATATTACAGGCTGGAATCCTGAATGTAACCTGGTTTATATTAGGCATGCACCCATTTTGACAGTGCATACAGATGAGATATAATCCCAGACTGGGTCCTCCGCCAAATTTCACGTTTCATTAGAAAATAAAAAACTACTGGCCAGAGGATAGCTATTTAAAACAGTATGACCGATTTTTACTTCTTTATGTCAGAAAGAAGTATCCGCTGTCGTACCACCAGACTCTAGAGCAGCTTCTTTCCTCATCCTCCACACTCCACCAATATTAATAGTTTTTTGTTTGTTCCATCTTGTTTTATTGTGCGTGTAGCTTAAAGGGACTGCAATTTGAATTTCATTTAGGGCTATACAACCTTGTGTTGTAAAATGACCCCCCACCCCTTAATATTTAGTATATTTATTTTTCCTTCCATCATCATACCTTGTATTTCAGCCCCAATTCTACTTGTGTTTGCAGAATTTAGGAATTTGTATTATTCAAGCACTATTTTTACACAATGCCTAAAACAAGTTTGTTTAATGATGTTCATCACCTTTTGGTTTTTCAATTTCAAAGTTTTTCCAAAATATTCAATGGGCCTGAGGTCTAAGTAACTGGTAAAGAAAATCATACAAGTCAGCACTCCATCTTCCCGGGACTGTATCTTCCATGCATGTCTAGGCTTACTGTTGCATTGACAAATGAAAGATCTTCCATACAACTTTAGGCCAAAGGGGATGGAATGTCGGGCGGCACAGTGGCTCAGTGGTAAGCGCTATAGCTTCACAGCAAGAAAATCTTCAGGTCGAATCCAGCAGGCAGCTGGGGCATTTCTGTGTGGAGTTTGGATTTTTTCCAAGTGCCTGCGTGGGTTTTTCCCACAATCCAAAGACATGCAGGTCAGGTGAACTGGAAACTGTAAATTGCCTGCAGGTGTGAATGGTTTATGTGTTAGGGTGAGCCCCTTCCCCTGGCCAGTGTGAGCTGGGACTGTCTCCAGCCCCCTGCGTCCCTGCACATGGTATATATAACAGATGAATGGGATGGGTTAAGAGGCATCCACTGAGTAAAAATTTGGAAATTAGTTCTTAATGTTGACAGCACTCATTACTAGATAGTACAGTCAGACTTTCGGATCCGATCACAATACTTGTCCTCAGTACTAGATATGAAAGCCAAAGAATGCTGTGACACCAAATACATCATATCCATACACTCCAATCACATTTGGTAGAAGATATCAATTTAAAGACTTGTCAGGATCACCAGCTAACCTTTCATTTCTACACAGCATCACTGCCCTATACATGGATTTGTACATGTACAATACCTACCTCTAAGAAACAATTTCAGAGACATACCCAAGAGAAAAGAATGAGGATATGAATCGACTTCTTGATTTGAGCCTCACTGATATCATTACAAACCATTTCAATGAGAGTTATTTTTAGCAAAAGTTAACACATAGATGACACATGGGGGAAAGGAAGGATCAACGAGGACACTTATCTGGAAGGAAAAGAAAACGAGGGAGGGAGAGGGACGAGAAAAGAGAATAGCCCATTCCAAAAGTCCAGGCAGGGGTAAACTGTAATTCAGTCAAGTCATCATGTTGGGGTCAGTACTCTGATTCCTACCCCAACGTACAATGCCACTTTAACGCCACAACTGCTTTCTGTCCTCTTTGTGATAGCCTCATTTGGTGAAAGCGGCCACCACAGCCCATAACAGCTCACTGGTGTTGGCCTTCATGCTCTCCCCCTCAGGCTCCAGTTCCAGCAGCTGCCGCACTCTCTTCATGGCCAGGTCGTATTGGTCGTCTAGCAGTGGGGCAAAGGCATTTTCCAGGACATCGGAGGAATGGGCTAAGAAGATGAGTGCAAGCAGCCGCTTGTCCATTCGATGGGGGTCGTTCACCCACTTGTCCAGTACAGCCTCCTGGACCTTCTTGATGAGGCGCTGCTTGATGTTGCTGTTGGTCAGAGGATGTGTGGTCATATCAAAAAGCAGGAAGTTCTGCTTCTCAGTAGTGAGGACACCTTTTTCCACCAAGTTTTTGGCCAGCCGTTCACGGACGTTCCGCAGTTGATAATGAAGCTTTAGGGGGTTCCATGTCTCTCCTAAAGACGAGATGATAAAACACAAGACAGTTAATGCTGTCACAAAATACGTGCTCATCTACGTACATCTATGATGAGGTGCTGTGACAATAGACAATAGAACACACCTTTCATCCCCACCAAGTGGTCGCTAAAGTCACGGATCTGAGAGTTTCCTGACGCATTAAAGATAAGAGGTAAATAAGAGTTTTGATGTGGTTTTGTACTAAAGCAGAAATAAACAGCCATGAAAGACTGGAGTCTGGCATTCTGGCATTTTCTCCCATTCCACCTCTGTGTGTCTCATTTGCAACTTCTATTCAAACATCAGACGTGCAGGACGGTAAACTACATAAAATAACACAATGACTCTAATGTTGCTTTGCTGTGTGCAAAAATTGCATCTCAAACAGAGCCATTGTATTTAATCTTTTATCAGTTTATTTGACTATAAAGGACCATCTTCGCAGTTCTTTAGATTCAGTGGAAATGCAAACTAGAATGACCAAAGCAGATTTTTAGTTCCCTGTTTATTTCTGAGGACTCCTAAATTCCTGGTGTTATCTGGTCACAAAGGGCTTTATTCCTATTTTAATGCAGTCTGTGTCAGCCTAATCAAAAATAACAGTTATCCGAAGCATATTCACATCAGCTGCTGTTTGACAGGCGGTTTGTGGATGAGATTTAAAACACAACTTTCGACTTTTAATTTCACAATTCATACAAATAGCACTCATAACCTATATATGCTATAATTGCAGACATACACTTGTAAACAGCCTGCATTAGCAAACCACATGTGATGGATAGCTCAAAATTAAGTTGGGTACAAACAGAATGAGGCAGTATGGATCCATTTTGTTTATAGATCTCTTATCACATATACCACCAGTGTGGAGCTGTGGGCCAATGAAGCAGCTGAACTCACCACTAAGTAATTCGATCCAGCTCTGCACGGTCTCCGGTGGTTGGGTGTCCTTGATGTGTTTTAAGGCTTCATCCAGGAGCACGTCACCTGTTGGAGCATCTGACTTACAAATCACCTGCAAATTTCATTCAGAATGATGACAGCCAGTTACAAGGTGTAGTCACTGAAATAGATGCAAAATGACCCTTTTCTTTTAATTCATCAAGGCACTGCTCACAATTCTGACTGATGTTCACTGTCACATCAGATACCAAAACGGCTGATAGCAAATTTGTATATTGTGTGCTTTGCAGTTCACTCACTCAATTACGACTGTATCTAAAATTCACTTTCATTATTGATTAATTTGTCAATGACTTTTTCTGATTAATTGTTTGGTCTAGTAAACATGAAAAAATAGTAATAATTAAAGCTACAAGCAGCGTTGAACGGGCCCTCGCACCCTTGTGCACGTCGGGGGGAGCGGCAGCCGCGGTGTCCTCACAGGAGGCCTGTCGACATGGCTTTGAATTTTCGTGACCGTTGGACACTTCCTGAACGAGAAAATTATCACTTCCTGTGTCCACTATGTTGCCCAAGAGAACACACACAAAAACGTCATGGCACTGGATATCATGTGTCGACCACACCATGTAAATTTCATGTAAATCGGATGATCTTTGTCACATAAGGCTGACTTCCTGTTGTCAGTAGGCGGTGCTAAGACTATGACTGAATATTGGCACATAGATGCGTTCAGGCCATGACTCTTATCAAACATGTGAAGTTTGGGGCAAATTGGACATTTGAGTTACGACAACTTGATGTTTCATGGGGAAATGTGCAAAATGGCCGCCATGCCGTTGGACAATCTACAGGGATGAGCACACCTTTTCATTGTGAAGGTCTTTAGATTGCACTGCCCAAAAGTTGATCTGATGAATTCTCTGGGAGGAGTTCGTCAAAGTATGACCCCTCTAAATGGCAAAATTTGACATTAAATTCAAAATGGCTGACTTCTCGCCACACCCACGCCGTTCAACGATCTACAACGAATAGCACAACTTTTCATCATGAATGTCTTCAGATTCCACTGCACAAAATTCAAGTTGATCTGATGAATTCTCTCGGAGGAGTTCGTTAAAGTATGACCCCTGTAAATGGCCAAAAATACACCAAAATTTGACATTAGATTCAAAATGGCCGACTTCCTCTTGGGTTTAGCTAATGGCACCAAGAGACTTTTTTGGGAAGTCTTGGGATGTTACATGTTCCCACCGAATTTCGTACATCTAGGTGAAACATAGACCGAGGGCTACTTAGTTGAAATTTTGTAGGGGACGCTTTCGAGCCAATTTGCCACACCTAATTCTGAGAACCATATCAGATATCTATTTTTATCGCTTGTGATGTGTGTGCCAAGTCTCGTGCGTTTTTGAGCATCATTAGCCCCTCAAAAACAACTTCCTGTTTCATGGCAAATGATGCGTCGCCATGGCAACAGCGTTCAATGAAAACTCACAATCTTCACAATAAAGCATCACCAAGATCTTAAGGTTTTACTGACAAAATTTGAAGTAGATATGAGTAAGCTGCTAGGAGTAGTACGTTATAATATAGCGCCTGTAACTTCCTGTCACCAGTAAGTGGCGCTATGACTATGACTCAATTTTGGCATGTCGATGTCTTCAGGCCTGAAAAAAAAATAAAAATAAAATAATAATAATAATAACTCCTTGCAATTCAATAGGGACCTCGCAGCGGTCGCTGCTCGGGCCCTAATAATAATAATAATAATAATAATAACTCCTTGCAATACAATAGGGTCCTCACACCCTTCGGTGCTCAGGCCCTAATAATCTCTACAAAAACAATAGGTTCCTCGCACTTTCAGTGCCAGGGACCAATGGGCCCTGGCACTTTCGTGCTCGGGCCCTAAATATAATATTATATCTCTGACATACCTTATCTGCAGCATAATGACCTAACTACATTTTGCTGATAATACGGTTGTACTTTTACTTAAGATTTTGAATGCAGGACTTACCGGTAATGGAGTACTACAGTATGTATTAAAAGATCTGTATACCACAGGCTTTTGGTCAGACACATTGGAGTTTAGTTGCCAGCAGCAATAATAATTAGACTTCCGAATACTACTGCTACTAACGTTAGCTACTACAGATGCTCGCAGCAGAAGGGTGGCAGGTGACTTAGCGGAGTGGCTGATGTCCCATACAGTCCACATTGCCACAGAACTAGGAGCGCTTGAGACGGTCAGTTTCACGGCACTACGTGCGCATAAAAACACATGGTAGTGTGTGTGTGTGTGTGTGTGTGTGTGTGTGTGTGTGTGTGTGTGTGTATGTATGTGTCTGTTAAACTCCGACATAGACAGCAGAGGACAGAAGCAGCATAGTTTTTTATCACACGACTATTTTGGGACAAACATTTACCCGCCAGTATGGCAGAGAGCCTTCAGAGATTTACTCGCCAAATGGAAAATCTATCCGCATTTGGCGCTTGGCAGGTGTCAATTTCGGACCCTGTTGGGTAGGTATTTGATTTTGAATTTTGGGATAAGGTTTGTTTTTTAAGGTGTTAAGATGTTACCGGCCGAGACTTCCCTTTAAGGAAGGTGGCCTTGTGGGTGACGTGTACATGTGACGTAGTCTGGCAGGTTTGTTATGGGAAGTGAGTCTCTCCTCTGTGAAGAAAAAGTACTCGTATGTGCGGCAGACACTGTGAAGGGCCTGTTAAGTTACGTTACAATAGTCAGCAGAAAGTGTCCAGATAAGCTCAGGTTCAAGTAAAGCGGTTGTGAAAAGGGCCGTGTATTGTGTTCGCTGCAACGATTGAATGAAGCACCTGTTTTATGCAATGTTACCACGACATCTCCTGACCATTCTTAAAAGCAGAGTTTGCCCAGACTGCAGAGGCTAGTTACCAGCTAACTGACGAGCCAGGCTAAAGCCAATTGAATTTGCCTTAAGAAACCAGAGGTCTCCCAAATGTAGTTCAGAGGACCGAAGCTGGAAAGGTTAACACATGCAAAAAAACATTCCACCTCAAAAGTTGCCTATGAGTGAATACATTTTTTTTCCCTCCAGTCTACAGCTAGCTAACTTTAACTGGTAAAGATTAAAAGGCTGCAAAACATCCTTTCATTTTTTGGAACAGCTAAAAAGGTAAAAGTTTACGATGATGTAGTTAAATAATGTATAAACTTGCCACCGCAGTAACAGTGGTTACATAACCTTCAAAACAAACCACAACCGTGCGCATGTGCACCTCTCTTTTCTGCCAATCGCTCTCTCAAACTCACTCAACCACACACTCGCTACACACAAACATTACGCACTGCCCTATTCCTTAAAGGAGCTACGCTACGTAGTTGTCCTTTGAAGAATGAGGAGAGGGAGGATTTTAGCAGTGGCACTCATAATTCAGCAGCGGCGATGCGCTGCTCCTGAATGAACATAGGGGAAACACTGAGATTTCACTCAGCACTTCACTTTTATGTAGCCCGAGATGATGAAGCCTGTAATGATAGTAAAAGCATAAGCAGAAACATGTCCTACCTTCCTGGCCAGCAGACCTTTCCTCCTCATGCCACAAGCCTCCAGCTGAAGGCGTCCTCGCAGGGCGAGTTCAATCAGCATGCACCCTCGCAGCCCTGATGAAATGCAGTCATTCCAGAACGAGGTGTAGCCCTACATCATGGAAAAACATATCAGAATCCTGGTTTGTCAAAAAGTTACCATGCAATTACAACAGTCCAGTATATACTAACAAGTGGGCTCACTGGACCCAGACTGGCTATCAGGATTGTCAGGAGAATTCCTCATGTCCAGGCTGATTGTCCCAGCAAGTAAGGCCAGAGTAAATGTGCAAAACAGCTCTGCCATGAATTCTATTTTTACGAAGCTTATAATTTTTCAATTTTTATTGACACTGTCAGAAAGGTAATAATTCCACTTTGTTTATTATTGAGGTCGTAGTGGGTGTTGTTGTTGTACTGGAGTGCATTATATTAAAAGGTGGTTTTAATATTCTGCCCCTCTCATGTATGTAAATGGAGTGAACAGAATATTAAAACCACCTTTCAATGTCACGCCTCAGGGTCCGAAATTAACACCCGCCAGGCGCCAAATGCGGGTAGATTTTCCGTTTGGCAAATAAATCATGGAAGGCTATCCGCCACACTGGCAGGTAAATGTCTGTACCAAAATGAAAAACATTTGAAAAAACTATGCTGACAGTCTACCGTGTTCTGGTGTCATTTACGGGCGCCCTGCTTCTGTCCTCAGCTGTCTGTGTCAGAGTTTGACACACCCACACACACACACACTACCATGTGTTTTTATGCGAGTCAACAAACTGACCATCTCAAGCGCTTGTAGTTTCACAACACTGTTTACCATACCGGACATCAGCTACTCCGCTAAATCACTTGCCGCCGGTCTGCTGCTAGTTACCGTTAGTGGCAAGCAGCATTTGTGGAGATGGTGCTTTTATTTTGATGGATTCAGATTTCTAATTATTGTTGCTGCTGGAAACTGAACGCCAGTGTGTCCAGCCAGAATCCTGTGGTATTCAGATCTTTTAATACATACTGTAGAACTCCATTACAAGTAAAGGTCCTGCATTCAAAGTACAAACGTATTATCAGCAAAATGTACTTAGGTTATTATGCTGCAGAGGTACTCCTGTCAGAAATATTATATTTTACTTCATTATTATTGATGCATTAACATGTAAGAAGCATCTGTAATGTAACTGAGGGCCAGCTAAATTTACTGACTTTATATACTTTTGGATAGTTATAACAATGAGATTGTATAAGCTGATAACGTTTTTGAATGTAAAATATTGATCTGCAAATAGTGACTAACCTATAGCTGTCAGATGAATGTTGAGCAGTAAAAAGTACATTATTTCCCTCTGTAAGGAGGGTGATGAGGAGGTTTAAGTTGATTAAAATGATTAAGCATCCAATAGGTTTACAAAACCTTCAAATTTACTTTAATGTTTGGTTTGTATTCAGGCTTCAATTGATTAACCATTGATCATTATATAAAATAATTTAGCTTCAAATTTTGGCCTCTTTTTTAAGTTTGTATTCAACATAATACCTTATTAGCTCAATGAAATGTTCTTAAACAAATGTATATGTGACACAAGAAGGCAATTTATTATTTTGGCCAGTAAAAAATATGCATTGCCGATGGATTTTTTCATCTATCAGTTCCCTTGGCCAGCGAGTCAAAAAGTTAATATCGGACACTGCATGCACTCCAGTACAATACCACCAATACAATTACCTTTCTGACACTGTCAACAAAAACTGAAAAATTATAAGCTTTGTAAAAGTAGAATTCATGGCAGATGTGTAAATGTTATAGTTAGTAGTTAGTATGACATAGTTTATAGTCATACTTGTTCCCAAATCCAGAAGCAAGGCCGCAGTACCTGTGAGGCCATGTCTGGCTTCAGTTAAAAAAAAAAAGTTAGTGACTGTGGAAAACTCTATTGATTGGACATGATTTGGAAAGGCATATAAGAGCAAAAACCACGGCATGAGGTTGAAGGAACAGCCTGTAGAGCTCAGAGACAGGATTGTGTCAATGCCGGGGAAGGCAACAAAAAAATGTCTGCTGCATTAAACACTCCCAAGAGCATTGTGGCCTCCATAATCCATAATCCCGGACCAAACTGAGTGATCGGGGGAGAAGGGTCTTCATAAGAGGTGACCAAGAACCCAATGGTCACTCTGAGCTCCAGAGATCCTGTGTGGAGATGGGAGAAACTTCCACAAGGACAATCATCACTGCAACAGGACAGGCAGAAGCCTCTCCTCAGTGAAAGACACATGAAAGCCCACTTGGAGGTTGCAAAACAGCAGATCTCAGATTGAACGGTTTGGCCTCAATTAGCACTTCCTAAGTCCTGCCCCTTTTCCCTCTGTGCTCCAAAAACAGTTGAGCAAGCCTGGTATCCGGATGAACCTCAGTCAACTTTCCCCTGTCCTGTTACTATACACTTAGGCCTACATACTTGGATACATATGTCTGTTGAAAGGTAACGTTACTATGCAAAGTCATATTACAATGGTGTCACAATCTTCACATACACATTACATTGTATATTGTCACATCTTGAGTTAGCTAATTTTAACAAAACGCTAGCCAATGTGTAGCTCACATTACATCTAGAAAAGTTAACCTAATGTCAGATCACTAACGTCAGCCAGGTTTGCTTCCTCCTTATTTCTGTGGTAACATTAAAGAGATTTGGAAAAGGACAGATAGGTAGGTTGCTGACATATTTTTAAGATGACACGAATTATCGTTAGCCAGAAAAGATCAAGGTGAACGTTGCTTTGTTAATATTATCTCTGTAAGGCTACGTGCCACCCCGAAGTAACTTTTGGTCTTATTTATTTGGATATACACAACGTCTAGCATCCCAATGGGAAAAGTTACCTTAGTGAAAGTTATCATCTACTGACTCCCAGAAGGGGAAAAAGGGACACGTACCCGGCGGCGCAGAAGCAATGTTGATTGTCTTGTCTTCCTCTGTCTCTCCCTTTTTCGTTGAGACCGGCGTAATGACTTCACCTCAATTTGCCTTGTTTTGCCCTGTTCATAAAAATTTACATCGTGAATATATCCTTCCATCGCATACTGTAGTCCTTGCTGTCGGCTTCTTGAAGCTATGTTGCCTGACACTATCTAAATACACACTGCGGCACCCGGCTAAATGGAACCTGCATCGCCATGTTTCTTTTTGTCAAGCTTGTCCGACCTATGGGGGGTGGGACTTAGGATCAGTGAATTCTAAGCGTCATATTTCCTTCTATTCATAATATATTATGTTTAATCCAGATCTCCTCTGAATAATTACAATTATAATTTATTTGTTCGTTACCTGTAATGCAAAATAAAGAAATACGCCATGTCCCTTCTGAAGACACTTTATGGCAGTGAGTAGCTGCAGCTGCAGGTGGAGCTGCACAGTTTTCCCACCGTGTTGTGGCCTTTTGGAATACAGAGACAAATGGTCAGTTTATTTTTGTGTGAGGGAAAGTGGATTAATAAACCTTTTTGCTTTAACCTACAAGAAGTCGTCAGTGTGAGGTATGTGGATATAGCATGAGAAACACTTCACACGACCCAAGGTTTACACTCTACCAAGTTTTGGATTCTGCAGGTGCGTTTTCAGCTGGGTTGAGACAAATACCTACCTACCTGAGCACGAGGTTTCAATTTCAGGAAACAAAACAGAGAATAAAAGAGCTTAGCTGTGTAGACCTTAAAGCTACTGGGTAGGTTCCTTTGTTTCAGCTCTTTTGAGACCATATTTCTTTCTTTCCAAAGCAAGATGATGACAGAAAGGTGCCAACAATGGGTCTCTTGAAATATAGTCTCCCCTACGGGTGCAGCAGTGCCAATGACAGCTTAGAGGAAAGTTATGCTGGAGATCATTTACAGACAGTCATTTGCTGCTTAATTTCACTATGTTTAAACCCAGAGTTCTTGATGTAATCGGACCAAACAGCTGATCTGCCATGTAATATTCACTACATCATTATTTATTCAACAAATGTGTTTCCATCGCCTATTTGTTGCATAAACTCTTTATCGACAAAAGGAAAAAAACACCCCAAACAAGTGTAAACTCTTTTTAACGATATTGTGAAAGTCCTGTCGAATTATGTCGCTGTAGATGGTTTGCAATAAAAATGGGTGTAATTAGATAATTTGCTAAAAAAATGTCTAATTACTGTAGATAATTTGCTTGGATGGAAACATGGCTTTGTACATGTTCACTTTTTCAAATAAAATCAAGCGTCCTTCTACGTTAACTGTCTTGAACCACTTTTTCGTTACATTAGGTCGGCCACAACACACAGGTTTAGAACAAACTATTTAAAATAAATCTATGTGCAGCACAGCGAGAGGTCACTTCAGAACGGCACGTGTGTGTATTTATTTGAAGATTAATTGACACTCTTTAGCCAACATTTGCATCGTTTTGATGAGCAGTCATTGAAATTGACATGATTTAGGCCTAGTTGCAAAGCAAAACACAACAGCACTGCTGTGTGGCATAAAATGAACAGAAAAAGACAATTAAATTGTTAATCGCAATTATTTGTACAATTCATGCAGTGTTTCTCCTATGTTCATTCAGAAGCGGCATACTGCTAAAATCCTCCCTCTCCTCATTCTTCAAAGGACATTCTACGTAGCATAGCTCCTTCAAGGAATAGGGCAGTGCATAATGTTTGTGTGTAGCGAGTGTGTGGTTGAGTGAGTTTGAGAGAGCGAGCGGCAGAAAAGAGAGGTGCACAAGCGCACGGTTGTGGTTCGTTTCGAAGGTTATGTCACCACTGTTCCTACAGTGGCAAGTTTATACATTATTTAAGTACATCATCATAAACTTTTACCTTTTTAGCTGTTCCAAAAAATGAAAGGATGTTTTGCAGCCTTTTAATCTTCACCAGGTAACGTTAGCTAGCTGTAAAAATTAATTCATCCACAGGCAGCTACCAGCAACTTTTAAGGTGGAATGTTTTCTGGCATGTGTTAACCTTTCCAGCTTCGGTCCTCCGAACCGCAGTTGGGAGACCTCTGGTTTCTTAAGGCTAATTCAATTGGCTTTAGCCTGGCTCGTCAGTTAGCTGGTAACAAGCCTCTGCAGTCTGGGCAAACTATATAATACAGTAAAAATATAAAATAATTAATACAGCAACTATACAGAAGGGAGTGAATAAATATGCTGGTTCTTACATGTTGCCCATCTAAGTGCTAAAGTGTGTTACAGAAAATAAGACCGTGTGAGCATCAGTGGGCCTTCCCACCACCGAATTCCCCTATAGAAGAGTCCTGGAGCTCTTCTACCAAAGGCCCAGAAAAATAAAATGCTCACAGGCAGGATGTAGCCTATGTCACTAAGTTTTAGCTTGAGAAAATGTTTGTAACTCGGTGCAGAAGCCACTGTTAACATTTTACTTCATTTTACAGTAAATCAATGTTGTAAGTAATTTTCTGTGTTGTGGCATTTCATTTTTTGATATTAATTTCTACAGATAAATGTCAAAAGCTGTAAATTAAGACACAAAAGGCAAACATGAACCAGTGTTTCCCACTGGTTTAGAATTTACTTGTGGTGATGGGTGGCGCAGCGTGTGACGGCACGCGGCATGTGATGGTGCGGCGTGAAACGGTGCGGTATGTGACAGCGCAGTGTGTGACAGGCATAATTATCACAAGTGCTTACATATTACTATATTATTTCAAATTACACGTTAATTATCAGTTATGTTTACAATGATATAGGCCTACTGAGGGGGACAACTCATGTTTTCCCCAGAAAGGGGGGTCTGGACCCCCCTGCCCCCCCCATAACATCCACCCATGAGCCAGTCCAACTACCTTTCCCTAACGTTACCACATCAAATACGACAAGGCATTCTTTTTTAGCCACTTAATACACACGTGGGTGCACATGGATTTCCGTTTTTTTAACACAAACAACGGAAAAGCAAAATAATGCATCGTATATTTGTTTATCCTGTTTATCCAACAAGTTTAACACTTGGAGGGAGGGTACACGGACGGTCAGATCCATGGAAAAGAGATGGTAAACTAGTTTGTATCCTAATGAAGGACTTAAAATTCATTCGTGCTGATTAAAGCCTCAGACATACATTTCGGCACGCGGTTCCATTCATACTACAACTGAGGGTCTGCGTCGGTCTGGCATATGTCTACACTCGGGTCTTAATCTACCTGGGCGGGCCACCCAAGTAGAGCATATGAATGGGAAACGCTGCTATAATGATTCTGAGGTCGTTTTTATTCATTTTGAGATATTCCGACGCATGTGAATACGCGCTGGCGTTGCATGCTCGTGGATGCAACAGCACCGCTGCTGAAAAAAATTCTAGGGGAAACACTGGTATCCGTATTGTAATTGACATGTATCATAATGTCTACAGATTAACAGAAAATTAATGAGGCTTTTAACAGGTTTTCAATTTTAATCAAGCAAAAAAGGCCCCACATTCTCTGGTTACAGCTTCTGCAACATGATGATTTTTTGCTTTTTTCTGTTTTATGTCATTGTGTACTGAATATCTTTGGGTTTTGGACAGTTGGTTGGACAAACCAAAAGATTTAAAGATGCCAGCCTGGGCCTCTGGGAAACTGATGGGCATTTTTATGATTTTTATTTGTATAATTATTATTACTATTTTCTCATGTTTTTTAGACCAAATAATTAATTAGAAAAAGACACTGACAAATTAATCAATAACGAAACTGAATTTTAGATACAGTCATAATTGAGTGAGTAAACTGCAAACCACACAATATACAAATTTGCTGTCAGCAGTTTTGGCATCTGATGTGACAGCGAACGTCAGTCAGCATTGTGAGCAGTGCCTTGATGAATTAAAAGGGTCATTTTGCATCTATTTCAGTGACTACACCTTGTAACTGGCTGTCATCATTCTGAATGAAATTCGCAGGTGATTTGTAAGTCAGATGCTCCAACAGGTGACATGCTCCTGATGATTCTGAGGTCATTTTTATTCATTTTAAGATAATCCGATGCATGTGAATATGGGCCGGCGTTGCATGCTCGTGGACATATGCCGTGCGCAACAGCACCGCTGCTGAAAAAATCTACAGGAAACACTGTAACATCAACTAAAATCTCATCACTATGACAGTCCTAAGTGTCGTGTCTGCAGGAAACCAGGCACAGTTCATCACCTGTGCACTACCATCCCAACAGTGAAGCATGGTGGTGGCAGCATCATGCTGTGGGGGTGTTTTTCTGGGTTGAAGGAAAGCTCAACAGAGCAAAGTACAGATATCCTTAATGAAAACCTGGTCCAGAGNGCTCAGGATCTCCAAGTGGGCCAAAGGTTCACCGTCCTACAGGACAATGGCCTGAAGCACACAGCCAAGATGCAGGAATGGCTTCGGGACAACTTGGTGAATGTCCTTGAGAGGCGCAGCCAGAGCCCAACTTGAACCCAATTGAACATCTCTGGATAGACCAACATGCGGCTTTGTCATTAAATGATTTTAGCACATACACTCCCCTCCAAAAGTATTGGAACAGTGAGGCCAATTCCTGTATTTTTGCTGTAGACTGAAAACATTT
>NTHP01000114.1:34734-58558 GCA_003416845.1 Oplegnathus fasciatus | reverse complement strand
TTTGATTTACTCATCATTGGCTCTTTAGTAAGTCAACCTGCAGCCAGTGTTCACCTGTTATAAATTTAAATATGGCTGTGCCTCAAGTTTCCAGCAGATCATTGCTCACTAAGTAGCACTGTGATAGTGGGAAACAGCATCAGAACTAAGTGAAAGTGTCAGAAGTCAAATTGTTATTCTAAGCAAAGAGGGGCTTTCTCAGTGTCAAACCATGGCTTGACTAAAGGTTTCTAAGCGAGCAGTACAGGGAACTCTAAAACGCTTTGCAGAAACTGGATCAGTTGTATCCAAAGCACAGTCAGACAGACCAAATGTGACCACACCATCAGAAGATCTATGCATCAAGCTTAGTTCCCTGAGAGATAGAAAAGCAACTTCATCACAGATACAGAATTTACTAAATAAAGAATGCAAGACTTCAATCAGCAAAAGTACTGTCAAAAGAAGGCTGTCTTGTAGTAGTCTCAGAGGACGAGTAGCAGTTTCTAAACCACTGTAACATGGGGGCAGAGTGGGGGCAGAGTGGGGCCCGCGCCGATGGCAGGGCGCTGATTGGTTCCAGTGATCCGGCCGAGATTTTGGTGGGGGTCCCGACAGCTAGCTAAATTAGCTAACGTTAAGCTAGCTAACTAGGTAACATTAGCTACATATAAAACCAATCGTAACTGCCATTTATATGCTGGAATAACATTCTTGGTTATAGCTAGATAGCCATAGCAATATTAGCTGTTACGTTGGCTGGTTAAAATAGCTTTTAATTCTGTGACTTAATAAAGTAGCTAATGTTACCTACACTAGCTAGCTAGCTAAAGTTGGCTAAGTATGAGCTGGCATCTGAGCTCTTCACCTGTGCTAACGTAACGTTATACTAATGGCACACTCTCTCGCGCCTTATTAGCTACTTTATTAAATGTCACAGAATTAACAAATAGCTATTTTATGTGAATTTACTTCAAGTGACAGCTTACCTGAAAACCGTCCGTCCTTCTGAAGCGCTACCAGCAACTGGTGAGAGAGCACAAGCCTCTCAGAGCTGTTGTATTGGCGCATATATTAATAACAGATTAGAAGAAATCCGACTGTTGGCCAATGCTTGTCAGATGTTATGAATATAATGTCGACGTACGATCTCAGGCCGACGTCGGCGAGACGTATGTGTGCTATCTGGGTGTGTCCACTATGTGGCGCCAGACAACACACACTAATTATACGTCATGTTGCTGGATATCATTTGTAGACCACACCATGTAAATGTCATGTGAATTGGATGATCTTTGTCACATAAGGCTGACTTCCTGTTGTCAGCAGGTGGTGCGAAGACTATGACTGAACATTGGCACGTAGATGTGTTCAGGCCATGACTCTTATCAAACATGTGAAGTTTGGGGCAGATTGGACAATGTATATTTGAGTTACAACAACTTGATGTTTCATGACGTTGGACGATCTACAGGGATGAGCGGAACTTTCTTTAGATTGCACTGACCAAAATTGAAGTTGATCTGATGAATTCTCTGGTAGGAGGAATTTGTAAGTAATTTGTAATTTGTTATAAGTATGGAGCCTGTAAATGGTTTTGTGGCGAAACAAGGAAATTCGACGCCTCGCCACGCCCATGCCGTTCAACGATCTGCACTGATTAGCACAACTTTTTATCACGAAGGTCTTTAGATTGCACTCCCAAGATTTGAAGTTGATCTGATCAGTTCTGTAGGAGGAGTTCGTTAAAGTATGGAGCCTGTAAATGGTTTCGTGGCGAAACATGGAAATTTGACGCCTCGCCACGCCCACGCCGTTCAACGATCTACAACGAATAGCACAACTTTTCATCACGAAGGTCTTCAGATTCCACTGCCCAAAGTTGATCTGATGAATTCTCTAGGAGGAGTTCGTTAAAGTATGACCCCTATAAATGGCCAAAAATACTCCAAAATTTGACATTGAATTCAATATGGCCGACTTTCTGTTGGGTTTAGCTCATGGCACCAAGAGACTTTTTTTTAAGTCTTGGGATGTTACATGTACCTACCCAATCTAGGAAAACTGTACGGCGAGGGCTACTTCGTTGAAATTTTGTAGGTGGTGCTATCGAGCCAATTTGCCACACCTAATTCTGAGAACCATATCAGATATCTATTTTTATCGCTTGTGATGTGTGTGCCAAGTTTAGTGCATTTTTGAGCATCATTAGCCCCTCAAAAACAACTTCCTGTTTCATGGCGAATAATGCGTCGCCATGGCAACAGCGTTCAATGAAAAGTCACAATCTTCACAATAAAGCATCACCAAGGTCTTAAGGTTTTACTGACCAAATTTGAAGTGGATATGAGTAACCTGCTAGGAGTAGTACGTTATAATATAGCGCTTGTAACTTCCTGTCGCCAGTAGGTGGCATTATGACTATGACTCAATTTTGGCATGTCAAAATGATCGCCTCGCCACGCCGTTCAATGATCTACAACGATTAGCACAACTTTTCATCACGAAGATCTTAAGATTGCACTGGCCAAATTTGAAGTTGATCTGATTAATTCTCTAGGAGGAGTTCGTTAAAGAATGGAACATGTAAATCACCAAAAATGACCACAAAATTCAAAATGGCCGACTTCCTGTTGGGTTTAGGGCATGGCTGCAAGAAGCTTTTTTGTACATCTGGAGATGATCCATATGCCTACCAAATTTCAGCCATGTAGGTGAGACTCAGCGGTTGGTTTTCAACTGTAGGGGGCGCTGTCGAGCCAATTTGCCACACCCAACCGTGAGACCCATATCAGATTGCAATTTTCGCCACTTCTGATGTGCACGCCAAGTTTAATGCGTTTTGGAGCATGCCTTGCCCCTCAAAAATGAGCTCAATGGCTAAAAAAAATAAATTAATAATAATAATATTAACAATAATAATAATAACAATAATAACTCCTTGCAATTCATTAGGGATCTCATAGCAGTAGCTGCTGGGGCCCTAATTAAAGATGCAAGCAGCGTTGAACGGGCCAGGACTCTTATCAAACATGTGACGTTTGGGGCAGATTGGACACTGCCTTTGAATTACAACAACTTGATGTTTCATGGTGAAACGTGCAAAATGGTCGCCTCGCCACGACCAAGCCGTTCAACAATCTACAACGATTAGCACAACTTTCATCACGAAGGTCTTAAGATTGTACTGGCCAAATTTGAAGTTGATCTGATGAATTCTCTAGGAGGAGTTCGTTAAAGTATGACCCTTGTAAATCGCCAAAAATATACCAAAATGTGACATTACATTCAAAATGGCCAACTTTCTGTTGGGTTTAGCTCATGGCACCATGAGACTTTTTTTTAAGTCTTGGGATGTTACATGTTCTCACCAAATTTTGTACATCTAGGTGAAACATAGTCCAAGGGCTACTTCGTTGAAATTATTTAGGGTGCGCTATCGAGCAAATTTGCCATACCCAACCCAATGATCGGCATCAAATCAAAAGGTTTACCATCTTTGACGTGTGTGCCAAATTTCATGATTTCGACACCATGCTTAGCCCCTCAAAAACAGCTTCCTTTTTCATGGCGAAACATCAAATTTTGCGCACCACCACGCCCTCAAAATGGCCGACTTCCTGTTGGGTTTAGCTCATGGCACCAAGAGATTTTTTTTAAGTCTTGGGATGTTACATGTGCCCACCAAATTTTGTACATCTAGGTGAAACGTACCGCGAGGGCTCCTTTGTCGAAATTTTCTAGGGGGCGCCTTTGAGCTATTTTACCACACCCATCCCAAGACCCATATCAGAAATTAAGTTTTGCCACCTCTGATGCATGTGCAAAGTTTCATAAGCTTTTAAGCACACCTAGTACCTCAAAAATGCTACAAGTAATTAGGGGGCACTATAGAGCCAACGTGCCACGCCCAAGCCCAATTGTGATATCAATCGAAGTACTTAGTGGTTCGAACATGGGTGCAAAGTTTTGTGAGCTTTCATGCATTCTAAAGTCCTCAAACTTGTGTTCGTAAAATGAAAATGACGGCACGAAATCCAAAATGGCTGACTTCATGTCTGCCGAAAAAATCTCAAAACATTTTGATATATTCTTTAAGATGAGAGCAATAATCCCACCAAATTTCATGAAGATCCAAGGACCTTTATCCCAACCATGGCGTACGTTTGGGGGCGCTATAGAGCCCACCAGCCCCGCCTGAGCCCAGTCACTGCAGAACTTTGCGATTTTCGCCAGGTCTGACGTGTGTGCCAAATTTGGGGACTTTTCCAGCATTTTAAGCCCCTCAAAAATGCCTTTCCGGTGGCGCAATAATAATAATAATAATCTCTACAAAAACAGTAGGTTCCTCGCACTTTCGTGCTCAGGCCCTAATAATAATAATAACTAGCGGTCGCTGCTCAGGCCCTAATAATAATAACTCCTTGCAATGCAAATAGGGACCTCACAGTGGTCGCTGCTTGGGCCCTAATAATAATAATTATAACTCCTTGCAATACAATAGGGACCTCGCAGTGGTCGCTGCTCGGGCCCTAATAATAAGTCCTTGCAATACAATAGGGTCCTCGCACCATTCGGTGCTCGGGCCCTAATAATAATAATAATAATAACTCCTTGCAATACAATAGGGTACTTGCACCCTTCAGTGCTCGGGCCTTAATAAAAATAAAAAAAATCCTTGAAATATAATAGGGACCTCGTACCGTTCGGTGCTCTGGCCCTAATAATAAAAATAATTCCTTGAAATACAATAGGGACCTCGCAGTGGTCGCTGCTCCGGCCCTAATAAAAATAATTCCTTGAAATACAATAGGGACCTCGCAGCAGTCGCTGCTCGGGCCCTAATAAGTACAGAATTATGGTAAAAAAAATGCAGAGAAGCAGGAGTAAATTACAGTATTTACAGGTTATCATTTTCCAAATCAAATGACTTCTTTTTGTACATAGACAATGACACAAACGGGAACCATTAAATATAAATTTTCATTCCTCAAGATAACTCCACGATATTTGATAGAAAACTGAAAAGAAAACTTGAAAAGTACTTGCCCATACAATATTACAGTATGTTAAATGAGGATAAATTAAACTATAATATAATGTTGATAAACATGTATTGTGTGCAAAAGCTGTTATTTTTCTCAGAATACCAAGAGATTAGTAACCTTATTGCAGACAAAACCAACCTGTTGTCTCCAAGAGAGTTTATCATCAATCAAAAATACCTAAAAAACAGGTTGATGAAACTTTGATTATTTCTTCATTATCAATATGAAGTTTGATTTGATCGCTGTCATATTTATTATTTCATGCAAATAACATGAAATTGGATATTTTGACATTTCATGACAACTTGTTTGTGTGAAACCATATTGAAGAAGATTATGATTTAGTTAGTCTAATGAAAGTTGCTAAATCTCTATTCGAGACAAAAAAGGCTGCAAAGAGCAATGGGAATGTGGTGTTAGATACTGCAACAAGATCATTTATATAAATAAGAAATAATAAGGGTCCTAATATGGATCCTTGAGGTACACCATATTGCATTATATTTCTTTTTGACTCATGAACATTAATAAAAACATATTGTTTTCGATAAAGAACACAGTTACTGAGCCACTTGTAAACATTACCATATCAAACCAAAGCCATATCTATACATTTTTGAAAGCAAAATAGCATGGTTAACAGTGTCGAAAGCTTTCGAAAAGTCTAAAAATATACCTATTGCATTTTCATTATTGTCTGAAGCTGTATGTAAGTTCTAAAAGGGCCATATAAGTTGAATTATTTTTACAGAATGCACACTGATGATCATACAAACATTGTATGAGTTCAAGTGTTTTAGGATTCTTTTATACACCAGTTTTTCCAAAATCTTTGAAAAACATGGCAATATTGAAATTAGACGATAGTTTGTAAAGGATCCAGGATCACCTGTTTTAAATAGTGGAATATTTTGAGCCATTTTTGGGTCAGAAGGTATGATGCCAATTTCCATGGATAATGCAAAAATGAATGTTAAAGGCTCAATAATATAAGGAGTCAAGACTTCTTTGATCAGGTCAAATTCCATCATGACCTGGGGCTGATTTGCTCTCCCTATATACCTTTTCAAAGGAAACTTTCTCCAACATTTCTTTAAATTTTGATTTATTGCTTGGATTGAAATTTCTGTAATTGACTACAGAGTTATTGTTTTTGTTTTTTTTACCTTAGTCCATCTAATGAGACAATTTGAAAGATTGGAAACTGATCTGATATATCTGTAAATAAAATTCCTGACTTTGTTTCATAGTTAAGAGTGTTAAATAATATATTATTTATTAATGTAGCAGATTTGTCTGTTACCCTGGTAGGTTTGCTAATAGTGGGATAAAAATAACTGGCATATAAATGGTTTAGAAAATCTTCTGTTGGAAAATGAGATTCACTTTTAAAAAGGTTAACAAGGTTCACAAGAGGAAAGGTTAGTATCCGAACAGAAGTTAATATCAGGGTCAAAATCTATATCATGACAAGCATTTTCATCTCTGTTAAGTTCAAATGGATTAAATAACATACTGTTTTCGACTATTAACCTATGTTTTATGATAAGATTATTAGACAGGAATACCAGTAATTCCTCATCATTAAGTGCATAGAAAGGAAACACTGAGGCACAATTTTCTGGCACAGATCCATCATGTTCAAATACAAGATGTCATTTTAGGAACAGGTGTACATTTTAAATGAAATCCATTTTTACAAAGAGAACAGTGAATACCTGAACCCATGGAGTTTTGGCATTCTGAACATTTGTTTTTCTGACTCATGTAAAATTTATAGGTCACTGTTTTAAACAAAAAAGCATGAAAAACTGTTTCTTAGTCGCAACTCAGTCCAGTCTGTAGGGGAATCACTTTGCTATTCCTTAGGTGTTTTAGTGGAACGGTGAGTAATCAGCTTATCATATCTCAGATAAGCAGTGTCCCCTCTTTTTCTGGACTCTTTCATTGCTGGGATCAATTCCTTGTGTTTCTGTCGAACAGCTTCTGAGTAATCTTCATTAACAAAGATGTTTGTACCTTTAAGGTTCTTCACTTTCTCCAGTATAGCAAGCCTATCTTTATATCAGAGAAACTTAACCACTATTGGCCCTGGTTTTTCTCCTTGGCCAGGTGGTTTCCCCAGAGTGGTGGGCATGCTCCAACTCCATATACTTGTGGTCAAGTTTCTGTTTTTCTGAGATGGTTTTTCTGATCTTTTCCTCAGAGTCAGACCACTTCTCATGGTCAGTCTCCAGAATTCCTTCAAAGATCAAATTGTTACGGCGAGACTGATTCTCCAAGTAGTCAACTTTACCATTCAAGTTGTTAAGGCTTGAGCTGACTGTTTTGATGTCATTATTCAGCTCTTTTTTTGACAGAAAGTGATCCTTTTGGGTGTATTGTAGACTTGATTTGAGGTCACATACCTCCTTTAAGACCCCATCTAGTCTTTTGTTGAAGGAGTCCATTTGCATTTGGAGCTTGGAGTCTGCTGTTGGAGTAAGTCCTTATAAAAGGACTTCTGTTGTTCTAGGAGGTCACATACCTGTGCAGCCGTGATTAAATCCTCATCATTTTTCAGAACCTTTGGTGGCATGATTTCACTCTTGAAAGAGAGGGAGTGGTCCTTAGAAAGCAAAGGCCAGAGATTCAGCCTTGACGTTTAAACTGATTCAAAAGTTTGCGAAAAGAAAAATAACACTTACTGTGCTCCATAATTTATATCCTCACATACAGATTAAACTTAGTTCAACGTAGTTAACACTTGTGTGTTATAGATTTAGATATATTATGGATTACAATATTTGGTGTAACCCTTCATAAATGCTTCACATTGTCAGTCATTGGGATTATATATTGCATACAGATTACATTGCAAAGATGAAGTAGCCTCTAACAAATGCTCATAATCACTCCAGTTTTGCATGAAAGGAGATATAATCCACCCAGCCATTCTGTACAGTGTTGCTGGGGGCATAAGCCTCCCAACATTTCCATGTTGGGAGTAAATTGCTTCCCCAATGAGAAGGTCAAATATCTCCGGGTTTGAAGCATTGACCAAAAGGATGACACTGCTGATACAAGCTGCAGAAAGACATCCTTCGCAGGAGTCCAAGTTTACCCATAGGAACCAGGTGAGGAGCTCAGACATCCAGACAGAGCAGAACATCTGCTAGCTCACACTGAGGCCAATTGCCAGTTGATGTGGTTTGGCCATCTGTTAGAATGCCTCTTGGAAACGTTCCCTTTGAAGGTTTTCCAGAAATGTCCCAGTGAGAGGATCTCTGGGCGGACCCAGAACACACTGGAGGGATTACACTGTACATCCAATCTGGTCTGGGATCACCTTGGGATCCCTGTGGAGGAGCTGGAGGATGTGGCTAGGGAGAAGGACATATGGGCTACATTACTTGACCTGCTGCCATCAAGACCTGGACTTGGATACAGGAAATAAACAGAAAATAGATGAATGAATGCCTTCTAGAAATTGTATATTTAAGAATTCTTGGCTAATCAAAAAGAATACAGACGTCTGCAGTCTTAAGCCATTAGTATTGTCAAAGAAAGTGCTTGTCAGATGGTCGACCGGTGTCTGACCTTTCCAATGTCGGAATTGGTGCGGTTGCATCTGACAGTTTATGTAAGTAACAAGTTTTTCTGAAACTGACAATTCAAACATACCTACTTTATCTTGTGATCGGCCAGATGTGAAGAGGTGCGGATGTAGGCAGGATTTGAACTTGTCGCTCAAGCTTTCTTTTTCATTCTTCAAACAGCTACGTCCATTTTGTATGTGCCACACACTATGAATTCCTTTGAGGAGAGACTGTCCAAGAAGTGTGTGCTGTTATCCCAATTTAAGTGAGTATCGCATCCTGCCCCTGTCTATGACTTCAAGTGTGGTCATCGGCACACTTTTGCTTTTAGATGTAATCAAGTGACACTTGAATTTGACCTAATCAGTGAAGCTACTTAATCTCTACATTTAATTAGAAGAAGGACTACTTTATTAATCCCTGTTGTTATTATTATTCATTACACACATAGGCCCGGAAATACACACGCATGCAAACCCACACGCACACATACAGGATCTATAGACATGCATTAATGCATTAGTTGGAGAGATGTCAGAGTGATGGAGCTGCCACATAGTCAGTTAGGGGTTCTGTGCCTTGCTGAAGGGCACACACTGAGAAGTTATCTCAGCTTATCAGTAAATCAATCAATCTTTTTATGAAAGCGTGTCATTTGTCTCCTATAAGTCTCTTACTGTTCAGCAGCGAAGCAAGGAATGTGTGAGAAAAGTTATCACATACAGTACTCTCTGTTATTCCAGGCAATTACCTCATGTAGTGAGGTGTTAGTTGGAACCAGTGGCTGTCTGCACAGACAAGGCCTCCATTATGCTTGGAGAACTGTCCTCCATGGGCGTTTTTTTCATTGGCCATCAGTTATAAAGCTGGCTTTTCATGCTAATGAAAACATGAGGTCCATATCTATTAGGACGATTGAGCAACAAATGACTAGCTTGCACTGAGTGAAAGAAAAGCTTAAGCCACCATAAATCTTGTGTGAAATTAGAGCCATTCTCTCAATATCAGCACACAGGCATAATGTTTCTGTAGCAGGCCCATGTTATCCCAATGAATAAAAACAAGTGAGGCAGATGTAAAGGATAACCCTTGGCATTTAGTTTTGAAACTGAACAGTTGTCTTTCGCAAAAGCATGATTATTTGTTTGCTCAGGTTGTGTGCTCAACCAGATATTTGCATTGACATGAGAGTGGTATGGCAACCGAGAGTGAAGAACAGATGTGTAAGACAGCCTGAGGTAGGAGAGAAAAAGAGAATCAAGAAAGTGAAATTACCGGTAACACATTTTGTTCACCTCTGTATAATGCTGAAAGTATTTTCTTTCAGCCAAAGTGCAGAACACAGACGACAAGACTTACCACACACCAAATGTCAGTATTTTTTACATAAGTAATACAGCCAATGAGACATTTAGCCACTTTTTTGTTCAGGTTTTCAAGTTTCTGGCATGCCTTATCTCAAATAAACACTTCTAACCTCTGACCATACATTCCCAGGTAGAAAGGGTGGACTTATATACCACATTCCCATCCCCCACCCTCGCCTTCTTAATCCTGCAGTTAGGTCCTGGTTCACTACACAGAAAGAAAGACAGGTTGTTCGCTTGCTAGATGTCCCACTAGATATAACTCCTGGTCCATCAAGGTACGAGATGTCATCACCACAGGAACTGGACAAAGTTGAAGACAGCAGGCAGAGTATGTATTTGGCCTGAGAGGCCATTATATTAATCACCATGGTCCAGCTGTCAGGTTTGCCAAATGTTTAATCTGATTTAGCTCAGATATGTTGACTCAAGTACAAAATCAAATTGATAAAAGGAGGACAATTTTATCAGCTGGATGTGTAACAAGTATTTATCAAGTGGATGGATTTCACACTCATACTCAGGGGGAGAAGTTGACTTTCAGACATTTTGTAACAGCCACAGGACGCATCACTGTTTAAATACCTTTTTTATTATAGCTCAGTAGCCATGTTTTAACTTTTATCGTGTTATTTATCTTGCATGTTTTTTATATTAAGCATTATTTATCATTGCATGCTTTTTATATTAAGCATTATTTATCATTGCATGTTTTAATTTTTATAGTGAGTGTTATTTAACTTTGGCATGTAGTTTGTTTTTAGTTGCATGAAGTTTTGATTGGCTGTTTTTAGCTGGCTGAGCTTGAGAATGCGTCCTGTTAATCTGATTGATCTGTTGCAGGTGCGTGGTGGCGACCCGATAATACTATGTGGCGTGTTGAGACGGGGAAGCATTCGGGACTTGGCTCAGCACGGGAGAAGGTGTCGGTGTTAAACAGGTTTTTAAGTGTTTTACTACTTTTGAATCACAACTCGTTTTTATCACCTATTCTTGTCGTTTTATTACATTTTAATTGGTGTCGCTGTGACGGCAACTCACACGGCGCGAGTTGTGATTTCACATTGATAAAATTTTAAAGTAGTTTTTACATCTGACCCGTGCTGGACCAATGTTTTAATTCCCTTTTTTTCCCTTTTTGTTCCCCCCTAATTGAGATGCATCTCTTTTAGCTGTAAGTTAAAGTGAAGATTTTGTAATCTGTGATTATTGTGGTACTTTTATTCAGTCATTTTAACATTGTGCTTTTTAATAAGTCAGACTGTGTACCTCTGTTACTTCCTTTAATTCAGATTGTAAATAAATTTTTAATTTTTAATAGATTTTTGATAAACTTGATGAGTTGTATGGGGATAGGTTGCCTGCCTCGGTTCTGCGCTCTCTGTATTTTAGCTGCACCCAGGAAGCCAGGGAGACTACCTGGACCTTTGCCTTGAGGCTACAGGAGCTCTTCAGGAGACTCCAGAACATTCAGAACAGAGACTCCAGAGGGATTGGTGACGAAGATGTGCTCCTAAGAGACCAGTTTGTGGATGGCCTTCGCAACACTACCCTCAGATGTGAGTTACGCACAAAACTGTTGTCGCAGGAAGATCTGACCTTTGCCCAGCTGATACAGGAAGTGCTAGCCCGTGTAGAGGTTTATGGAGAGGAAGAAATTCCTGCCCAGTCATATGCTGTTCAACAAACTAACCCCCTGGTCCAGCCTAGTGCTGCTCCACGACCCTATCCTCCTGTCCAGTCTTATGTGTCCAACCAGGCAAACCCTGTGGCCCTGGATCTTCAACAGATGAAGAATGACCTGTGGAAGGAGTTGATGTCGGAGCTTTGGGAGCAGTTTACTTCTCTATCTCGGGAGCTGATCCAGGAGGTGCGAGGAGGACAACACCAACCAAGCCCCAGAGAGCTAGACAACGATCCAAGAGCCTCACACCAGCCTTACACTGCACCACAGCACAGCCTGACCAGGAGGGAGGAATATAGTGGCCCGAGTCAACAAGGACACTGGAAAGCGTCTCGCCCTTCTCATGGTCCACCTTACTCCCCCCAGCAAGGTTCTGAAAGGAGGGGTGAGTACAGTGGTTCAAGGCAAAATGGGAGAAATGGAAGATGGCAGAGACCGTTCAACCAAGTGTGCAATTACTGTAATAAGAAGGGACATACACAGCACCAATGCAGGGCAAGAGAGAATGACAGTCATCAACAGCAGCCTTTAAACTAGACAGTCCAGCTGTGGAGAGCCACCCAGCTGGAAAAAGTAGCACCTACATTGACCAGGCTCACTTATCTGGAGAAAGTCACACTATTGAAGTGGAAATGGAAGGTATTCTGGTCCCCTGTCTATTAGACACAGGTTCTCAAGTGACAAAGCTAACTCAAAGCTTTTTCTCTTGTCACTTTGGAGATCAAGGAATCCGCTTCAGAGATGCCTCCTCCTTTCTGACTATTCATGCTGCTAATGGACTCTCCATTCCCCACCTAGGCTATGCACAGCTTGACATGAAGATTGGCAGAGCTGAAATAAAAGGTTGTGGGGTGACTGTTGTCAGAGACCATTGCCTTACGGACGGGCCAGGTTTACTGGGGATGAATGTGATTCGACAATACTGGGACGTGCTGTTTTCAAGTGGACAGTCTGTGCTACGTTGTGATTACTCTACCTGCACCACAGGTCAGCAAGCCTGGTGCCGAGCCCTTAAACAGTGTAGAAGGGAGAAACTGTTCGCTGCCGCAGATGGAAGAGTGGTTTTGTCTGCCTCATAACCAAGAATTGTATCCGGATTCCTGCAAGGAGTGAGCAGATTGTCTGTGGCTGGTTGGACTAGATGGCCAAGACTACCAGGCAGTGCTGGAACCGCTTGGATTCCATTAGGAGCTGATGATAGCCCGCACAGTGGCAACGGTACAGAGGGTAGGATTCACCTACTTGCACCGCTACCAGAAATTGGGAGAAGTCTACCAAGTTGACGCCACTGACATAATAACCACCACGGATGTGACTATGACTCTTGCAGAACAAAATGTTGTGGAAGTGGGTGCCTACTCTGCCTGTGTCTCCAGTGCCCGAACAGAAATAGCTGATGCACCCATTCCAGTCAACCTGAATGAGACCCAGCACCGCAAGCTCTGTGACCTGCTCCAACGTTTTTCTGGTGTCTTTGCAAAACACCCTGAAGATTACAGACAAACTGATGCAGTGAAGCATACCATATCCACAGGAGAGGCCCCACCCATTCGTGAAAGGTACAGGCAAATCCCTCCTAAACTCTTCCAGGAAATGAGGTCAGTGCTACAGGGCATGCTAGATTCTGGGACTGTACACAAGAATAGCAGTCCTTGGGCCTCAGCCATTGTGCTTGTCCGTAAAAAGGATGGTTCACTGCGTTTCTGTGTAGATTACAGGAAGCTGAATGCCATGACCAGGAAGGATGCCTACCCCCTCCCTCGGGTAGAAGAATCCCTCACCTCCATTTCCAACGCCAAGTGGTTCTCCACTATGGATCTGGCCGCAGGTTACTGGCATGTAGAGATGGACTCCAAAGACAGGGAAAAGACTGCTTTCACTACACCCATGGGGCTTTACAAGTTTGACCGCATGCCCTTTGGGTTGACCAATGCCCCAGCGACCTTCCAGAGACTCATGGAAAGTTGTCTGGGAGATCTCAATGCTGAGGTACTGCTCATTTACTTGGATGATGTGATAGTGTACTCCAAAGACTTTGACTCTCATCTTAAACAGCTGGAATTTGTCTTATCTAGGCCGCACATTTCCTCATTTGAGGAAATCAGCGAAAACACCTATGCTATGCTGAGCTAGCTGCTGAAGCACAACATCGTGGCTGGAACACTGAAGTCCGCCCTATGGAGGTGGGGTGCAGAGACTTCGTGGCAACATCTACCACCACATTGCCCCTGCTGGGCCACGAAGTAGCAGGCCAGGACGACACAGAGGCAGGTGTTTCTGGGACACCAGAGGCCTCCAGAGGCGTAGTGGGCTCATCAACAAAAAGTCAAGGAAGGAGGGTGCCCACTTGAGAACTCCTCCGTGTCAACTTCCATCGTCAGTTAGCTTCATTGCTGCGTTCACCAGCAGCAAGTAACTGTAAGTGTAAGTGCTTGCACAAAGCACATTGACATCTTATCCTGTGTTTTTGAAATCTTACCTCTTTTAATTTTTTCTTCTTCTTTACATCAATTTGTGTAATTGAGCCTAAAAGATGCACAATGCTTATTTTAGGGACAATTGAAAACCTGGAAAACTTAAGTATGCTTGATTAATTTAGAAAAACACAGGATCATTCATTTCAGCAAATGTCCAAATATGACGTAAAACGTTCAAGTGACAAAGACCTCTAGTGGCCACAGCAATTATGACTGTTGTCTGTTCAAAGCAATGGGGGAAGTAGTGTGACGCCGATACAGAGCCACAAAGTCCACAGAGGTTGGAGACTGCTGTTCACTTCCCTGTTTCCTACTGACAGTCAACATTGTTTTTTTTTAACTGTGACCACAATCGTTCCCTAACCAAGTCAAATCACAAGACAACAAGCACTGAGGTTACAGGAAACCCATTGCTGGGAGTTACCGAGAGACAGCTAATGCTAGCTAGACCCCCTCCGTTGAATAATGTGTGACAAATACAACACTGTGTGCAGGAGTGTGCAGGAGCTGCCAATGACTTAGTAAATGTTGAAATAGCACGAACGAAAAGTAACGTCTAGTGGGAATCAGTGCTAATTGCAGCAAGCTAGTTTAACTAAATTGCACTTTCAGCTTGTTAGCCAGGCTTGCTAGCTTCCATTTCCACTGAATACAAACTTAACAGCACAATGGCTCCTCCCAAATATTTGATGTTGTAGGGGACAAGCGTTATATAAGATGGTGCATAGCCAACACTATGTGGCCTTGCTGGTAAAGGGAAAAAATGTCTTGTATCAATATTAAACTATACAGAGCTATAATGTGCTCCAGTCTGTAGCACATCATTGTGATCATTGGCCCTCAAATGTCAGTTAACGGATGCCACGCCCACCCAGATGCTTTTGAAGCTTGGATGCTGTTTCCACAAATATGTCCAAAAACTGTTTGATCCATATTTGAAAAATGGAAACTTATGCACAATAGCGTCAGTATAATTTTATTACATGAGAAGTGAGGAGAATTTAAATTTCAGCTATAGGGATGTCAGATTAGAAACAGTTTTATTTACGAGCCAGAGATAGTTTTGTCAGGAGCATGAGGCAGGAGCTGTAACATGCTGAAGGTGGTGCCCGAGACCTGAGGTGAAGGTTGTTTATTCCACCACTTTTTGGGGAAAATATGTTCTAGTGTTTGAAACACACTGAGCATAGAGATAAAGACCAGATTGCTGTAGTGTTTTGAGAAGTTTATTTAGTTGCTCTTTAGACTTTTTGACAGTAAAAACTCATCACTACTGACAAGGTAAATGGCAGATTGGACAGAACGATATCCTGTTGGATATCTGTTTGACCATACTGTCGAAAGCAATCAGCCGGCCAACTGGCTTAAGTCCACTGATCATTTGGCCAGTGATTTCATCTCTGCAACAATCTTAGGAACACTGAGCCGTAATGTAATTACTTCAAGTGGAGAGGGTGCATTTTTTTAAGCCAGAAAACGCTACAAAACAAATCACAAATTAAAGAACATCCAGGGGGTATCTATTGAGGGACAACCCAAAACTTTTGCTGAAACTGAATCCTAGGTTCAGACTCCGAAGATGACACAGCACCTCTTTTCCTAAAGAGGTCTTAATGAGCCAGGGGAAAAGAAAAAAACAAACAGCTCAACTTGGATCCTTTTCAAAATACCAGAGCACAGGGAAAGAATGATGCTTATTGTTCATTGTATACCTGCAGATAGATAGACAGGTAGCAGGGGGCAGAGGTTTCCTATTGAAATTTCACCTGTCCTCTAAAATCCCTCTGCACCGTAGAGCAGCCATGAATTGACTTTATTGTGAGGAGCACACCAATGTAACAGTGATGCCACTGGTGACTAGCCACTCCTTGTCCACTCCAATGATACCTAGTGTGAAGAAAGAACATGTGATTTGACACCCATGAGCCCTGTGCTGCTTACAGCTACCATGAACACTTGTGTGATAATGAAGCATCAAGTAGCACTGTGGAAGATACTGTAGTGGTCTGCAGGGCTATTTGTGGTGACACTTTCATTACAGAAAATAACTGGGAATGTTCTAAAATATGTTAAGTTCCATTAGTAGCTGTACTGGAGCTTTCATCTATGTTCAGTTGAAAAGCTGTCCCCTAAACAGGCAGACACCTTGTGGGTGACTTAAAGGAGTACTCCATGATGCAACTTGATTGCATATTTTCATTAGACCCTCAAAGCTGGTAAAGACCCATGTCTGTCAAACTCCACGACTCCAGTTTGTAACACAGTTTACAGTTTTTTAGGTTTTTAAGTTCTGATGACATCATCAGTTTTTTTTGTCAGACTTGACAAAGCTCCTCCAGAGCCTCAGAAAACATTATACACTGTTTTCAGAGGCTGAGTAGTAAACTGATCTTGATGTGTAAAAGTGTCCCTTTAATTGTCTCTGCTGCCTATTACCTCATTTACATTTACAAAGATACAAGGCTGGAGCCTGGAGGGAATACTGCCCTATCTGAAACTTCAACAAGACATTGTGCAATCACACCACATCAAGGCACACAAGTCAGTGGTTTGCTCAATATTTTAGCTTGGTTAAATAAATATTAAGTATATGTACCCAGGACTCCCTGGAAAACAGTACTGATACTGCGTAGGTTATCCTGGTGAAATACAGAAAATTTAATTGAACTGAATCAAATCAATCAATCAAAATCTGCTGCTAGCACCAATATCTGGCTGACATGATTTCCAATGAAATCTACTGAGATTTTGTATCTAAATGGGAAATTTGAGAGTCTTACTGTTTCTGAGATCCAAACACTTTTCGAGGTGGGGATGAAGAAAAAACGACTAAATGGCAAGGTCCAAAGACTCTGATTCTAAATGCTGGAGGCTTGCTTTTTCAAGGTTAAAGTGTGCTCATATTTCCATCATAATGAAGGCTAAGGAGTTAGCCATTTAACACCTCTTCTATTATGTCATTTAAAGTCCTTCTGTGAAAGATAACAGCTGATGAAATACTTGTCGTGTTTACCACCCAGTCAAACAGACAGAAACATGAGCTTCTGCTATGCAACCCACCTGCTGATGCTACTGTACTGCAGCACCTCATCCTTTGTGTTGTATTATCTTTGTATAAACAGCGACCTGATCCCATTTCAGCCTGTCTGAGCACTGTCTCATCAACACACACCAATTCAGCAGATAAAAATGGCTGCAGTTGAAATAAAAGGCAAAAAAATGGGATAACAAGAACTTGGAAAATCTCAAGGGAGCCATTCACCTGCTGTGTCTAGAATCATGTTCTCAATCTCTGTAATTGTATTGAAGAGTAACAAAGAGCAACTCTGTCCTCTTCTCCAACTTTTGTGCTTGAATTTCCTAAGACCTCCACAAGCTTCTTACAAAGCCAGTGTTCCTCATCTCTGGTATATTCTGACAGACTGAGGAATAGGACTCTGAACCCCAAATTATGGTGGCTCGCAAGCTCACACCTCCTCACACTCATTTGATGTACTTTATATCAGTCCTGTCATCAGTATTTGGAGCCAAGTCTGGAGCCAGACAGAGATGGAATTAAAACCTTCTACAGTTAGATGCACTTAGGACAAAATGCAGCTAGAACCATAGGATCTGTATATGAAGAACATCAAGACTTACATATATAGCTAAGAAGAGCCCAATAAACTAGTCCCATGAAATCGGAATATTCAGTTAAAGGTACCCTGTGTGTGAGTTTTCAGTGTAAACAACCAGCAAATGATGCACACTCAGTTGCCAGTTCATTAGGTCCACCTAGCTGAAACTAAATCAGTCTAATCCAACAGTCCTGCAATAAATCCTCCTTCATGAAGGTTCTAATGTTTAGTTTATGTTGAAAACTGTTTTAGGGAGGTGTTGATTCAACTGTATGCTCATTTTGAAGGATGTGCAGTAGTCTGTATTGCGTTACACAGAGAGGTGTTTCTGTTTTTTAGCCTATCCTCATTGATAAAAATGGGGTGGATAGTTTTGTAATAGAAACACCAGTGTGTGAAATAACCAGACAGTCTGTTTCTGGCTATTCAAGTCATTTTAATAGCTGAAAAATCAAGGTATTTCATAATATTAATGTTCAAATACTGTGAGTCCAATATTGCCATGAAGTAGCTCATTAAAGACCTCGGTATGCTTCAAACAAAGTGCTTGTCTTCTAATGGCAGAATCTTGTGGGCTGTGTCAGAATCGGGGATGCTGTGTCTGGCAATTTTTGTAACTTTTTTCAAACAGACAATCCTACAAGCATGGCCACTTTTATGAACAATTGGCTAAGTGTGTTGAGGTAAGAAAGCAGGTAGGGTTTGAACTTCCTTCTCTGGCTCTTCTTTCTTCCTTCGCACAACTACTCCCATCACTGCAATCGAGTACTACACCATAAACACCCTCGAGTGCAGGCTGTCTGAATATGGTATCCTCATTTGTACGTTTCACTCCGTCTCACCCCCTTCTATGCAGCAAGTATATTTGGAACCAACTTCGGAATAGGTCTAAACACTTTTGCCTTTCGACGCGGTCAGACATGTCGTACTAAGTCGCTCGAAGCATACTGATGCCTTAATTTGCAACATTGCCCACGATGACCAACATTAACACACTGTCAATATGCATTAGCATCCTCTGCAGTCTGCAGAAATCACATGATCCCCACACTTGTGGCAATCATGTGTGTCCTTGTGGATGTGCTGTTAGAACACAGCGAATATTATGGGGACCTGCTTATTGAGACATTGCTCTACAGCACCACTATTGGTCAAATACTCCACAGTGTACCTTTAACTGAATGGGTAAGTCATCTGTTATTCTTTAATAAGCCAGAGCTTGTTCAGAGATGTGACTGACTACAATAAATTATTGCTGACGGGGTATCACCTGAGATCACAACTATATGCCAAACAACACATAAGATGCGTCATACTTTTATTCAGGAATAAATAAATCATCAGAGATCACAAGCTTTCATATTAGTCTAAACTTTTTCAAATCAATTGCTATCTTCATGACAAAAAAAGCTCGGTGGAACATTTCACTGACAGAACACATGAAAACAACAAACTAAAGAACAACACAGACACTGTATTTGGATGTGATAGCAAGTGGCATTTGGTTTTAGGAGGGCATTTCCTGAAAGAACCCATTATTCTTTTAGACACAGGAACTTTTTAATTTCTTTCTGTTACTGATTAAGCACCTGGTCTGGTCATTGAACATTACAGACTGACAATGAATAAAATAACGGAAAAAGGCCATTTCTTGCTGAGCAAGTGCAGTATCCTGCTGCGGCACAATGGCATAATCTAGCAGAGGTGGAAAGAGAATTCAAATCCCTTAGCAATACCATATTGTAAAAATAATTAAAGTTGAAAATCCAGCAATCAATATTTAGAAATATTAATAAAATGTAACTTTTTAACAAAAGGATTCCTTTCACAGTGTTGAATTACTGATGCATTATTGATGCAGTGTTTTAATGCTGCATGTGCATCAGATGCTGCCTCTTCATATAGTGTCGGGTAGTCTATAGCAATGCACATTTCAAAACAAGTTCAATATTTTCCGATGAAATAACAAAATGAAAATACTCAAGTAAAGTGCCTGCATATCAAAATTGTACTTAAGTACAGTGATTGAGTAGATGTACTTTGTTATTTGGAACTACTCTCTCCTCTCCTTGTCACATTTCCTCCTTCCTTCAGTATCATGTTTGCACGTATTGACGTTTTTCCATCAGCTTCTCCTCCAAACACTTAATCAGGATCGGGTCAACTTTGGGGTCAAATTTGTTTGCAAACCAGTGGCCATAGTTGAGGAGCCAGCGAAGTTCAGCAGCTCCGTAGATGCAAACACTCCGCATGTGTGTACCCGTGCAGGCTGGGTACAGATTTCCCTCTAAATAGTTCCATTTGACTAGTCGTGTCTTACTCCTCAGATCTGTAACATCTGCTTCTGACCTGGGAATGTGTCCAGGCACCCCAGGGACCCTGACAAGGGTGGCCCAGAAGTGTTCATCTGGTGAGTATGCGTCAGCAGACCATGCCAGAAAGTCCTTTGCCACCTGGCTGCTGTTAATGTGATTCACAAAATCCCAAGACAGCACAAAATATGCACTCCCGATGAACATCTCGATACCGTGAGGAGGAACATCTTTGGCCACTGTGGTTTTGACAGGAATACGACAGTACTCATAAGGCACATTTTTCAGCTCATGCTGGAAGCTGAAGCGCTGTTTCTTGAGTTCACTGGGTCTGCTGGACTCCAGCATGTTACTGCCATTCAGCTGCTTCAGCTCCATTACCAGTTCATAGTTTGACTTGAGAGGAAAGTCCTGGCCACAAAGGTTGATGACATACTTCCACTTGACCTCTGACCTTAGAAGGTCAGAGAGGCAGTTTAGGTCGGCATTAAGCCGGCTGATGTGGGCATATTCCACAGACTCCAATTTTGAGGCAATGAACACATTTGGAGTACACCGAGCCAGGTTTTTAACAGCCTTTATGAATGCTCGAGGGGACTTCTGATCATAGTGAATGCAATAGATGTTATGAGGTGCATAGATTGCATGAAGAATACGCTCCACCATAGGTGCATTCTTATGCACCACCAGGGAATAAGCCAATGGGAAGCTCCGCTCTGCATCTGACAGTTGAACCTCATTGTAACCCCTCGTTTTGATAAATGTTTCACAGTCTGAGGTCAAACTCACAGTGCTATCATCATCCACGTCAACAATAACTTTCCGTTTTATCTCAAAAGCTTTGCCTATCTCCACGGGGTCGAGCTCATAGATGGCAGTGCAGTTGACATCATACCTGTGGTTGTGGATTCTGGATAAGCTGACAGTGATTCCATATGGCTCAATATAGACACTCTCCGTCACTGCCACTTTAATGTAGACCAGCTTGAGGAGACAGACCACCAGCAGAGACAGAGAAAACAGGAAGCACCTGTGTCTCAATCTACGTATGTAGTGGGCACATCTTATTTTCATTCTAGGAAAAAAGGGATAAAAAAAGACGATGAGATGCTTTGTATCTGTTGACTTTCTACTCAAATAAAAACAAAATATCAAAAAAGGAAAATGAGCATTCAGGCTATGTTATGTAGTGCCAGTACAGTAGTTGTGAGAAGAGCATGAAATTAGTTAAATATTTAAATCATTTCAAACAAGTGACAGCATAACTTGAATTATCATTATTGTATTACTGTAATACACTTATAGCTATCTTTAGTTTTGTTAAATTGCCTTAAGTTCTGCAACAGCCTCACATAATTTATTTCATGAACACATCAACTTAAAATTTGAAATGTGTTTTTTTTTGGTCTGATAATTGTGTTTAGGAAGCAAGTAACATCAAATAAACACAATGAAATTCATAGCCTACTTACTAGAAGCTGTTTCTGGTCTAAATTACCTTGCTCACTAAAGTTGTCTTTGAGCCGCTCTCATGCCATGCAAGCTTCTCCCAGTTCCACATAAGAACCTTAATAAGAAACATTAATTCAGTAAGTGTATGGGCAAAAACAACAGAAGCAGTACTATGATATAGCGACACTAAATGCTTTCTATATGAGGAGCACTTTCACTAGCTGGAGAAGGAAGGCTGTTCTGCACTACGCGCCAGCCACACTTCAGCGTCTGAAAACCGTCTCTTTCTCCAAAAGGAATCACATGATGAGGCACAGTGCGGCACAACCAGTCTATCCTGAAATCCTTTATACATCCGGCAACGTTACCTTTATTAAGTGAAAAACTTACCGTAAAGAAAGTGCGGTTTGATCGAGCCGGGGGGTCATGCGTCCCGTCTGCTATGTACGGGGCTCCATCGCAGTCTGGAGCGACTGTTCAGAGAGGAGTAGCAGGGGGGAGAGTCCCAGCGGCTCTCCGCCCACTGCCCGGCCACATCCAGCTCATCACCACCACCGAAACATTTACGAGCTGCTCAGCAATGAGTAACCCTCTTCAGCACAAACACCCATCAATTTATCCATGTAGAGTCTTGTCTGTATACCAGTGCATATTGCCTAAGGCCATAACTACCTATTCTGACATTCATACACTCACTGTATGGTCTTTATTGTTTTGGTTTAATGCTGGTAACAGTTAAAAATATCACATTTAACAATGCTCAGATAAACTAAATGAAATGCCAAATACAGTTTGAGCACTTTTTAATCTGATATGAACAGGTACATTATAAAACTGAAGTGCCAACAGACTTGAGTCATATGGGAAAAGAAGAAAGATAAATGAACAAACACAGTTACGGACAAAATGTGGGGACAGCTAATTATAATAATTCACTCCCCCAGTCTTCAGACTCTGAATAGTCTTTCTTCAAGAGCTCCTCCCAGTAGCAGTCCATTATAGTGTTTGGCAGAAATTCCTCATCATCCACCAAATGGATTATTTTGATTTTCCTTAGACGGTTCAGGTCGACTGCCTCTGCAAAAACAGAAAAGGCATTCAAAATACATTCAAAAGCATGCCATATATATATATATGAAGTCTATTTCTAAAATAAATCTACAACTCATTATAATGAGGCTGTTAGTAACAGTGCTCAGAGAAGCTCCAGGTGGGAGACATAGGAGGCAGCTGATTAATTATTGACATAGAAAAAGACACACTTCAGTGGTTGCCTGCCTGCCCTCTTTATTTGTTTCAGTTGCTCTGAAGGAAAAATGTCAAAGGCAGGATGTATGTGGAAGTGAGGCTGGGGTTAGGCATTACAGCAGACAGGAACGACAGACCTGTGGTCAGCACCTCCTGACAAGAAGCGGTCCTGCAGTGTTGAACACCATGCTCTGGATGTGTCTGTGGTGTGTTTCCCTCAGTCTCAACATTCAATAAGTAATAAGACAAAGGTTTGTCTCTGAACGTCACCTGGGCAAACAGTGGAAGGAGTTGATTAGAAAAATCTTTTAACACCATCGACATATCTCTTTATAAATGACTTCAGCAGCACTCTGGACAATGCAGCCATTAAACAGGCCTTTGGAACACTACACTGTTTTACGTGTCTCAATGGGATGGAAGATATAGAGGAGGACAAGTCAGTGAGCTGGTGCACAGCTCTACAGTGAATACTCAATAATTTACAGCCTAATGCTGTGTCTTGCTCTGTGTCCACAGACCCCTACTGGCAGGCAGGAAACAGCAGAGACGTGAACCTTGTTCCACATCAACAGACAAGAAAGGAAGAGAGCCTGTGGGAGCTGATTCTTCATAAAAACAAATCATTCTGGTTTAATAACTCACAGAAATTAAACTAAACACCTGACTGACACTTCCTTTCAAACTTACCAGTCATGAACTAAGACTGTAAAAAGGCAACTTTTAATATCATTACATTACTATATGTACTGCATTTTACTATACTGCCTGAACTGCATTGTGAATTTCATTTTATTCCTGCTACCTGATTTAACTTTTACTGTTCACATAGTTTGTCTTGTTGCCTTTTTGTTTGCCTTTCATAAAGCCAAGTTGCATATATGCATAAAGGTTTCAAAGGATAAGGGTGGTGTTAATCTAATATATTTTTTATTGTAAACAATACAAAGACCAACCCTAAACAAGTCTGTCTGTCTCTCAGTACTCTCTGACTTCCGTACCCTGTCTGTGACTCTCAGCTTCAAGCCCTTTGGTTCCTACGGAAGATGTAAATCTTAAAAA
>NTHP01000114.1:2026-24167 GCA_003416845.1 Oplegnathus fasciatus | reverse complement strand
ACTGAGACTGCTCTTGTCAAGGTCTTCAATGACATCCATTTAAACACAGACAGTGGCAGAATTTCAGTCTTTGTATTACTGGATCTCAGTGCTGCATTCGACACGGTCGACCACTAGTGCTGACCGATAAATCGTATTTTCATCGTCATCGCGATATGAACATGCAAAACACATTGCAAAACACTGCCTGAAACGTGATGAATAAGAAAAATATTTTTATTTACAGCGTTTTTGCGAGCCGCTTAATGAATGTAAAAACAATGTGGAGATGGTCCGTCTGATACCTGTCACAGTGGCATCGCTGGAGTTGGTCAGTAGCCAAAAACACACATTGTCATCTACGCTATCTTCGTCGCTCTCTCACCTTTTCCCAGCCAATATATGGTGTCTAACACAACAAAGGGCATATTTATGTATCATTTTAATGATTGTGACTGTCAGCTATCAAGCTGGCTAGCTAGCTAGCTAGCATAATTCACCACAGTGAAGCAGCCGCGGCCTCTCTATAAGCGAACTTTTGTCAACTAGCCAGTTGAGTTAAGTAAACCAATCACTGTAAGCACTGGTAAAACGGTGTAAATTTCACTGAATGGGAAATAAATTAGCTCACTAGAAAGTAAACTAGCCCTACAAGTACAAAGCAGCACATAACATCTCCGATGAGAGCGATCTACCAGTCATTCTGTTAGAATGTCAGGTCGGAACTGGTTGTTTACTAATGCGTGATCAAACCATGTTCATCACACTGAGTGCCAAATAGCTCGGTAGTTAGCAAATAAGTACAAGAAGACTGTCGCTTAAGTGCCTGTGCTATAATGTTAATTTTCTATAAACTGGGAATCCATAACATGCACATGTTTTCGTGGTAGCCCATCTGCCATAAGCACCGCTGTCATCGTCATCAGTTTATTGGTTTGGTGGGCCAGTCTGAGTCAAAAAGTCCAGGGCCATTTTTCATTCCCAGTCCGTCCCTGTTTATTTTATCATGTTAATGCACACTTCAATATTTGTTTATTTATGGCAAGTCATATCGTCATCACAATATTGAACAATATTATCGCACATCGCAGATTTTCCTCGTATCCTGCAGGCCTATCGACCACAACATATTATTAGGCCGACTGGAAAACTGGGTGGGGCTTTCAGGCACAGTACTAAACTGGTTTGAATCCTACTTAAAGGACAGGGACTACTTTGTGTCTATAGGTAATTACACATCTGAGTGGACAAAAATGACATGCAGAGTTCCCCAAGGTTCCATTCTGGGGCCTCTTCTTTTTAACATCTACATGCTTCAACTGGCTCAGGTTATCGAAAACAACAAAATAAGTTACCATAATTGTGAAAACGACAGACAAATTTACATAACCATATCACCAGGAGACCTTGGTCCAATACAAGCACTGAGTAAGTGTATTGAACAAATCAACGATTGGATGTGCCAGAACTTTCTTCTTAAACAAAGACAAAACTGAGGGAGTTGTTTTTGGAGCCAAAGAGGAACAATTAAAAGTCAACGCTCAGCTTCAATTGGTAATGTTAAAAACCACAGAACAAGCCAGAAATCTTGATGTAGTCATGGATTCAGACCTGAATTTCAACAGCCATGTTAAGATAATTACAAAGTCAGCCTACTGTCACCTTAAGAATATATCAAGGAATAAAGGACTCATGTCTCAGCAGGATTTGGAAAAACTTGTCCATGCATTTATTTTCAGTAGACTTGACTACTGTAACAGTATCCTTACAGGTCTCCCTAAAAATTAAATCAGACAGCTGCAGCTGATTAAGAACGCGGCTGCTTGAGTCCTCACTAAGACCAAAAAAGTGGATCACATCAGTCCAGTCACCAAAATGAAGTGCTGCAGGAGCTGTCCTGCAATGATTTTTTTTTTTTTTTACCCTAAAATGACTCTCTAAGAAAATCTTACAAGGGTCCAATAAGTGGGAAATAAGGCCAGATGGATTTCACTTAAGTTTATGGTACAGTTCTGTTGTAATATGTTTCAAATTAGCCACTAAATAATTAGAGTCTAATAGTGGGAAATAAAGATGCAATGTCCTGGCAGCTTAATGTTACTGGAGTAGTGACATGGCATTAAGTGGTCTGATGTCTTAACTGGTATGGGAGCAGAGCATCAGGAAGCATGTATTAGGCTGTAATAACTCCACGGGACTCTGGAGAATATTCAGGCCACGAGGGACGTGAAGCAGCGACCAGATGTGACCAGATGTGTTTTGACTTTAGATTACGGTACAGTTTTCAACTAATGAGCGACAAATGACCCTGTAATAAAGTGAAACTATGTTAAATAAAGGCCAAATAAATGTATTGTCCTCTCTGCTCTCAGTGTTTTGTCCGATTATTATAAAGGCTTTGTCCGATATAATATGGCATTACATTCGTCTAATTACAGCCTGTGTTGTCTAACTAAGCTATCGGTGGCCCATGTTGGTAGTATTAAATGTGGTGTCTGATTACAGCATAATTTAGGGTAAAATAGCATCTAACTGTAGCATATTTTGGATCTGATATGACATTGTATTTGATTTCTAATCAGAATATGATCTTGTAAAATGGTGTCTAATAGTATACTAGGATCTCGTATTTGGTCTCTAATTACAATATAATTGGGCATAATAGTGTCTAAGTAATACAGCATTATATGCAGTCTCTAATTACGGCATAATTTAGGTGTATTGTGTCTAATTAGGGTATAACTGTGTTTGTTTACTGTCTAAGTAAGAACATATTATTTCTAGTTTTTGTCTAATTTGATGCAAAGTAAGGCTTGTTACGACTTATTAGTGTACCGCAAAATAAAGTGCGACAGGGTTTCTTTGGGGAGTTTTCCCTGATCTGCTTTGAGGGTCTGAGGACAGAGGGAGTCGTATGCTGTACAGATTTTTAAAGTCCCTTGAGACAAATTGTGATGTGTGACATAGGGCTATATAAATAAAATTTACTTGACTTGGCAGGCTGTAATGTTTGCAGCTGCTCTACCTGCATCCTCCGGACCTGCCAGATGCCAAGTTGATATTTCTGTTTGTTTCCTCCGCACCTCCTCCAAAACCACTGTTACAGCATCTGAATGACTCAGCTATAAAAAAAGATAATTTGTGAAAATTATGAGTATCACATCAAAGCTGTAAAACCAGTGAAGCTTTCAATAAAGTGATGCTGCTTATCTCCTATAGAGAAGGATGACAGCGGATGATTGGGCCTGTGGCATAAATGGTTAAAAAGACCTTTTTTGTCTATGTACATTTAATGCAGCCCCAGCTGACACTAATGCACACTTGTCATTGGTGTCACTTGTCATTAGCGGTGGCGTCTTTCTTTCTCAGCTGAATTTCACCTGATCCTCTAGATTGTACACTTGCCTCATCACTGCAGTTGGGACTGAAGTTGCTCTGGCAGGAGAGCTGTGTGTGGCAGTGAGCCTTTGAGGATGTGTCACCTGAAGAAAGAATCCTGCACTCAGACCTCAGCTGCAATCACCACTAAGAAATCTCAGAAGTCTTATATAAAATAAATAAAATAAGAAATAGATCCAAAACTATTTACACATAAATCTTGGAACAAATTCAAGTATTTAGTGTAACTTGTCAAACTCTGTCAGCCTACTAGCATAATTTCTCAACACATGTGTGTGTGCTGCCTGCCTCCTCCCATTTTCTGTAGCCCTGTCATTTGATACTGTATCTCAAACTAATTTCCAAGGTGCTCCAACTAAAGGTGTATCTTATTTTTGGCTAACTGTGGTAGCATCTCGGAAAAAATCATGACGAGGTCAGGACACATCTTGAAAACTGGACGACATGACAGACTCGAGCATGGATTTCATGCCAGCTCTAAGCATTTTTGTCTCAAACCTATATCACTTGGATAGAGTCTGGGCGATATGTCAAAATTTTCCAACTGTCAGCCTAACAACCGGCGATGTGTGTGCGGTGTGCACAGGGGGTGGGGAGTACCCCACTCCATATACACCATTTTCAGCTAACAATCATGGAAGAGCTAGTTGCAAAAAAGAATAAAAAAACCCCTATTTGCAGTTATTTTGGTTTTAATCATGCGGCGGCAATGAGTCACGGCTGGTGTCTCAACTCCCATCCGTCCCAGAGATATTGAGCAAAGATTAAAAAAAGCAACAAGATATTCCCTAACTTTTTACTTTTTCCCTTTCATTCTTGCATAAGTGATTTAAAAATATTTCTGAGCGCCAAATCAACTCGAAATCATGCCCACAGTAGGTACTTTTCGATGCTGAACACGATGGTGGCCAGCATCCTGGCCAACTGCTGGGGAGGGACGTGCCGAAGGTACAGCATGTGTCTCAAGTCGCTGCCATTCCTGAGACCATAGAAAGAGAAATGACTTTGTTTTGTTTCACTCTTTTCTCCCCGCGCACCGTAGAATACAAATTTCCACCCGTTCTCCTGGCTCCAGGAGAAATAAGCTCTTAATTGGCCATAATCTCGCCGATAACCAATATATGCACTGAGGTTAAAGGAACTGCCAGCTCCACTGACAACCTGTGTTTTCAGTATCAAATGCTCACCTCCTTTAGGCTTGAAAGGTGGCAATGTATTTCAAGTTTCTTGGCAAAAAGGCTATCAAAACATCCAGAAATGTACTACTCTGCCAACTTCATCCACTTCTCTGCTGTGCATACATATGCTCAGTATGCTCAAGACTAGGGTTGCAAAGGGTTGGTAAATCTCCAAGAGAAGTTAAGCTCAGGAATATTGGTAATTTTGCACAATTTCAATATAAATATTGTGCCTTTTAAGTGAACTCAACTGGGGGGGAAAATACACAAAAAGCAGCAATACTAGGTCTTATGGCATGTTTTGGTTAAAATTTAATTTAACTATTACCATGCACTGCATGCGCAGTGGATTCTTCCATCACATGTGCAGCCCACACTACTGCCAACTTATGATATAATGCTGATGATATGTTAAAAGGTTTGTTTCTATCTGCACATGACATGGTAAATACAGCCTGAGCAAATAACCCCTATATTTCCATTTTATTTAAGGTGGAAAGTTTCCACCTTGAATATTACTGGAATTTTGCAACCCTACTCAAAGCACTCACATGTTCCAAAACATGGCTAAATACACTGCTTCTGTTTGTTAGTTCAGTTTGCTGTATGTATTTGTTGTTTGCAACTAAAGAATACAGTTGTGAAACCAGCTGACTACAGCTGCTGTACTACAAATGTTTCAGAGACACCTTTCAAGCAGACAGGAGGTGTGGCTATTTTCTGTGTGTCAAAATACAAGGCTCAGATCACATTTGCTCTACAGAGAAAATGTGAACTGACTGATTTCTGCAGTCCAGTATGAAGTGTAGAAGGTAGCTCACCCGGTTGTCTGTATTGTGCAGGTGCCTCACAAAGCTGCTCATGCATAACAGAAGATGATCGGAAAGTTAAAAGCAGTTCTTTGATATTCTCCTCCTCTGCCATGTCTAATGCACTGAGGCCACCAACATTCCTGTCACTGGCGTTTGACCCATACTGGAGGAGAAGCTTCACCACCTACACAACACACATGCATTTCACAACAAAATCCAAAGATTCAAGTGTCAATGCACCTGTGTTCACTGGAGGCACTCTTCTTCAACATCAGCACCCAACAAAGCTGATAAGCCCATTCATTACAAAATTGACTAATTGATTAACGAAGTCAATAAAGTCCTTTAGCCCATTCCAACTGATGCTAAAAATGATGCTGTGCCCGATTTATACCTCACACTGCAGTCATGTGAGGTTTAACTTGTTGGAATATACAGTACGTCTACTGTGAAACTGGACAGTGTACCTACAAAACTGGCAACTTATTGCAGATATGAGCCTTATCCAATATAACACATGCATCATAACAATTGCTGTAAGCTTTCATAGTCCATTACCATGTTATGTAACACATTCTCCATCTGTCTGCATTCTTTAATATGTTCTCTGGATATCAGCAAACTTTTGTTGTAATTGAATCAGGCATTAATTATTCATCCGTCTTTGTAAACCCCAGGGACAAGTTTCATTTTTCAGAAAGACCAATGAAAGAAACACTGTGATATAACACTATTAATGATATAAGACTATACACAACTTTGCTACATCTTTAAAGTCTCATTCAGAGCTTCACCTGATAGTGTCCAGAGGAAACGGCATCATGTAGGGGTGTGACACCATCAAAGCTTCTAGCGTTAACATCAGCGCCAGCCTTCAATAGCTCCTCAACCACTGCTTCATCACCCACAGCAGAAGCCTCGTGGAGAGCTGTCCAGCCTGACAATTCAAGTCAACATTTACTGATAAGAGTGACTTTTGTGTTAGAATATATAAGTGATCAAGAGCACATAAACAAGTGTCTAAGCTGTGACAAACCTGCATAATCCTCCATGTTGACGCTGATCCCAGCTTGAATGAGTGCTTTGACTTGTTCCAGATCTTCTCTCTTACATGCTTTGTGCAGAGGAGTCTCTCCCTTTCCATTTCTCTTGTTAAGTTGTATCTTGGCAGGAATTTTCCCACATCGTGAGACATTTGCTGCTTTGAAGATGAATAAAATCGAGATTTGTGAAATAAATAACATAAAACATGAGAAATCAGAGGGAAAAGTACTTTCAATTGCAGTGATCATATGCATACAGTATATTGGTAACGCTTTCTATGAAGACCACATCTATAGTGCGTTATGGGGGCATTCATAGTGAATTATAATGCATTCATAATGCTTTATGACTACAATCATAAGCACACATTATGCTTTCTGGTGCACTATATCAACAGTCATAAAACATTATGGATGTGACTTATATTGAATTATAATTTCAAGTGTCTTGCGGATGCTCTTGACTAGTTATAAACTAGAGGTTGACTGATGGGGCTTATAATACATTATGACTACCTATACTCACCAATACACACTTCAACAATCAACTGTAGTAAGGACTCATAGTACGCTATAATAGTCCATGCAGTATCATAAGTTATCATTGTATGTGTTAAGTAAAGTGAAGTACATATTGATGCTTCTATAATAATGCATGCTTCAACGTTTTGTTGTTGTTGGTACGTAAAGTGTAACGCATTTTCATGCATTTCAAAGAATCTATGCAGCATCATAAGTGATCATTATGTTGATGCCAAAAGACGCAAAATGAAGAGAATTAGAAGTAAAATTTGTCTGCTTTAGGAATGGAACTTTGAGGTATAAATCCTACAGTATATGATAAATTCAAAGTAAGAAAAAGACAAAATACAGTTTGTCTAGCTTTATTTTCACTATGGGATGAAAGCAGTGACTGGGGTGTTTTAACAAACCATCAACAACTGTATGCAGCCACTGTAATATTTACACCTGTAGCGTGCTGAGCTGATAAACTTATAATGAACAATCTACATTTGTCATTGAGAAATAATGAACCTTCTCTGAAGCTGATGTCCACAGAGCCCTGTCAGGAACAGGGTTCTGTTTTAACTCAAACTGGACGAATCTCCCATAAACTCCAGGCCCACATGACCTCTGAACATAAAACGTGGGTCTACCAGGCCACAGGAAATGCCTCTAATGGAATGGATAAGACAATTTACGACGGTCATAAAGTGATGGCAAACCAGGTCTCACTTGACCACTCAAGATCAAGGAATCCTCTGTTGAACCTGAATTGACTTTAATTCGACTCTACATTCATTATATGTGATATATTTAATGAACAATGTAAAGGACTACAAAACGTCGTTATAATGTGTTGATTTCAATGCCAGCATAGTAACAATGAATTTAAAGTAACAGATTACATAAATTCTCTCATCTAGCCTAACCATAGCATGTTTGGTCTTGTTCAAGAACTAATAAAACTTAAAACGTGAATATGCATTTGTTTAGCCAACAATTTGATCATAGCTTGCAATAAGAAGAAATATTAAGTCAGTGATAACATAAAGATAGCTGTCTGACACAGACACAGATACCCCCTTTCACCCCTCCTCCCTGCATTTCTTAGGTAGAGAGAAGTAATTACTTGAGGAACTAGTAATGCTATTTAATTTGAGGCCACATTTATAGAACAGACAAATACACATATATATAGAAGTCTATTTGCATGGAGTAGAAAGTTTAGGTGTCATCTCACTCACACCACAGACGTGGTGGGTAAGTGTGTGTATCTAAATGTGTGTGTGTCTGCCTCTTCCCACCTCTCTCAGAAAGAGAGAGTAGAAGACTGTAAGGAACTCATATGTGTTAAAATTACTGTAGTTTCACCATTTGCCGACTGTACATCTACCTGTACACATGTGCATATATATGACTTATATGTGTGGATCAAACTTTGTAAGTGATTGACATTTATGATATTTAAGCCTGAGTTAATGCTGTATAACAGTTAATGCTGTATAACAGTAGTAAGTGTCGCCCTGCCGCCTGCTGAGAGAGAGACAGACGGCCTTGCCTGGGTCCTACGTGGGATGGAGAGTGCCACTAAAAGATGCCCAATGGAGATGCCTTTACTGGGGACGAAACGCCTTCGTCTCTGCAGGTCCACATGCCGAGAGCCGGCCTTCCTACTCCTCCCTCTGCTCAAAAACATCGTCTCCCTGGTCATAGGTGAAACTCTACTTTTCCTGTGATAGTGGGGGTTGATGCTAAGCAGACCTAGATTATTAAATGAATTCAGTACTATGAGAATAGGATTCCATAGGATTCCCCTTTATAATTGTTATGGCGAAACCAGAATCAAAAGCTTATTGCCAAGTAGGTTTTCACAATAAGTAATTCCCTGGTACGTTATCACATAGGCCCTACAATAAAACTAGTCAGGGGGAAACAGATATGTATAAATATAGGAAATATTCAAAGCATTTTACTGCTGCTTCCAAATACTCTCTCAGCTGTTGAACGATGCATTAAGGTGATTTTCACTGGTCAACCTTAAACTTTATCCATTTAGCGATCTCCTGTGCTTCCACAATTCAATATGCTCACAATAATAATACCACAATAGGCTATATCTATAATACTAATCATATACTATGCAATATTCATTCTCTGCATCATCTGGTACGAAATGGTCCTCATTCATTCATTAAGTGTTCATTGTTGTATTCTGTGTATTGAGTCACTGTTTCCTTCATTCACTGTTACCTTTATTCATTTATTTGTATGTCTAGCAGTTTTAGTTCTGTGTGTAGTTAGTAGTTTAATAAATATTTCATTCATAAAGAACTTGTTCTCTTGGTTTTCGTAAAAAACGCTGCAAATACAGAAACGCTGCAAATATAAAAACGCTGCAAATACAAAAACACTGCAAATATAAAAATGCTGCAAATACAGAAACGCTGCAAATACAGAAACGCTGCAAATATAAAAACGCTGCAAATACAAAAACGCTGCAAATATAAAAACGCAGCAAATACAAAAAAGCTGCAAATACAAAAACGCTGCAAATACAAAAACGCTGCAAGTGACAACAGAAACTGTGGAAATTCATCTTCTTCTGTTGTTTAATGGCGGCTGGCAAACAACTTTCAGGTGCATTACCGCGACCTTCTTGATTGGAGTGTAGAACAGAATGGCTATTATACTTTCATATTAAATTCTCCTGTTAACTGTGGAAACTGTTTCCGGGGCACAACAAAAAGTGATGAACCCGACCGGACACAGCTGGGACATGTTTGTTGTTGCTACAGCTTGTGACTCATTTTGGTTATTTGTCAGTGGTGTTGAAAAATGTGCTATAATGTAAGTTTATTTTGGTTTATTTTAACATTGTGATCACATGATTCAGACAGTATTGCTATATATCTGCTGGGCTACTTTCTGTATTTGCAGCATTTTTGTATTTGCAGCTCATTTTCTAAATGCTGCACATGTGTTGTCACATTGATGAAGATGTTTTCTTAATCTGCTTGTGTTTTGTGTATTTGCATGTGTTTTCTTAAGTTGCTGTGCGTTGAGCTCTCAGGGCCACCGTACTGTTCACTAGGACAAGAACCCAGTAGAAGCCCTGAGATTAAGAGGCTCAATTAATTAATTCCAGGTTTTCCCTGTTTTTCCAAAATAGGGTGGCGTCCAAACATGAGTTTAAGGCTAAATTTGGTTGCTTCAACTAGACTATTACATCTGCTACGTGTTCCGCTACACACCCATTACAACTCCCCTTCACACACACACAAACACGCACACATTCTCTGCGTTTTGGCATCTTACATAATAATCTAACTAAATGAAAGGAATGTCTGTCTGTCTGTCTGTCTTTCTGTCTGTCTGTTTGTCTGTCCGATTGACTTCACACTTGGGGTGTGTTGTTGAGGACCCACGGAAGAGCAGCATCGAATGTGAAGTTGTTTGGACGAGCGGTTCTCAAGAAAGCGAGAAGCATCTTCCTGCAGAGCCCCTGCTGTTCCAGACCTTTTTTTTTTTAATTTAACCTTTATTTAAAAGTATAACGAGGAGGCTTCATTGGTTGCTGTTTGTAAACGCAACATTCAAAGTTGGCCCCTTCTCCCCGGCTCAAAGCACACACGCTTCTGGTGGTCCCGCGTGCTTACGATCTGGCAATTGGTCGCTACGTTTTTCCCGCACCTCACACCCTGCACGCTGTTATTGGCTGGGGGCTACACACCACTGCCCAAACATTGATGCTCAGAAACATCCCGAACACAGTAAAATAAGAAAATACAGGCAGAGGGCAGGGCCTCAGGCAGCTACAGACACCACCACACACTTCTAGTGGGTCACAAGTGATGATTGAGAGGGATTATTTTTGTATGACCTATACATCATTTTTTTGGAAAATCCTACTCATTGTGCCTTTAACCAGGAGTAAAATTTTATGATTAAAAATCTCTTTTTCAAGAGAGTCCTGGCCAAGACAGGCAGCATCACAAATAACACAGTTGCAGGCATAAAACAAACATATAACAATTTAAAATGAAAAACAAGTTACGGAGTTAAAAGATACCAAAGAGCAACTTCAACATTCAAATCATCACAGCCAGATGTGCCTGCTTCCAAGTCATTTAAAAACACTTCAAATGTGTCCAGTGTGACCAGCTCCTGAAGATTCAAGTAATTTTGCGGCTGATTCCAAGCCAAGGGAGCAGCATACTTAAACGCCCCTTTTCCCAGTTCAGTACGGACTTTAGGGACAATTAATAGGAATAAGTCCTGGGAGCGAAGACAATAGCTTCCCATACTTTTTTGTTGGATGTAGGTCCGAAGGTAAGAGGAAAGCCGTTTTAGATGTACACATTCACAAGTTTAAATGACAAATGAAAAATTATATTTTAACATTACGTCTACTATTTGTTGGTGACTATGTTATACCTAACAAGGCCTCAGCTAATTTTAGTGTTAATGTTAATGTTTTGATAACCCTATGCAGTGGTTAACTTCATGTTATTGTTTAATCTAACTATAAATAGAAGGAGTCTATGTCTGTCTATCTGTCCTTTGATTACCTCGACAACCGTTCATACGATCGACTTCACACTTGGCGGGTGTATTGCTGAGAACCCAAGGAAGGGCGGTGTCGAGTGTCAAGTTATTTGGATGAGCATTTCTCCAGAAAGATGCACGCAGCAATACTGGAGGCCAAGCAATCGGCCCGTTCGGAACAGGCACGTTCTGATCGCACTGCACTAGTTCTTTTAAATGCATTACACTTTACTTACCACCAATGAAATGTTATGATGAAGCATGCATTATTATAGATACATCAATACGTACAGTACTTCACTTCAATTAACACATACAATGATAACTTGATGATAAAGTATATCATACTTACTATGACATATTTTCTCGTTATTACTAGATACCAAATTATTCTGTATTTATAAGAAACCTTTCTTTTTGTAACATATCATTTTATCTTGTCATATCATGAAACATTCCCATTATTTCACAAAGCCCACGTATCTCGTTTAGACATACTTTTTTCATAAAAACATAAGTTGCTATGTTGTTATACCAAAAAATGTTTTAGATTACAGTCCACAATCTACAGTGTAATGCTTCTCAATTTACAGTGTCATTTTTGTACTAAAAGTGTACCAGTACAGTACATACCGATAAATATAGATGGGTGACAAATTAAAGAAAAAACCAACATGAAGTGTCTTAGTAAGGTGTTGGGCCACCATTTGCCACCAGAACAGCTTCAATGCACCTTGGCATTGGTTCTACAAGTCCCTGGAACTCTACTGGAGGGATGAACACCATTCTTCCAACAGACACTCCCTCATTTGGTGTTTTGATGATGGTGGTGGAGAGCACTGTCTAACATGTCGGTCCAAAATCTCCCATAGGTGTTCAATTTGGTTGAGATCTGGTGACTGCGAAGGCCATGAAATGTTTCATTTAAGTATAAAGGTGATCACTCAGAATAACTTTCTATTGATTTGTATTGATCCTTCCCCCTAAGGGGACAAGTGGACCCAAACCATGCCAGGAAAATGCTTCTCACCCATATGGAAGCATCTGCATTTGATATGTTTTTCCACTCTTTTATTCAGGTTTTTCCTTTAGGGAACATGTGAAGTTAGGTAATAGGGGTAACAATCTGGGAACTTAATAATTTATTATTCATTCATTGCAAAACTGTGTGGAAAGTAGTGTTCCACACTACGTGTGGAAATGGAACAACCCGAGTGTTTGGTCTCTGTTCCAAGCAGAGGTGAAGGGGTAATGGTGGTGGTGGATACGTGGGACTCGGCACTGATTATTTTAGGTTATTCAGTTTGCTACATACATTGAAACATAGCAATATAGCCTCATGAGGTACATTATGTGGACAGGAAGGGTATGCAGGTCTAGACAGAGGCTGGGACATTGCACATTGGTGCTGATGAGAGAGGCACTGAACTGAATGCACATTAAGCGCACCGTCATCCCTGATGGCAGTTACTGTATCTGGCCTTGTGCAAGCGCTGTCTGGAGGTGGCAGTGGGAGGGTAGGAGACGTCCAGATACTTTAACATCTGCAGTCCAGTATGCCAACACTGCACTGACCAGTACCGAGTCACATAATGATTACGAATAGGCGCACAAACAAAACAAAAGCAACCCACAGCCATAATGGATAAAAACCCTCTTCTTGCTTTACCACCATATGTAAGTTGTCTTGTTGTAAAAACATACCAGTTTACCATGTTATGAGAAAAGTTTGTTTTAATGAGATGTTGATTTTGTTAGAAAAACGAGAACGTTTTGTGATATAACAAGATAAATGTTATTACAAGAAACATTTCTTGTAAAAGCTGAATTAATAATAATGAGAAAATATGTCATAATAACGGAAAAAAATCTTGTTATAACATGAAAATTTGTGTCGAACAATTAGGAAAGTTTCTCATTATAACAAGAAACTGCACAAACTGCATATTTCTTTTTGTCATGGTGGCTGCCAAACGCTGCTGTAACATGATTTCTCAGGAGTTTCAAACTAATAATTACCTGATTGAGATGTAGAATTAGCACGGCCTGCTGCGGACTGGATACAGCTGAATATCCTTGGCTCAGGTGGTTTGAGTCGATTTATCTCTAGCTCCATTTTCTTTTTCTGCTCTGTGTTGCCAACTTGTGAATCTAAATCACTTATCTCCATGTCCTTAGCTGCCCCCCTGCTTTGGCAGGCATCAAGATCACACAAGCTTAAAGAGTTGTCATCTAAAGTTGATACATTTCCATTCCTCTCCATCTCCAGAATGTCCCTGGAAGAAATATACACACACAGAGGTGACAGTAAGATAATGACACTAAAAAGGTAGTTCCAGATTCCTCATTGACTATTCTGCCCAAATAAAATATTCTATTTACTGCACAATGAAAAGATTTGAAACCAACAAGTCCTACAAACTACTAAACACAGCATTTGTCATTGCCTTCTAAAATGACTCACATGAGTGTTTTCTGATCCAACACCACTACAGGCAGGACGACAGTGTTTGTTACATATGACCATTACAAAAAGGATTCATATGATGTGTCTGGCATAAAATCTGTCAAAATGTTGACAGTTTCCTTTTTCAAAGTTACGCTTTGTTGGCCCATCCATTCACCTTAACATCTTCCCTAAGAGGTTTGTTGAGATTGGCAGAACAAAGTCATTTGCGACTTGCAAAAGACCACTGGACAAGATGCACTGATGATGTATTTTCCTGTTACATCCTTGTCGGGGATGTCGGGGATGCATCAGGACGCATTAGCGTTTACACTACAAAAGATATGTGGTCAAATGCATCCCAGACCACCTCAGCAAGTGGTTTGAGTGATCAGATCACAATGTGTCTTGATGGTCGTTTACACTTGTATTTAGCGCTGTCCATTTGTGATCCGATCGCCCAAGACACATGTTAATACCAGGTGTAAACAGGGTCTGCGTATCCAGGGCGTACCCCACCTCTCGCCCAATGTCAGCTGGGATCGGCTAAACAAAGAAAAACAGCAAAGAATACAAAAATGTAACATGTGGAAGCAATGCTCACATGCAACACAGCTGTTTTAAACCATTTCAGTAGGGAATGTATGCATATATGTGTCTTCCATATGTGCTTCCACGCTGCCTGCGGCGAGGTTAAAGTTCTCTGTTGCTTTAACAGCCCAGTCCACTAACTCATCTGAACTATCGGCAAGGTAATCCCCAGTTTGGTCACTGTCACAGTCATCGCCTTCTAGACAATGCTGAAATGAGCTAGATGTCCTAGCTTTGTTGTGGAGGAGTAGGCTCATTTGCAGCAGGAACACCACTGGTGGTGATGGGCTGTGGAGGTGATGGTGGCAGAAGGAGGAGAAGAGGTGGAGAGCTGGCCCCTTACTGGAGAATGGGGACAGATGAGATCCACATTCAGTCTAATTCAGTCCTTGGTGTTATAGGTTACAGTGTGAAAAACTCTTCCCTTAACTAGTCCCTTAATCAGTATACTGTAAATTCAGTAGTTTCCTTTTTTGGAAAGCATAAATATAAAGACAGCAATATCACCTAAATAACTGCGTAAATTAGAACACATCAGTTGCTCAAATAATAAGGCAAATACATCAAAATATTATTTGTGAGACATTATACTTTATCAAATGACGTTATGACAAAAAACTATATTTCTACAAAAAAATAAAAAGTTGGTAGAAACTTGTAAATGATGCCATTCACCACACTTAAAAATACTCTGATAATAGAACCACTACTATTCATTTTGATTCTGAATGCACTTTGGGCTAAGAAATTAGACCCGTTTTACATACAGGTTGTTTTTTTTTCTGTAACTTAGCACCCACCCATTTAATTACACTGGCTGAAAGAAAAAAACATTTTCCACAGACAACAGTAATGGAGCAATAATAATAGTAATACCATCGGTGACATGCTTGGTTTCATCTGGTTCTCCTGAATAACAACATCAGTTGAGAAGAGGGCTGGCTTGATCCGTCCCAGTGTCACCTGGTTCAGATTCTCCATTACTCTCTCTGCCCTGCTGTGGGTTTAAGAAGACATTTTGTTCCTTATATTGAAACATGAGATTTACTGAACACACATCTGTGCTGTGCCTTCTGATTTCCGTAGGTTTAATGGGGTCCGTTTCTCACTATCCATTCTTTTAGCGTCGCTGAGAAAAAAAATAGTCCTGTATATTATGACAGTAAACCTATGAACACTTTGCAGCACTCATGTCATTATTTACTGTATAACCACTCACTCTTTCAAGCTGTGTGTCATCATGAGTTTCCATGCTGACATTATAAAGTAGTAGAAAGTGGGAAATTAGCTGTGTTCCCAACATGATGATGCTTCTGAAGACAATATGAACACTACAACAAGACTGTAAAAATGTTGACACCTGGGAGAACGTCTCTTTTGTTTTTCATCATGTTTTCTTCCTTTATTTTATGTAGGAAGGGTTGTGCAGCAATTCTCTAGGTTTGCACCATGCTTGAGGAGTACTTCAGCAATCTGAATAACCACAATAAATTAAGATATACACTCCCCTCCAAAAGTATTGGAACAGTGAGGTCAATTCCTGTATTTTTGCTGTAGACTGAAAACATTTGGGTNTCAAACCCAAATGTTTTCAGTCTACAGCAAAAACACAGGAATTGGCCTCACTGTTCCAATACTTTTGGAGGGGAGTGTAGTATATAATATATACTCAGTGTAGCTTGTTGACCAATGTACTGCTTGATGGCCACTTGCAATAGCATCATGTGTCTTCATTACATGCTTTAGGATAGGCCAGAGCTCCAGCCTTTAACAGATCTAAACTGACCTCATAGTGACCACAAAGTGCAGCTTCATGAGGGGGGTCCATCCTGAAACAAAAAAAAACCGATCATTATGCAGATTACACCAATGCTTTTAATAATTCACTTTTAATAGTGTACTATAGAGAGCTGAAGTGAAACTGGACCTTCAGGTTTCCCTTCCAGATATAGCAAAACTCATTCAAAATTACCCTGACATAGTAAACACAAATGACAACAAATCCATCCTTAAAATAGAGCCTTACTCAACATTTTTATTATCACAATAATCATCAAACTGTCCTGAAATACTACTGCTAGTGCTAAAATATAGCACCCAGCTACCCAGCTGTCTTTAAGACTTTCTGGAGAGCAATAATTTTAAGTTTAAGTTGAGTAGTTTAAGTAGGAATGTGTGTGATCCTCTTGGCTAATATTAGTAAAGCAAACACTGGCCAGAGATGCTTGGGCTAGACAGACAAGGAGCCTGGTTCCCTAGTTGTGCTGTGTCTTTGTCTGACTGGTAGAAAGGTGCTCCATTGTGGTTATCAACTTGGGCCACTTGAGTGGCAAATTAAGACTGGACGTGGAGGACCAAACAGCAGGATGTCTTTTAGACAGCAAAGATTACAGCTAAAAAGTAAAAAATGACATTAGAAGGTGGATATCATGGATAAGAAACCCACACTGTGTTATATGGGAGCTGTAGTTTTTGAATGCTTACAAATGAATCGTTTACCTTTTTTTAAATCTCGAAGGGTTCAAATTCTAATAAGTGTTAGTGCTATTTGTTTAAAGGTGTAACAAATAGGATTTGTCGGTTGCTGTTTGTAAACGTAACATTCAAAGTTGGCCCCTCCTCTCCAGCTCAAAGCTTCTGGTGGTCCCACATGCTTACGATCTGGCAGCTAATCGCTACGTTCGCTACGAGTCCTGCACCTCACACCCTGCGTGCTGTTATTGGCTGGGGTCTACACACCACTGCCCGAAGGTTGATGCCCAGAAATTTCCTGAATCCAGCAAAATAAGAAAATACAGGCAGAGGGCAGGATCTCTGCAGACACAGACACCACCACACACGTCTGGTGGGTCATAAGTGATGATTGACAGGGATTATTTTTGCATGAGTCTATACATTATTTTTTAGGAAAATCCTACTGGTTATGCCCTTAAAGCTGTAGTTGGTAACTTGTATAAAAATAACTTTTAGTCATATCTACTAAAACTAAAATGCTCCTCTGGCTCCACCTGCTACCCCAATGCCATTTGCCACTGCTCCCTAGTAAAAACAACCAATCAGAGCAGGAGGAGTATCTGACTGCGTCTCCTGCTCACACTACGGGCAGCTCCCCTCCCCCGCACATGTGCGAACTCGGAGCGGACGCAATGGCGGACTTGTAAACAACCACCGAACAACCAAGCAATGAGAAAACAACAGCTTACACAACAAAGACAAGTAAACAGAAGAAGACCAATGAAGAAAAGCAAGCTAAAAAGAATTAGACTGAGTGACGCTGTGGGGCTTGGGAGTTGAGCTGGACCGCACCGGAGTAAGAGGGGAAGGACCTGGAAGTTACACTCGTTCAGATTTTCAAGCTAAGTCCACTCTCTTCTCAATCCTACCAACTGTAGCTTTAAGTACTTGAGCACACCTATGATGCGCGTGCATGCGTGCACGCACACGGTTAAGTTGTGGCTCGTTTCAAAGTTATGTAACCACTGATCCCACGGTGGCAAGTTTACATACATTAGTCTACTGTAACTGACCACGCAATGAAATGTTAGACTGACTTTATGAATAGTTTCATCATGCTGAGAATATTACGGGGCAGTCAGCCAAACATCTAGCTGAGTGGTATTAGGCGATACCATGGATGTATTAGGTTGTAGAGTGGCATTAATTAATATAGGTGAATGAACACAATTTCATTTACTTATTTGTGCCGAGCAAATGAAGCCCCGTTCGAAACATCCATTCTGAAGAAAAGTTGCACAAATTTCAACAAATGAAAGAATGTTTTGCTGTCTTTTCATCTTTACTAGTTAATGTTAGCTGGCTGTAGACTGGAGAAAAACAAATTTAATTCACTCAAAAGCTACCGGCAGTTACCGGCAACTTTTAAGGTGGAATGTTTTCTTGCATGTTACTCAATGCATCTGTTGACATCGTGAATGTCAATATGACAACTTTGACCATTCCATTTGTTTTTATTGGCTCTCTTGCATGACACACGCTTTAGTGATGATTGGATCTTCAAGCTACTCAATGTATATGAATTTCAACCAGATTATGCAAACTTGGAGAAAAGTGGCGGAGCGTCGTTCCGGCACAACTACACCTATGGTCCGTTGTCAATGTGTTTGTGAGGGAACGAGAGAGAGAGAGCGAAAGCGGGGCAAGGAAAAAAAAAATAGAAAATCAATATGTGGCGGTTAATGTTAATGTTGTGGCAGGCCACCACAACTAAATCAGTGTATGGGAAAAACGGTCTTATAGAACCTGAAATAAACAATTTATTTATTGAAACCTTCTTCAAATGTAAGCTTTCCAAGTGAACAGAATAATTTGACATACTAATCTACCACATTATATTCCTTGTTGGTAAACATGTTACTCCACAGATATACTGTTATACAGTACTATGAATCATACAGTCGGAAAAGCAGTATTTTAGACTCAGTGTTGCAAACAGAATATCAGGAAGTAGCCTGTTGTCTTCACTAGTCTATAAGCTGGTCAAGCTTTAATCAGTCTAGTTTATACCAATAATACAATAATAGAGTTAAGGTGGTAACACAAATGATCAATGTTTGTGTTTGTGTTCTTTTATTTTGCACCTTTGATGCAGTCATGTATCCTCTGGTTCCTCTGGCATTTCTCACCATTCACTATACAGTCCACTATATATTGTGTTGTAAATGTATAATGTGTAGCAAGAATTATTGTACACTGTATAATGGGCTCAAATTGTCCCACAGTACAACATAAAAAATAGCATACAACTGATGGTCACAAACCAAGAGCTAACTACCATCATTAGTGATGTGAGAGTCATGAATTAGCCGTTCGAAACGAGCGACTCTTTTTACTGACTCGGGCGTCACAAGTCCTCATCTCCAATAAATCGTTCACTGACTCACTCCTCCTACCTGCTACTAGCTAGTGCAAATTGCAAAGAAGAAGACGAGACGAGACCATGTGTCACTCACACTATTGTGCAACTCTTATATTAACTGTATTTGTAGAAATGTATGAAGTTAATTACTGTACTGTGCTACCACTTTGGCACTTGTTTCATCTCAGTACTCGCTCTCACAGCCCGGAGCCCGCTCCCTGCCCCTGTCCTAGTCTCTATGGGCGCTGGGGCCGATGGGGGATTAAGCTCTGGGTAACTGACTCAAGTGACCCGAGTGACTTGAAAACCCGACTCTCTTTAATGAGTGACTCATACAAACTCGAGTCAGTAGAAAGAGTCGAACATCCCATCTCTAATTATCATGTATTTTTTGCAAAGACCAAAAAAGCTGTCAAACTAGACGATTGCCAGATGAGGGTAAAAGTGTTTTTGATTTTGTCACCTGACACACAATATTGTCTTCTATGTGGAATTGTCTGAATAATAAGTGGTGAATAGTGTAACTGTTTTGGACACAACTGCAGTTCTACCAACTCCTACCTGTACTTTTTTTTCCGAACAAACCACCATTCAGGATTCTTCCTGGGAAAGACCCTCATGGCATTTATGTTCATGTATGGGCAGAATCAAGTTTTATTTACATAAATGTCCTGGAATATTACTTTCAAGAACCTCAGACTATCACTGTGTTTTGAGCAGCATTACAAACAGTTACTCATTTTATTTTCAAACCTTTTGAGAGCAGGTCTACTCAATGTTGGTGTTTGGCTATTTCAAATTGAATTCACTTTATAAATTTAAAAACTCTAACAACAAAGAAACAAAATATTTGTTTCTATTTGTTGTTTTTAAGATGATGTTTCCACCACAGTCCAGGTCTCCCTCTCTCTTGGCTGCCTCTCACTGAGAATAAATTTGTCCTCCCACCATTACTGCTCCGAATATGGGACAGCTATTTACAAGCACTTACCTTGGCTTAGCAGGCACATTCCTTCTCAGGTATTTGGCCTATGAATAATCTCCTGTGATGCTTGACAGACGCTGGACCTCAGTCGGCTAATGATGATGGTTTGTGGGTCCAGAGCTGCTGCTGGTCTGTAAATGCTCATCGCCTTCCTGGTTTAGCCCCAGTACAACTCATGGTTTCCTTACCAGCTTCAGGATGAGATGCACCTTCAATGGTTATAGGATTCCAACCTGTAAATACTGGATAACTTACAACAACTCATTTTTTATCAATGCAAACAAAGTGTCCAATGTTAGATGACTTGAGTAAAATGCTCTATTTTAACACCACTCACTAGATGGCAGCACAAACTAAAACATATGTTTGCTAATAAAACTGAGTGTACACATGAAATGGAAACTGAACACACTATAATCTTCTGGGGAGACTACTTCTAGCCTCTTGTGTGGAAAGAAGATAACAACAACCAGTACGTATCTGAAGCATGAATATGGTACATTCTACTGGGTAACGTTAATAAATGCCATGTTTTGTTGTGTGTCACCAACCTTGTAAAATCATTAAAGTAGATGAAAGAAGACAGTAAAGACGTTACTTTCTCTGGTGTAGAACTCTGGATAAACTTCACTTCTTTACACTGAAAAGAAACCGTATCATTCTTGTTAGATCTCAAATGAATGGTCAATGCTGTCATATTTCACTACCACATTGAGTATGACTACCAAAACAGGTTTCTACACTGTCTTTACTGGGTTCAGTGAGGCTATTCCAGATCTTAGAATAAAATGACTGTATTATATCAGGAAGAATTAATCTGCATGACTTTAATCTATGTCTAACAAAATAAAACAACTAAATCAACAAAAAAGCAACACGTACCTCTGCCAAGGTTGCAAAATCCTCTTAAATTGCCACTTTGATGATACAACAATATGAAAATATACGTAGATAGACATTAATGGGACTTATTACTGTATACGAAATATCTGAGTTCAGTGAGGATAAGAAGTATGGCGCAGTATATATTTAAGCAGTATGACAGTGGCTCTCAGGCTCTGGTTGGTGTAAGACGTGTGTGTCCCTGCCTCTGTCACATCTGTGACAGCTGGTTTACTCCCAGGGGAATGGTGGTATACCAGAAGCTGTCTGTCAGAGCTGTTATCCTCCTGAGCTGCAGATAGAGGGCTTTTGCATAAGGTGGAATTTTCCCAGGTATTTTTTGAGAGATGCTATAGGGCAGTGGGGATTTCTTCGCTCCTTAAACATAGCGCCCCTCCGATTTTCTCTGTCTCTCTCCCGTGGGTCTTTATGATTGTTTGTTATATGATACTTTGTTAAACCCTCTTCACGTTTTAGGATGAATCAATCAGGTTTGAGTTTCCGATTCCACTCTTTGCCTCTGCGTCCAAAGTGCAACTGAATATCGTACCAGACCTTGTTCAATAAACCTTTTGGATTGTCTGGACTTAGTGTTGCAGAATATTTAAAGATGCACTGGTCTTCAGGTGAAATCGGGGGGTGGTGTGTTGTTTTGTCTTTCCCTGCCCTTCTAATCTGTTTTACAACACCTTCGAAAACATTGTTAGCTGTTATGAATTCCAGGTCCTGCATTGAATTCCATGAATGGCTAACAGGAGGCTTGTTGATGTAACGATTTGTAACCAGTCCGAAGCCCAAGGTAGCTGCTGATCCTGTAGAGCTCCCCTTTAGCTGTCCAGATGGATCCATAAAACTGCCTCAAGACTGTATTCAGCTCGGTCTTCTTAACGGACTGAATGTC
>NTHP01000113.1:1317858-1357528 GCA_003416845.1 Oplegnathus fasciatus | reverse complement strand
CTCTAAGATACACCCTTCACACTATCTGCATATCTACTGTGTTGCGATTCATCATCTCAAGAGGGGAATATGAACCATGCAAGTAAGTATCAAAGAAACATCATAATACTTTGCAATACTTTGTATACTCTAAGCTTTACATTTCAACTTTTCTTAAACCAGTAAAGATGAAAGATATATCAATAGTTGATGTTTTCTTACGGGATGTGGCTAGTTTTACTTNGGTCCAAAATCTCCCATAGGTGTTTAATTGGGTTGAGATCTGATGACTGCGAAAGTCATAGCATATGATTCACATCATTTTCATACTCATCAAACCGTTCAGTGACCCCCTCCTGCCCTGTGGATGCACGCATGGTCCCCCTGGAAGAGACCTTTCCTATCAGGACTGAAATGTTTCATTTAAGTATAAAGGTGATCACTCACAATAACTTTTTATTGATTTGCATCGACCCTTCCCCCTAAGGGGACAAGTGGACCCAAACCATGACAGGAAAATATTTCTCACCTTTAGGGAAGTATCTGCATTTGTTATATTTCCCCCCTCATTTATTCTGTTTTTTTCTTTAATTTGTTTTTTTTTTTTAAATCATGGGGGTCCTCAGAGACTGCCTATGTACAGGGCCCAGAATTCCGTGCAACGCCCCTATGTAGGAGTATTGTCATTTGTATGTTTAGTTTATTGGTATGTTGTATGTTTAGTTTATTTTGCTCAATTATGAAGATTATTATTGCAATAATAGTAGCAGGAGTAGTAATGATGGTGGTGGTACTGTATATGGCTGAAATGATTAGTCGATCAATCGATTAGTCGACAGTCGACAGAAAATTAATCTGCAACTATTTTGTTAATCAAATAATTGTTTTGCTCATTCACTGGTTCTAGCAGCTCAGATGTGAGGATTTTCTGCTGTTCTTTGTCATATATAGTATGTTAGTAACTGAATATTTTGGGGTTTTGGACTGTTGGTGGGACAAAACAAAACAACTGTCAAAGATGTGACCTTGGACTCTGGGAAATTAAAATGGGAAATTTTCACTAATTTCTGAAATCTTGTGAACAAATCAATCAATTAATCCAGACAATAATTGGCAGATTAATCGATGATAAAACAATCGTTAGTTGTGGCTCTAGGATTGTCGATATTGCTGTTTTACTGTATTATCTCTCCATCACTTCCTCTTTCACTGTTGCAAGGCTGCCTTAAAAAGAAAAGGTCAGGGGATATTACTGGCAGAGTATATAAAATATGATGTAAAACAGCTCTGAACAATGGGCTGGCCTGGACAGAGGCAGCTCTAAGGGCCCATATTTATCTCCATCCCTGACAAATTTAGGGCTGGGGTCAGCAGGTGTTGGACTCAGCAGGAATTGAAGGTCAATGACACAGATTTGGACACTGAAAATAAATGTATAACTGCTGGTCACATCACAAAGAACAAATTAACACTGCAGCAATGCAACACTGTAATCTTCAGAGAGGTATAAAGACCAGTTAGTCAGGCCTGGAATCTCACAGAGAAAATGAGAGCCACTTATCCAATAACGAGAGCTTAATGAGGGTCCCTTTAACTAGCTACAATGTCTCTCTTTCCCTTGGAGAAACATTTGTCTTACAGTACAAATGTGATTCATGCATCATTTCTATTGTGAGAGAGAGTGCTGTAATAACGGTATAAATCACAAAGGGCCTAGGTTGGGGTAATGAGACTTAAATCTCTTAAAACAACACCATGAACTCGGCTGAATGATAAAATGATGTGGTGGAGGAAAATACTACCTTCTTCGGGTAAAGCTACACCACTCTCCGCATAGGCACGTATGGCTTTTGGCAGTGCAGAAGCCCTACTTCATTTAGCTCTGACAGGCAATTTAATACCACAAAATTACTAACCTTAGCTTTGCAATTACTTTTCCAGCTCTGAACATTTTCAACCCCTTCTGTAGATGTAATCTTAAGGCTAAGGCCCCTGGATAGGGCAAACCCCAAGGTCTTAACTTACGCTTTTAGTGGGACTCTGATCAGACAAAACATGGAGAACATAGGAAATGTATAGAGGATAATAGTTCACCCATTTATTGGGCAATTCTATGTTAGATCTTGCTGTCTAAGCCTACCATGTTCCTCTGCAGCCTGCCAAAATAATGTAAGATGAAAAGTACAGATCGTGATCATGTATCGAATAGCTAAGGCATGACACACCAAGCTCTAATCTCATCATAAAGAGGTTATCAAGTGTGACTGTGATGTTAGTTTGATAAACTATCATTATTCTGCCGTTAATGGTGTGATGAGCACACTTTTTATTCCTTCAGTCAAGACAGGGCATGAACTTTCTTCATTATATCCACAAAGGATAAAAGAAATAACAGACTTAAGACTGTAATTTCGTGAATTTTATGCACTTTTCTTCAACATGTGCTAAATTCAGTCTTTACCTAAGGTTTCTGCTCAGGCAACACAAAAAAGCCTACTTAAAACAACATCCGACATGCCTAATGTAATCTCCCACCAGCCTTGAGTATCTTAAGCCGCATTTCTACTGAATGGTACGGTTTGACTCGACTCGCTTTAGGTACCAGGTACTTTTCTTGACTCTGTTTTCCACTGCAGATAGCACCCTCTCAATGTAGGCGGGATTCTTAGCTGATCGTCACAGCGGCGACTCGTGAAACAAACTACTACAACACAATACGCAACAACAACGTAACATAAAAATAGCACTAACTAATGTTATATGTGCTTTTGTGTTGGCTTATTGGGTACCTAGCTAGCTTGCTCATCAGGGCTCCATAAAGCTGTCGTCGTCAACATGTTATTTTATTAAGTTTTATACGTTTCTATTGACAAGAAGACTTTCTGACCAATCAGTGGTCTGCAGTGTTTTAAAGTCACCTTTTAGTATTGGCTCAGCTTGCTTGGAACCTCAATCGAGGTGATACCAAAAAAAGGTTACCAGGTACCAGGTACTATCAACAATGGAAAACCAAAAAAGAACAGTTCCAAGCTAGACAAGCTGTACTATGCAGTGAAAATGCAGCATTAGCATCCTAAGGATAACCTTAGAAAAGTCATATTTAATTCCCTGGTGGCCTTTTCACATTTAAGCCTGTTTTGTCAGTGGGGGGAAAGGGGAAATGATTTGTACTGATCAGTCTCTGCTCTCCTTGGCTCCTAACTGCAGCTTTACTGAGCTTCTGACAGATGTGTCCCCTGCTGTCTGATTAAAAATGGTCATTTCTCCAGCACACAATGTGGTGCGGTAACCTTTCATTTGAAGGATGATTGCCGCACAGTGACAGACACTCCTCCGTTTGTTCATTTTGCCGGTCCACGGCGAGGATATTGACATTCAGATTTTGCCTATTCTTTCATCTTAGAACAGATGTCACAGTTGGCAAGTAGTCTAGACAGGAACAGCAGGTAGGACAGAGCTCAAGGGGCAAGAGGCAAACGTGACAATGTGCAAAACAAGTGTATGTTTTACATCAGTCTGTCCTCTTTCCCTTGCTGCAACTCACAATGACCCTCATAGAACATCTGCCTGCTGTGCTGAGCAGGTATTTGTGCCCTCCCCTCTCCTTGGCCTGTTTCTCATTCTCACAGGCTGGTCTGGGGCGAGAGGAAACACCAACCAAATTATGGAAACCTTCGCTCATCTACGACAGGCAGAAACACAAACCTCAAACCCCTGCGGTGGGCCAAATCCCCTTGCTAGCATAAATGAGGATATTCTAATGTCAGGCCTGTTTGCAGGGGTGTAAACTTGTGGAAGTGCTGGTATCAGATAGGATATCAAAGTCAACAAGCCTGTTGCTTTAAGCTGATCCTTCAGTCCCCAGGAAAACTTCTGCTCTGTGAAAGCCCAGAGGAGCCTTCAAATGTTTCCCCAAGTGCAACCTGATCCATAACAGGCAGAGTCATGCAGCTCCCTGTGCTATCAACACTCCATGCACAGCAGGGCCACTCTAATACCCCATTCCAACATGGCAGCCAGGAAGCACTTGAAAAATCACACAGCCAAGCAGTAGAAGCCTATGCTACACATCTGCTGAATGTAGCAGTTGCGATCTATTACCACCTGTTGAACTACAGTTGAAACTACCCTGAATATTAAAAGTAAACTCCTAGAACTATGAAATCTGTTTAATTGTATTAGCTACAGAATGTGAGACAAGGAGTTCCACTGTTGATGTGCTTCTGCAGATTATTTATAGACGGAACATGATACTAAATGTGCAGATTTTTACTGCAGGCCAACACATCACCAACATTTAGCATGTTTTTGCCCAACTAAGTTATAAAATAGGCATTAAAGGATAATTCTGGCGATATGGAGTAGTACTCTCTGCATCATAAATCTCCTGTAGTTTTTGGGGACATGGCAAAAGAGACTTATATTTTTCCAATATTTTAGAATTTTTTTATGTTTCATAGCAGGTGAGAATTTCACAGGTCCAACCTGTTTGTGTCTGACATGTCAAAGAGCACAACTTGCTTACTCAGCACTGTACTATAATCAAATTTCTCAGGGACTACTTTCAGGGAAAAGGTGAGTACTTTCAGTACAGCTCTAAAAAGCTAAGGCAAATATCATGGTGCTAGTGTTGTGTAAAAACCTGCCAAGCAGTTATTGGTTGTGAGATTAGGCGCTTTTGGACATTTTCTAAACCCTTTTCTCTAGAAATTAGTGAGTGCCCGAGATTTACAACTAACTTTTGAGTTTCTTATTTCTGTAAGTATATCTGTGATGGTATTATTTATACTGTATTTTGGTGTGTCACAGTTTGCATGAAGAGGAATGCTCCTGATAGTGTTCCCTAAAGTATTTGCTATAAAAATGGTCTTCCAGTTCTGTGTAGTGAAAATATGAAGTCTGTAATTGTTGCAGTTAAAATAGGCAGGAATATCACAGCAGACACAAAAAGGGTTTGTTTACAATAAACTGAGGAGAAGAACTCACAAGCTATGGAAGCCTAAATAAAGTTTTCTTTTTTGTTTTTGTTTTTTTAATATGCTGTCCTGACATGAGTCATTTAAGAGCAAGCATTACTTAAGTACATCCACATTAAAATTAGTAAAGCTAATCCAGAAGATACAGTATAGCCTGTGTAACAGCTTTTCTTTAATGGTTTTCTATAACATTTGGTGAAGTGTCCTATAGTATTTTGCGGTGAGATGATTGTCAGTCTGTAACTTTTTTTTTGAAAGAAGGTTTTGGACAGCCTCTCCTTGTCCTGACGCTCGCTGTCAGTGTGTTTACCATCACTGAGACTGCTGACTGCTGCTGTTTATTTGTTTGTGCCATGCTGTGTATTAAGAGTATGTTCCACTGTTTTAACATTGTGCAATGAGGCGTTTTAGCAGCTGGTTTACCTAAGGTGCAAAGCATTGATATGTGTGTATAACATGAAGCTTACAGGTTCAGACTGGAACATAAAGTCATTCTCATCATGCAGATCAGCTGACCATCATCTGATCTGTACAACACCTATTCATACGGTCCATTTAAATGTCTTGGTCCATCACATTGCTATACACTGACCAGAAACCACTGCTGGACCTTTTATCTATACTTGTAACATTTAGCATGTTGTGATATATTTACAGATAACAGTGAACACCAATATCATGCCATCACTCCATCCACTCTCCTCCACTGAAGGTTTTACTATTGCCCCAAAAGTCATTGGGTTGCCAAAGCAAATTTCTGTCAATCAAACTCAACAAGGGAGTCGTCACAGCATCTCGCCACTGTCCGTCAGCATGGTGACAACTCTGCAGCTCTTTGGACTGTAGTGTCCACACAGAGGAAGCTCTCAGTTCAGAAACAACCACCGGAGCACAGCGGGGCCACATCATGTGGAAAAGCTCCTTGGGTGATAAAGGTACTTATAACCCTACATATATTTATGGATACCATTAAAAACAAAACTGCTATAAAGAAAATAGCTGACTGCAGAGCAAAAAGCCCGAAGGACCCAATTTCCTCCTGAAGCACCTGATGGACACACTGACAAGCAGATTGCTTTCCAGTACCAATTTTTGGAGCAAGTGAAAAATGGTCCGCGCAGCCGGTATGTGGTCTGAGATGAGTCATAAATCTTGTTTTATCTCCTCCGTGGTGGTAGCAGAAAAGGATGAGTTGCTTTTTTTTCATCTCATTCACATGTCTATCTGTCTGTTATCTGTGCCCTTGAGCAAAGATTACTGATGCCCTGTCTTTGATATATGACACATCACACAGAGCAGCTTTTCATCCTCTGAATTAACCCAGAGAGGGAGAAAAAAAAAATGCAAACCTGACTGCCATGAGCCAGGGGGGCTCTCTCACTGTTCCTTTGTGCTCCTGTGGCCCCCCTTCCTTTCTCACATGATCCTTCCCACCTTCCTTCCCTTAGAACCATGGATCCCCTCCTCTTCCCTCCCTTCTGATATTGAGCAAACGGGGAGCAGAGAGCATCATGGGTAGCCAAGTTTGGTGGCAAATTGTTTATCTGACCTCTGCACGTCTCTGCATTTTATAATCTAGTGTGTGTCACCCCTGTCTCATCCCCATAACAAATAGCCCCTGTCAGTTCCTGCTTCCTTTATCAGAAGCAAGAGGTAAGGAGAGGGCCACTGTAAGTAACTGCACAGGAGGAAATCTCCTACAGAAAAACAAAAATGGGATTTCGAGTGAGTGATGAAAACAGAGATTCCCATAATGATGCCTCAAGAGCAGAAAAAAGGATAAAAGGCAGAGATTAAAGAAACAAATGGTGGCATATTATGTGTTAACAGCTTATGTATGTCATGGAGGAAGAAAAAGACTGCGATATGCTTTCAGGAGAATATTACCGCTGTGTTACTGTCCCTGGCGAGGAATATTTTATTATTCAGTAACCAGGCAGGCAAGCAGCATTGAGTGCAGCCTAATGTATCATCTCCTAATACATCTGAATAATGGTGATTTAAATGAGTAAGACAAATAGCAGTGACCACTTTGTGCAATCTAAAACAGAATGTAAAATAACACATTAGGCCTGACTGCCACAGTGGAAATTAAAAGACTCTACATTACGGAGTAATAACCATTTCTCTCCCGACTCCAGACTTCATTAACCCAAAGCTAATCTCCCACTCAAACTCCCTGATCTTCACATGCCACGGGGAAAAATGTGTTCAGTAAATACTGGTTGTTGTGTGTTTGGAAAAGGGCCATAGAGCAGAACACTGTCTACATTTTCCTTTTTCCTTTTTCATCTAAGTAATCCAAAAAGGTCATAAATAAAATATTACGCCACAAGGAAAGTGCTGTAATCCATTATCATAATGGCAATGTTCATGATCTATTTCATTAACATGCAGTCTTTAACCCAAACAAATGTGTTCCTCACCCCAGTGTTGCATACCCATTTACAAGATACAAATGTGCTCATGTGCCTTAACCTAGAGAGCTGCAGGTGTGATGCATCACCAGCGAACCACCAGAATGAAACAACATTTGCCATACTGTGCACTGTCTTGCTGAACATTACATTCAAATAATACACTTTATTTCCGGGCAACATGGTGTCATACGACAAGTCTATTAATAGATAATAAGGTTTATATCATGCCATTTTCACAAGTATACAATGGGAAAACTCTTTATAGCCTACATAGGGTGCTGCATACAGTACCGCCGTTCACTGAATATGTTATGGTCAAAGAAAAATCAAGACAAGGTCAGACAACATTTAAATAAAGGCGTGTCAGTTGACAGTAGCCATGTGCTGACAATATGCCCTATGTCAGAAGCACTGAGAGAAACACTAACTGTGTTTATTTCTCACACTGACATTCACACAGCACCATTTAAAAGATGATGTGGACAGCAGCGTCCATATGTGTGAATGACTGCAACATAAAGCTGGAGGGCACGAAGGCCTACTTTCTGCCTCCTGTAAGTGTTAATATAACCTTTTCATCTGCTCGCCCAATGGCTCTCCTGAATCAATTCCCCCTCAGTGTCCCTCAGCGTCTGTACAACTGGCACCTCCACAACTTGTTCCATTTGTTATATTGAGCTCCATCTGGCCTCGGTCATTTGGCTTTTTAATTTAGTTGTCTCCTGCTCTCTAATTTGTCTCACATTTACAAATGGCATTGGCCGCCCGTTCCAAGCTGCCCCTCGTCAGCGGCAGGAATACATTTTCACTACAGCCATCGGGCCAGCCGTAAATCTGCAATGCCGGGTTATTAATAGATAGTAACAGATGTTTACTGATTGTTGATTACCAGTCTTGTTGACCAGTGAAATCTGTTCATAAACGGAATGGAATTTATAGCAGAGCAGAATATGCACCTCTCCCGGGGAAAATGGAGAAACGGTGCCAACCTTTTAACTGAGAGACAACAAACTGAGATCTCTTAGTCTCTCTTTCTTCTTCTTCTTCTTCTTCTTCTTCTTCTTCTAAATCTGCCAAAAACAAACGCAGCTAAAATGCATATGTTCAAATTAAGATCTAATAAATTAAATGGGGGTTTATTTCAATGAACCTGGGTATTTGTAAAGCTGGATTTAAGACAGTTTAAGCATTTAGGGACCTGCAGACACCCAAAGTAATGGTGTTCTCTTTCACAGTCTAATTCCTCTTCATTTTTACTACTTATTACAGTACAGCTAGAAGGTAGCTGTTTGGCCACAAACACTTTCCTGACAAACACATCGCTGGAAAGCGACATGACACATTTCACTTGTCACTCATCAGCAGTCACAGCTGGCAGACTGGTGATTAATCTTTCAATAAGCAAGTGACATGGCTGACTTCTAACAGTTTGCACATCACTTTGGAGAAAAGTTGCCATAAAAGTATGATTAAATGTCACCAAGGTAAGGTGACACAAGCGGATAGCCAATAGCCAAGACTGTTCACCTTGTTTTGTACGTTTCTATGAAGTTGAAAATGTATTTAAGTATTATATTTGTTTAATTACATCACACTGTAAAAAATAAGTTTGTTGGGAAATTATTGTTCAGGTTTGAGAGTCAATCAACTAGTGTATAATTTCTCCATTAACTGTACTTGAACGGTTTACTGGTACCTGATTTCTCTGCTTCTCCTCTTAAAAGAGTTATCATTTCTGTGTGCGATTTTCTATTTACAGACGCTGTGGCGAGAAATTGGGGAGCCACAGACAACAAGTTGCAAACTGTGACAAGTTATAAAACTTTAAAGCAGGCAGTAAATAGCTCTGTCACTCTATCCCCAGTGTTATATTACCTGGACACATTTATCTGACGGGTGGTAAATCTCAATTCCCCTTACCCCCCAAAAAGGCGAGAGGACACACAAGGAAATAAATTGCAGACAGAGGGACAAAAACATATGACTAGTTAATCAAATGAACATGATGTTTCAAAAAGGGAACATCATTAATAATGTCAGCTAGGAGTGACAGCAATTTTTGGGAATAGAAGCAAGAGTCTAAAAAAAAATTCAATAATGCTTTCCTCCTGCTGTACAGTTTATAACAGTCCCTGGAAACAGTTTGTATTCCCTAATATTTCTTTTTTTACAGTTGCTTCACCTGCCTGATATCCTTCAGCCCTTTCCTTCAGAAGCTGTCAAAGCCGCCAAGTATAATATATGGCCTCTCCAATGAGAACAGCTGTAGCCACTCTCTCTGCTGCTGCTGCTACCCTGCCCTGCATGAAATAATACATCAAGATTAATTGATTTCCCGTCACACTCTTAGAGAAAAGAAAATTAATTTTCATGTATCTTCCCCCCCCAACCTCCAGCATATGAATTTTGTACATGGCAAGTAATTTAAGTTTTTAATTATTCATAAGGACTAAAAACATGATAAAGTGTTTCACAGAAGGCCCCAAGGCCGTAGCCAAAAGCTCAATGTGTTCTGAGACAACAATAGCAGTTCCTGGTGTCTATATAAATAATAAATGTATTTACATATATCTTAGTGTATCTTAGGTCAACCCCAACCTTCTCTCTCTTCCTCTCTTGGCTCAAGGAGAACAAATGTTGCAGTGAGTGTGATGAGTCACCAGGCCAGACGTATGTGAACACACCAATTAATCATCATCATGAAAACATCAACATCAGTGTTTACTGTATTAATGCTCTGACTGATGCTACTTTTCATACACTTTTTACACATATTGTATCTCACCCAGTAAACTATATTCACTGTAAGTGCTAAAGTGTCTTGTCTCTGCACTGTTAAGGCTCCGCCCACCACCAACAAACAGCAAGTTGTCAGAGTATAACGCTTAATAATAACTCTTGTTGTTTTTGCACATCTATTATTACTGACAGTACTGTGTAATTTTGTGTGCAATGATAATGATTTACATGTATGCAGTCTTATTTGTTGCACTACAGGTATCACCTGTGGTGGTAAGTAACTAAGTACATTTACTCAATTATTGTACTTAAATACATATACTTTAATTCAGTCATTCCATTTTGTGTTTCTTTATACTTCACAACATTTTAGAGGCAGATATTGTACTTTTACTCCACTAGATTTATCTGACCGAAAGAGTTAGTAGTTACTTTGCAGATTCAGATTTCACATGCAAAATAAATAATAAAATTAATTAAATATTTATATTTTCAAATATTTATTTTTACAGACGAAACTACCAAACAGTATGCAAATTGGTTTATATCAGCTCCACCTCAAACAGCTGCAACATCAAAATGCCGCTTACACATTAATATATCAGTAATAATAATCCAATAATATATTATTGTATAACATTCTGAAAGCAGCCACTCTGTCAACTGAGTACTTTTTACTTTTGATTCTCAAGTACATTTTGCTGATGATACTTAAGTATCGTTTTGAATGCAAGACTTTTACTTATAATAGACTATTGTGTGAACAGCACTACTCTCTCAACTGTTTGTGGCCATTTGAGATATAATCTCATAGACATTCTTCCTAAATTAAACACACTAAAATAAACTAATAAACAGTAAATCAAGCTGTGAGAAAGTCATCCTTGGTGTGAGCAGACACAGTAATGACCCACTGGAGTCTGTTTGCTCCGCTATGTGTTTTAACATTGTCCAACTGTGTGTCCGTGGATGATTGAGAAGTATGTCTGCTGTGAGAGAACGCTGCCCACAGCCGCTGGTTTTATGTGTAAGCCAAAGGAGGATGCCATGCCACTGACGCCGTGGCAACATGCAGGCCTGACTGGCAGGCGAGGCTGCAGACTGATGTGCATGTTGCACTCTGATCCTCTGTATTATGGGACACGGCAGCAGTGATGAACACGAGGCAATTACACTCACTGAGAGTGAGGAGTGTTCTCTCACAATCTTCTGTGGGCATGTTTGCATATTTGTGCCAGAGTTTATTGAGGAAAAGCATCTACTGTATGAACAAGGGATTTTCAAAAGTAGTAGACCTGCCAATAGTAACTGAACAAAGCTACTCCTCCCTGTATTTATCTATGTTTAACACACTTTTCTAACTTAGTGTACTCAATAAAATACCTATAAGACCACACACACTTTCTTAAAGCTCACAAGAACAAAGGAATGATTAACGTATTAGGGGAAAAGAGTCCCTGCAACCCCCACATTTGTCTTGTCTGATAGTTAGCAAGAGTGTAATTATAAGGTGAGATGTTTGTGCATGCATGTGTGATATCACGTGTGTATGCAAGTGTGTGATTATGTGTATGTGTGTGTTAATCTTCTCGATGCTCTTACTGTGGTACTAGTTATATTGGTCTGTCTAGCGAAAAGGTTCTAATTATGGTTGTAGAGCCTAATTATCATTTAGTGTAACACCACAACAAATGCAGCAGAATCACACTAATTCCGCAATAAACTGCCTCAATGCTACACCATCGAGCTGCTTTGCTGTACAATAAGAATTAATCGCAGCACACTGCAATGGGCCAATCCTGCTCTCCTGCTGAGCGTGTTAAATCATTTTTCACTCCTTCCAGATTGTTCCTATCAACAACTATTCCCAGGAACCCTAATAAGCGCATATTCTCATTAATACCATAAAGCCTAAATGATCTGCAATCTCAAAACATGCTTCAGCAAATTATTAGGCCACTGACCCCAGGGATACTGGTGTGGAGGTTTTCCACAGGGGACAGGGTATACTGGTGGGTGTTGATGGAGACACATTCAAGATCTTTGCATCAGGGATGGGATCTTTGAAGAAAAAAAAATTGATTTCAATTCTTAGGATCACAATTTAAATTCTAAATTCAGTCAAGCTTTTACGAGTTTTATCTGTGGTTTATTTTTGCATGAAGAAACATTGCCATTTGTCTCGGGGCAGCATTGTTCACACTAAAGTAGAAGAATGCCAGTAGCCCGTTTCCAACGACTGAAGTTTACGAATTAAAAAAAAATCATGCTCCCACAGACTTTTATGGCTTTATGTGTCGAACTGATTTTCAGGAGTAAATCTATCCTAAATTAACGTTCAGCACACTGGAGTAAGTGCTGAAAATTGTACCCTATAAACTTGCATATTGAGTCGTTGCATTATGCTCCTTCTTCTCTTTGAGATTACAAAAGTCTGAAATGTGTCCAAATGCTTGCCATCATTGAACAGGGTGGTTGAATTTATTTTTCCTTCCACACATCACAGTTAGCAGTTACACCGACGCCACAGAGTGCACGCGGCACATTTGCAGTTGCGCTGTCAACATATTTAGCAAAGAGAAACTGCATTGAATGAAAGTTCAGTCTTGACCTTGACAAAATAATCTGAACTCAAGGTCCACTTACTAGCTATTTCTGGAGCTTTCAACTGCATCTCTAAATTATCATTTCGTCAAAGAGTAATTTTTCCCCAATTCCTACTCTTCATTTCTGAAGATAAAATTTACCATTAGGCATCTCACTAAGGAACATGTATCACTTCTCACAACAAATTTTGTCACCTGACACAGCAGCCACGAAAGTGTAACTCCTGCATGACACACCTGTCCCCACAAAATCAGTCAGATACAACTCCCTAACCAATAACGAATATCCAGAATGGGCTGCAATGATTATAGATCACTGTTAGGAAACCTACCTCCCTATAACCTATCTTAAATGACAACCATGTCTAATGAAATTGTATGTTGTAAAGCAATAAATTCCCACTAATAACAGGGCCCATCTGTTCTGAAATGGTAAGACACACAGATGTGATCTGAAAACCATGGGGGAATACAGATAATATTTGATATGGATGGTTGGTTACATATATGTGGATATGGAAGATGAAGATTGGTGGAAGAATGCAGATATTGATAGATGACAGTTATAAGAAATAAAAATCTCCATTTGCTTCTTCAGCACATGGCATTTATTGCAGCCGACTGATATATTATTTACTTTCTTTGACATCTGGAGTTAATGTTCCTTATCTTGGTAACAAAAACAATTTAGAAAGGCAACTTCCACAAGTCAAACTATGCCATTTCCCAGGCTCCTCTCTGCTATCTGTCTCCATTGAAATATTCTCTATTTATTTTGGAAAACTTAAACAACTGCTGTTATGTCCGCCTAGAGCTGGCATAAGCCAGAGTAGCAGATTCATCATTATAATACTTAGCACTGAGGGAGAAAAAATGCAGAGCTGCACTATATCGCGAGCATGATTTAAGCCCTACAGAGGCCACAGGAATTCAAGCTGTCAGAGTCTGAAGTAAATTCAGTTCCTGTAAATAAATTGGGGTGTCCAATGCTTGCACATGCTATCTGGTTCCATAAACTAAAGGGAGGATCCTTGACTACAGTTGTGTTCTGGTGTATTAGTGAGTGTGTGAGGCAGAATAAAAACAGAATGAGCAAATATGGCCATGTTTTCCCTCTGTACCAGATCACAAAAAAGGGAAATGTGTAAAGAGAGGCTACAGCAGATTTACAAGCAGGCAAAACAAAACACCTGTTCCATGCTCCAAATGTATCCAGCATTTGCAACAAGCTTTCTTGTCACTACAATGACATCTAACTTATTTAGATACATCTAAATTGACAAATATTGACAACTGCCATGTTGCTGTGCAACAAAGAAAAAGTGGCGGCCATTGTCTGTGCTCCACTGGGTTATGATGGCAAGGTTTCATCAAATACAATGTCTCCGTAACTAAGGCGGCACACTAGTTAACGACCAATATTGACATTGTGAGGACACGTGTATGAGAAAGCACTGATGTAGACGGTATTCCAGTAGCTAACATTGCTATAAACGCTTGGTTTATGATTCATCATCCGCGGGAAGTCCAAGGGCTAGAACATAAAACTGTTCAGCTCTGAGAGGTCCGGTAGAGACATACATAGAGGTTATACTGCAATCTACAAGCTTGACTGAATCATTGAGCACAAGGTCACAAGACTGATACCACAGTTAATAGCAATATTAAAACCAAACAAGGGTGTTATTCCAAAGTGATACACTTTGATTTGAACAGAGAGCCGACATGCCCTGCAGTAATCCTGAGATAAAGCTTATATGTTAATGTTTTCTGACTACACTTCCATTCATTTGACCATTGCAGTTACTGGAGAATTTAACTTCAATGCACAGGAAGACAAAAGTTTTACCTGAACAAAGGGAACCAATAAACCACAGTAAATCTAAAGAACACATTTTCATTGGCTGTTTGGTGAAGTTGGAAGGGAGGAGCTCTGAAAATGGAAACAATTTGTACTCAGAAAAAAACATGTAAATTTATATAAATTTTTAAATTTTTATTATAAATATTTTTATTTTAAATAAGATGGAAACAAATCCCAATTGGCTGTATTCTAAATAATAATGAGCACACAGCAATCAGCCACCTTAACGCCTTTTAATGCTGCTAGGTATCCTATTTAATCAACGTGTTATGTGGCCATGCACCCTTTGTCAAACACAACATATAGTGGACAATGTCATGGCTTTAAATATGTTTTACATATTGACTTACACATGTAGCACACACTCATTTAACCCACACAAACATTCCAGGTGTACAGTACATATTGCCATATATAGCTTGAACTTTTGAACTTGGTAGCCTGTTTGCATGCATTGGTATGGAGAAAAACAATGTTCTTTATTATTTAAACGATTACAGAAAAAAAAAACACAACATAGCCTATAATAACTACATCAGTACCCAGGCTGTTAAAAGAACACCAGCCAGTCAAATACTGTGTACTGTTAGTTATGGAAAAAAAACAAGTCAGACTGTGGTAACAGAATTGTGAATTAAGCGCTTCAGAACAATATACATACTGCATAGAGGAGATATATAATGGACATTGAGCTTATATGTGGGAGCTGTATTCAATATATTGGAATAAAGTACACGATTTCAAGCAAAGGAAATACGGGAATAATAAAGCTTCTCTTTCCGCCATCTTATCATAATGATTTACAGTGTACTCTATGCAAACATGTTATCTTTTCATTTCTCACAGTGAAACAAATAGCCACTAAACCCTCCCTTTGCTTTGCTCAGGTCCCTTAAAAAAAAGCAGATTTGAAAAATGTAAGGCTGCGAGCTAGCCTGCTTCTCACTACTAGCTGACACAGGCATTTATAACCTTAAAAATGACTTCTGGGTACCAGGTATCCAATTATTCCTTACCCAGGAAGCAGTGCTAAATGGAGCACTGCAATGATTTACTCGCAACCTCTCCTTTTATTAAAACACTTTGTCTTATTGTTTTATTGATTTACAATCCGTCCTACTTTTTTGGCATCTGAAAACAATCAAGGCACAGGGCAGCAGAATGTTTGGACATTAATCGTTAAAAGACAGTGTTTTATTCCTGGCCTGGGGTTTGCTGCACCAGCTGCTGTGCATTCTGGTAAGAGGCAGTGATTTATGACCCGGCAGCAATAACGATGAGGCGTGCTCATTAACATATCGACAGGCTCCAAGATGGATCATCAGCATTGATTATTTCATGGCCTGTTGATGCCATTTGTTAAAAGAGAGAGAGAAAGGGGGAGTGGGAAAGTAGGGAAAGGAGGAGGAGGGAAGTGATGAGCTGGCTTAGAAGGTGTGAGGATTTCTCGCTTGAATCCTTGCAGCACAGGGGAGAAAGACAAAACCCTGACTCCTTCAATCACCACAGCCATCACTCTACTGTCAGAGGGAAAAATCAATGATTGACAGCATTTAACCAGTCCTCAGCACTTGGCAGATCCATACAGAAGAAAGGTGCTCGGTAGGGAGGGCCATACAGATCTGTCTTTACGCATGCTGTAAAACATTACTTCACAGCGAGAATTACAATATCAATCAGTCAATGCCATTCTCTATTCAAACAGGGAGAGAGCATACAGTAGATGTCATTTGTGTTCAGTGCGCTAGGTGATGGAAAAGTCTTACTCCCTTAGTGAAATGCTATGGCAAGTAGAAATGGGGACTAATGGTTATGTGATGGCAAACAATAGTTGTATAAAGCTATTGTTCACAAGATAATACAAATTAAATTATAAAACAAAGCTTCATCCAGGCTACATTAAATTCAATTCTGCAATTTGCAAAAATTCTCCATTACTATCCAAATGGGATGAGCATTTTCTTTTTTTGCACCCACAAATTAAATGGTGGCATACATTTTGCAGTCAAACTGAACATGTGAATGAATGTTGTACCCTTAACAATCACACCAATGTGAGCTAATCACATGCTGCTCTTAACGGGTCCACTTAGATTTGACAGTATAGCTATCATAAACTAATTAATCAGGTAAGATGGAAATGGAAACAAATGGAAATATATCACAACTTTCACGTACCATGTTTACACTTGTTGAGAAAAACAACCATATCTACATATTTTGGTACACAGCATGTAATGAGGCAATTCACAGACCTCTTAGTGGAAAACACCAAATAAGCACATGGTGGCAAAAGCCTGGTTGTACTCTTGTAGCATTATATCCTCCCAGAGAGTTTCCATTTCTCTGAGGAGCTTTTAAATGTTCGCTCACAATATTCACCTAAATTATTATTAATATTAATTATAGATGGACTAATTACACTTAAAAATAACAATCACTGTAATTCTCATGAGACTGCAAGGGACCAAATTATTTAAATTTGTCTTTGATAATTAGTCACTCTAAAAAGTGTCTACAAGCCAACTTCAATATTTAGGTTATCAAAGATTTGACTATTTGTAGTCATGATTATGCAACTATACAACCAAGGAAACCAGTATACAACCATGTGATTTGTTAACAGAGATGAGCCTCTTTGATAAACAAGAAAATCAGTGATTTGTGTACATGTTTATGTTCCTATATCATTTCTGTCTTCCCTTGTTTGGTCAGTAGAGGGAAAAGAGCAGCTTCTAGCCTGTAACAACTAGCAAACAGCATTGAACATTAGTTAGTGACAGTCTATATGTGAAAGTAATCAAAATGCAAGATATGTACCTTAAAACTACACTACAATACAGTAGACTTCCTCCTCCCTGACAGGTACAAGGATGAAACTCTCCCCTCTCTCCTCCAGCCTGAGCAATGCTGTCATTACTATGATAGAGTTGCCATGGTGACAGGTGCTAATTGATGGGCCTATCATTCATTATTGAGTGACAGCCACCCTAGTGCTGGCCCTGACTGGCATTCTTCTGGACGGCTGTCACAGAGGGACTCAAAGCAGCTGTAACCTTACTGTGGAGGTGAGTCACAAACATAATCACACATGCACAAAACCATTCACACACACACACACACACACACACACACACACAGGAACAAAGACAAGCATGCACAGACTTGCACAGTTAAACCCACAGGCTCTCAAAGCTCACACTGATGTGCACACGTGTAGCCTGCAAAAAACCTTCACAGAAACACCGACACACACACCAAGCCATAAACGCAGGCTCACACATACACACAGTACATTCAATCAGTCTCAGTGACATGCGACTGACACATATTGACCATCTAATCTTTGTCAGGGTCTGTGGTAGTGTGAAAGCACCTCTCACACACGCTTCTCCTTACTCAACATTATCAACTCTCTTCTGTACAACACATCTCCAAGACAAAGCTACCAATGTCGGGCTTGTGTGTTTTCTAGACGCTGAAGCAACATGCAAACTGAAGCCGTCTGCCCTGTTCTCTTTTCTTCACAGGTTAAATAAATTAAAAGCCACGAGGAAAGTGAGTCAGTCAATTAAGTCACTAAGGGCCTGGCCTTCAGGTGTCCTTGGAGGACAGAAGGAGGGAGAAGTGCAGTTGTATTACCGTTGTGTTGATGTGTGTGTGTGTGTGTGTGTGTGCAGGGTAGTGTCTCCCCTCCTTTGACAGTGGGGGCTTGCCCTGCCTCTTGTACTGTAAAGACGAGGGCTTTAAATTGCTTCCGTCACCGGGCCCTGAGTAATGAGTGTGATTCTAATCGCAGTTCCTGGGGCCATCGACATTAGTCTTAATCTGAGCGGGGCGCTCCAACACCACTGACAAGTAATGCAGAGCAGGTAGGGGCGTAATGAGAGGACGCGCGCACACACGCACGGACGCACATACACAGGTTACCCCACCCAAGATGCAGAGGAAGGCTTTTGTAATAAGAACACAGTTACTAGAACCTCTCTCCCATCTTTCTTCTCCAGGGCTGGTTAGGTATGCAGGGGCTGTGAAAAATGGCTCCTACACACCAGTAGAACACACTACTGCAGGGTCTTTAGGTATACACAGATGAAAAGCCAATTCAAATTTTAGCCTTGTGTTATTTAATAATAAAAACTGCAGTACAACTATTGAAAAGCTAGACTGTAGAACTGTTAAATTATACATGTGGTATGTTTGGAATAAAAGGGAAATGTATACAAACTATTTCATTTTAGGTGTTTGCAGAAACAACAGGTAAAGTGAATCAAGTTTTCATCAAGTCTTGAGAGTAAAATCCCAAAAATGTGTTCCATTTGTATGAGAATGCAGCATGTTTTTAAGCTTAGGATAAATACAGGAGTGCGTTTATTGTTCTATGTGGGCACTAAATTCCTCTCGCCTCTGCATGCTGTCACAGTCGTTCATATGCACTGTGAACAAACAGGTAGCGAAGCTGAGAGTCCACTGGTACTGGGTTAGTGGAGGGCTAAATTGCTGTGGGGCTGTGAGTGGCTGCATAGCCGAGCAGGTCGTTCCTCTCTGTCTCTCTGTGTTTGCCTGTGTTAAACTCCCTCCTCTGCCCTCATCCATCCCCTCATCCAGTCTCCAGCTCTGTCCATCTATCAATCCCAGCACTTTGTCAGAGCCCACTCCATCCTTACTGCTGCAATAACAAAGGAGACAGGACTGGGGAGAGGGAAAGAGAGCGAGAGTGTGCGTGAAAGAGAGGCCTACGCAATAAAGCAAAAGACAGATTCAGAGGGGACAGAGGAGGAAAGAGGGGAGGGCAGCCCTGCCTCCACCATCGGCCACTGCCTCCGAGCCTCGTCACTGGGGAGCTTTTCACCTCCCATCTGCATCGGTGCTGATCTGCTGACAGAGGCCCTGACGCGCGTCGCCTTCTATTGCACAGGCAAGCAGAAACACTAATGCCGCACCCTACCCTTCCCAGACCACTCACCTCAGCTCAGACAGCCACGACAGGCAGCTGGCAAAGAGGAGTTGGAAGGTGGCAGGAGCTGAATGGGTGACAGAGGTGAGGATAGGTAGCAGGAGGAAGAAGGAGGAAGAACTCGAGAGGGATGGTGGAGGGGATAAACAGCGGGAGGAAAGTAGAAAAGCAGAAAGCACAAGGGCAGAGGCTGGGAAATGAGGGAAATATAAGAGAAAGTTGTCAATAGAGGAAGTTATGCAATAACCTAAGAGCAGATTTAGTAGTAGATGTAGTTGGACAACTAACAAGTAGAGGTTGGAAGGAGTTGTACAGTATACTCAGTTTTCCTGCAGTCCAGTAGGAAAGTGGCTCAGTTTGTTTTTTTTCTTCGCTGTGCATCGATAGAAATCACAGGGAGAAAATGTCTCCTTAATTAAGGCTTGATCGGCTGCATGTCAGTGGTGGTTTGGAGGCCGAGCAGAGTTGTGGGGCCTCACTGACCTAACCACTCAGTCTAGATGAGATGCAAATGAGAGGAGGTTGCTTACACTCCATCACCGACAGCACTAACGTAGAAGCTAATAATATATAACTTTTTTCTCTTCTGTACAACACATCTCCAAGACAGAGCTACCAATGTCGGACTTCTGTGTTTTCTAGACGCTATAATATAATAAGTTGGGTTTTTTTTCCTCAGCTGCACAGTGCATTCAAATGAGAAAAGCTATGTAAATATGCCTGATAGAATTGTTCTGCATTAAAAAAAATGTACCCTGCATTACAGCTTTCTTTGATGGTTTCCTATATTGTGTACAAAGCCCTACAGTTTTTTGCATAATATCAATGGAAAAGGGACTGTCAGAGTGGATCTAATATGGCAGGAGGCTTTGGACAGGACTTGGTCAGCCCAGGCGTTAATAACAAACTGATGTTCAAACACGTGGTACACCTGAGAAATGTTGAAGAATGTTGCTTTTTATTTTTACTCCACAGAGCTAGTGCACGCTGATGTATAATTAACTGAAATTGCTGAGTGCTGTACGCTCTGCAGTTGTTGTTCCAGTGTTGTATCGAAGCTTAATGGAAATATTTGACAGCTGCAGTACATGATGCAAACAAACAAATGACTGGAATCTAATCTTTATACAACAAATACAAATGTTTATAGTACAACATTCTCTGAACACAGCAAAGCTACTAACTATGGAGTTAGTATGTAACTCCTGCTCATTTCCTCACTTAGGAACTGAGCATGGCAAGTTCTCTCACGCACATAGCTTAGGAATTCAACTCATACAGCAAAGTCAGTACGTGTGGTTCTAATTCATTCAAACATTTAGGCCTAATTTGGGTTTACAGGTTGTTACTGTTAATGAAAACAGCACCATCACAGACCGAGCACCACAAGGAATGATCGTACTTGAGCCGGTGCATCTTCAAAGGCAGAATCTGGCGATGCTGATGACGCTGTAATGGCTTATCAAAGGGGAGTTACGACACAAGTATATGGTAAGATTACTAGTAACACACAGATAAGGGGATATGTCGAATGTGGACATGACACTGAATGTATATGCAAAAATTAATAAGTACATATTACTGACGGTTGGAGGATTTAGCCTTGTGCTTAAATACATTAAAAAACACACCTTCTTTTACTGCAGGCAACATTACTCAATTTCAGAAACTACCAATTCTGCTGATTTTAGCCTTTGTGAATTTGCCTCCTAACGCTGCACACACTAAAACAAAGCAAGCAAGTCTCTCTCTCACTTCTGATGCAGTTTCCAATCAGCCGACACTAATTAGACAGCAATAAACTGTTATTAATCGGCTGGACAGCATACAACGAGCCAGATATAAATGGTGGCTGTCAAGGCCTTATTCAGGAACCAAATGAGTATTCTCAGTTCACTGCCTGTGTGAGGCATCACCACCTATGTCCTCTAACAAATGTTCACTATTCACCGTACTCTTAATAGTGTTGGCCCCGCACACACACACACACACACACACACACACACACACTATGGCTGTTATATGCTATCTCTGAATGTAACGTCATTGTGAATAGCATGTCCAGAGTCTTTCAGAGGACACAGAAAGCAAAACCATCATACTCACAGCTTTACAGGCCCTGAAAACAGGTCCTACTATTAATTAGCTCGCCAAAATAAATGTCTCATAATTATCCTCCTCCTTCCTCTGTCTGGGTGATGTGGGCTGAGCATCTTCTTTGAGACCTCTCTCAGTCCGGCTTGCAGATAACGGCCCTAATAAATGAGAACCCTATTTACAAAGTCAGCTCCACTTTAGCCAATCTGTGCCTGGAGAGAGCAGTTAGGGCTGGAGAAATGAAAATGTGTATCGACAGAAAGGAGTGGGACAAGCTCCTCTAAGGCAGCCAAGACAATCTATTAAGGCCATGTTTTTCAACGTCTTGATTTCTACCAGTTTATCAGGTCTGTGAATAGCCTCACAAGAGGGGCATTTATGATGGAATGTGATTGGATTACACTGAGCACTAACCATGCGTGATTGGTTTAGCTGAAAAATATTAAATTCCTGTCTAAATGGACTGGGGGTCGATATTATGTCTTCTGCTCTGGAAGACAGGGTGGGGGGGGGGCAGGGGGCGAAGTTAGGGGATTTGATATTTTATCACTCATTTCATGCTTTAGTGCGGCATGGAGACTGACACTAATGCATTGGAAGGACGTGGTGCTGACAGCACACCAACATATTCATGTCCGATCACCCCTGGCTCAAGAATCTTCCGGACTGAGAATAATCCGTTATGAAAAGATGAAGTGGAAGTGGGTGTGTTCAGCTGTTCTTCTCATAAGTGGTTTTGAGAAGAAAAATGAAGTCATGGCCAAAAAGGATCGGAAATGACAATGGAACCGGAGGAGAAGGGGGAAAAACTGCATGGGCGTGGGATTTCTTACAGTAACTGTTAAAGACTACACATTCAGTAAAATCCCTGAATGTGGAAAACAAAAACAACACCTAATGTGGAGTGGAGGGAGGGAGATAAAGAGAGAAAAAAGAGAAAAATCCGTGAATAAATTCAAACTTTGTGTCCTGTGAAGAGCAAATATGAAAAAAAGGCTTAGGAGTAATGAAAGATTGTTTATGTATTCTGGCATGAAATGGGGCGGTGTTGTGAGGGCGGCAGGCGCGAGGAGACGGATGGACGGGAGTGACAGGCCGGTATTCATCCTGCACGCCCCAGCGGCCGGACTGCTACTGGCGCTCGACAGAGCAATAAATCACCAGCTCTCCAGTCTGTACCTACAGCTTATTACATCCAAGATGACAAATAAATAATAATCCCTGTCACGCCAGGCCTTTGCTCAAGGATTGAGCCAGAAACCTTTTGCTCATCACTCTTGATCTTAAGTGAAAACACTAGAACAAGGGAATTGAAGGCCATGCTTTACTGAGCTTATGAAAGTTGGAGTGAAAGAGAGAGGGGAAGAAAGGAAAGGGAGACAAAAATGAAGGGAGAGAGAAAGCGAGGCTGGGAGAATGATGCTGCCACTACAAAGCCTTTCTGGGTGTGAAGGGAAATGATCCAGTAAAGAGGGGGAGAGAAAGTGGAAGTGGGAGGGGGGAGAGAGAGAGAGAGAGAAAGAGAGAGAGAGAGAAAGAGAATTGCCCTTGTGCTCTGCAGGATGAGTGTCGCTCATTCAGTTGAATAGGGCTCTGGAGGATAAAGTAAATCAAAAGCCTTCATCACTAAACAGGACCAGCGAAGAGGCCGCAAACAGCATTTGCTATTTAGGTTGGAACAGCTTACCGCACCCATTACAATCCTCACCAGTTGTTAGAATTCAAATCATAAGATACCTCTTATTGCTATTATTGTGACTTACAATTTAGGCGACAGTTTAATTAAAAAGCACATGTTGACAATGAAGAAAACAATAAGGAACAGAAAACAATGGTACAAGCAAGTAAGCGAATGACCTCAATAGAGACTCTATTATGAGAGCTGACTAAGTATGGTATAAAACTATGAGTAAAAATACTCTTACATAATCAGCTTAGAGCTACTTCGCCGTGTCATCATGCAACAAATGTCTACCTTTTTTGTCATGAGGATGTTCCCAGACATAGACAACTGGTTAATTGTACATCAGGCATGATCTATTCTATACTAAATGACACTTATCTAAAAAAAGAAGAGTCAGAATAGAATAGTCTGATTGTTCAATACCACCCTCTACTACCCTTTTAAAAAACAAGTCTCCTCTCTTAAACAAGAGACAATTTACTTAGTGCTGTCCCACCATAAAAATTAAAAGCCTTCAACAACAACAAATGAAACAGCACCAGGGTATTGTAAATCAGATGCGTCACTTTCACCAGCTCACCCAGCCTGGGTATTTCATGGGCCTCTACACGCCTCTTGTTGTATATATATGTGTGTGTGTGTGTGTGTGTGTGTGTGTGTGTGTGTGGCAGTGTCTGCACTGTGTATATGCGAGTGTGTGTGGGTGTGTGCTACTCTACAAAGGAAATAGGGGCCTCTGATTAAAGAGTGCACTGTCATAAAGGTTACTGAATTGCAAATGGTCCTCTCCATCTTCCCTGTAATGGAGACCGGTTAAGAGGGAGAAAGAGAGCAAGTGTGTGTGTGTGTGTGAGAGAGAGAGAGAGAGAGAGAGAGGCAAAGAGAGGGGAGAGAGAGCGAGGTGCGACCATGATAGGAATATAAACAGGGAGTCTCAGCCAGTCCCCCAGTCTCAGACTTAAGTCCCAGTCCCTTCACAACCGCCACAAGAGACATTAATCACTGGATCACCAAGCCATGCTTAATTGCGAGTTGTATATCATGGTGCATACAGTGGCTAAAGGGGGAAGGAAACTCATTATTTTGGTTTGCTGGATGTGGGGCTGGGTGCGCCTCATCTGGACTCCACCACCTCTCCCTCTCTGTCACAGTACACCTGGGACCAACCTCAATGTGACAAGGAAAAATGGAGTATGCAGTCACCTCCTAATTAATATAGCTCTGCCACTATTGTTGTACCACTAAGGACATTCACGACTGATCATAAACGTACTCAACCGATCACACATGGGCACATCAGCAGCGGCCGGGGCTGAAGCAGTGTGACTGACGTACGAGGAATCATTCTATTAGCCACCTACGTGCAATATTTTTGCTTATCACCTGTAGTGACATCAAGATCTCTGGCTTATAAGTGGTAGCGTTTGCACTGTCAATAGTGGGAGGCTGCACTAAAGTCAAGGTCGCAAAGGTTTCCGAGATAGGCTTTTTCAGCTAAAAGAAAAATGGAACCAACTCCCAATCGGCCGCTTTTATTTAGATTTTTGCTAGTGCTTCTGTAGGCGATATGCTAATGAGGGGGACTTGATAAATGACTCGTAATATTTCCCAGACATTTTGCTTTCCCTCAGAAGTTTGCCAATCTGATGTAGCTTGAACATAATAAGGCATACTCAGTCATTATATCAATTTTTGTTACCCAGATATTTCAGCCCATGTTAGTAATGATGAGCAAAAAGCAAACGAACCAAGGGCAGAGCCTGGCACCATTGATCAAACACTGTCATTTAAGCACCGCTAATCCCACAGACACAGAGAGGGACACACACACACACACACACACACACACACGACACCCCCACACATAACAAACCCGCACAATGTATGCACAAATCTGTGCATGCATGTATACACATGCATGAATGCACCAAAAGACATGCATAAGCGCACATATTACACAGAGAGAAACACGCAGGCAAAGAAACAAAATGTAATGGGGTGTGATTATGGAAAATTATATTCACCATGTACACTGGGTTGAATAAAGACATTTCAATATTTCCCAGAAATACATCATTGGTTTATATGTTTCCTTAGCAAGCAAAATATACAGTGTCTCATTTTAATGACTTTCAATGACATTAAGTCTGTTCAGATCTAGTTAATAGTCCATAAATAGGCTATTATTCAAGACTGCCAGAGCTTTGGACTCATACATGACATGTTCCTCTTGTTTGCTGTACATTGTATTTAGGCATTTGGGAATATGCCATGTTGTTTAATGAATGCACGCCCCATTTTAATGAACACTGTATTGTTTTGTTCAATGCCTTTTTTGACTAAGCGAATATATTTCTTATACTTATCGCCTCTTTTCATGGGCGCGCCTAGTTAAGCTGTCTATAAAGTGCAACACCACAAAGTATAATAGCTCCTTTTTGTTTACAATATTTAGAAAATAGCATGAAACTAAAAGTGGTGTTTATTCACACCCTCATAATCACTACCTTTGGAGGTGGTCAAGAAAATCTTCACACCAATGCACCCGGCTGTGGTCTCGTGGTCAGGACTTCCTGACTCCCAAGAACCATGCCTGACCCCTCCCCAAGTTTAGCTCTTTGCTCTGAGTTGTAAAACTCCATGACCTGGATGGGAGGGAGGAGTACGGATAAAGGGTCAAACAACTGCTTCATAGTTAGGCAAGAGGTGAGGGACAGGTTCCATATAAATGTAAAAAAAGTAAAGGCCAAAATGCCTAAGAAGCAGTCACTGAGGGGTCAAAGTGCACACAGAGTTCACTGGGCCGGCACAGGTCATGGGGGGGAGGAGTGAAACAGGCACAAAGGAGAAACAACAAAGAATGCAAAACTGACTGACTTCCTTCACCTTAGTTTTTCTCCAATTAGAGATGCTGCAATGGGAGGAGGTGAGGATAAGATTAAAAAGAATGAGGTGGAAGTTTTTGTCCCCCCGCCATACATGCTCTTTGATCTGCACAGACAGAGATCCTGTTGTTGAGACCATGCTGTCCATTGCTAACTATATGTGGACAAAACAAACTCCAAGCACAGGCAGCTCTGCTGCAGCTTAAAACAACAGCATGTTTTCTCCAGAGATCCAACATATTCATAACAGCCTTTCAACACTTGTCAAAGGAAATTGACCAAAGGCAACCTCAAACACAAAGTCAGAAATCAAACATAATGGATTTTAAGTAAAAAGAGGTTGATGAAAATAAGATCAAGAACAGGAGGAATGCAATACAACTCAAGGAAGCTGCAGTACATATTCCCAGTGACCAACTACAATGTTATTTCAACAAAACAAAACATTCCGCTTTCTGAGAAAAAACATGACCATAGCTGACGAGGTTGAAAAGTGCAGCAGAATACTTAATACAGATCCCTAAAAAATTCAAACTCAGGGAACACACTTTTTTGGGGCCACTTAAACTACAAGACAGCCAACAAAAATATAAAACACGCTCAGTAACAATTGGGAGAAGGTTGGGATCTTTGGATGGAGATTAGACAGTGAAGCGCTAAGTCTTTCACAGCAAGGGGGCGCTAAGGCAACAAATCGACGTCAATCCTGAAAAGTGTAGTTGTGCTATAAATCTAAGACAGTAACTGTAATTAAATAACATTAGAAAAGTCAGTTTGGATCGTAAAAAAACACATTAATCTGTGCAAATATATTTTTAAGATGACACTGCATTCTGTGTTGCCGCTATGGGCTAAAAATAAGGATATTTCAAGGATTCACTTGAGCAGAATGTCGAGTGAAACACTGCAGAGGCAATCTTTCAGGCCATTTGCACAGATTTAGGTCCCAGTTCTTACTAATGCAATTGATAGTTCATCATCTCCCTTTTAATTAAAGAAGCCACTTAACAAGCTAAGTATATCCCCTGGAACAGGACACAGCAAAGGAAATATCTTTTCAGCATATTATTAAAAGAAATGCATCAACAGAGCAGGAGCACAATGGGCAATTAACAAGGCTCCAAGAAGCCATAAATCCTTCATTAACAAACAATCCTGTCACACAGCGCTGCGGTTGCAAGCAAGGCCTAAATTCCTCACCAGTCAGCCAGGCTTATTTTGTTAACATGAGTATATGTTAGGAACCTAGAAGCGAATGTAAACACCATTCTATGAGATCTCTGAGCTGTCACTTACAGGGGAGATTGCCCTGTCTGATTAGGACCAAAGCAGTACTGGCTTAGCTGAACTAATATTTGTACGGCCAAGATAAATCACTCGAGCTTTGTTTTACCACATGCTAGTCAGTCAGTAGTTATAGGCACAGTTATGCCTCTCCGCCTGCCAGGCTTAATGTCCTCTCTGACAAAGAATACTACATGTACAAAGTAATGAGCACAGACACCAGAGTGGATTAACTGGACCTGTTGAGAAGACAACCCCAAAATGTTGTTTAGAAAAATATCATCTTCTACAGCATTCTGCAACTTTTAGATTCAAAACGCAGCTTCTTTTGATGGAGCCCGGAGCAGTTAGACAAAAAATAAGATTTGCAAAAATTCACATGAAAGCCCTCTCAATAAGTCTGCTGTGCTGTTGTAGAGCTGATGCTGTACTACGCTACACTCACAAACTTTGGCAGGTAGTAAATCAGTCAACAGTAAATGCCATCTTTTATCAGATCATAAAATCTGCTTGTAGGCATTTAATTTCCCCCCCTCTTGTTTTAACGGGAGAAACAGGCAGCCTAGAGAAACCATGTTTTGTTTTTATAGAGGTTACAGGAAAAGTAGAGTGTGTGTAAACAGGGCTAAGCCAAGCACTTCTTATGGATTTGTTTTTGCCTGCAAGCGACAGCAACATGGTGAAGTGCCACTCTTGTGAAAGCAGGTATGAGTGTTCTACAGATTTTACTTGACAGATGAAGAAGGGAAGATTGCAAATGAATGTTTGTTTTCAGACAGTTACTACGCTAATGCTTCAAAGCAATATCTATACTGCCATCAAGACGTCTCGCAGGAAACCTTCAGACTTGAAATTAGGCCCAAGGCTTTGTCACATGGTGTTAGTCTAACCCTCATATTTAACCCTCATTAGGATACTACAGAATTCCAAAACACCAGTCCCTTTGTGAGTGACCTAGTCTTTCAAATAGTTTGATCTGTGTTAGTCAGAGGGCAATGAATAGAGGCATCAGTCAAACTATCTCAGCCAGTGCCAGTACCCCTCTTTGACCTTAAGGGGCAGTCTTTACTTACTTCACTTCTATTAAAGGCCTCTGTGTCTGGGGTAGATTGGCTGAGGAGCGGGCCTTGCCCCAGCCGCTGCATCACCCTACCCTTTACTAAAACCCCTCTGGCCTCTCAGAATGGCAGCCCTTATAAACACTATTCACTGTGCTCCCTTTTACACTAGGTGAGGTCAGAAGTTCAGCCCCCAGGTTTTAACAGTTAAGGCCGAGCTGTGAACTTGTGACCTCCTGGAGTGAGTAGGAAGGGGGAGAGAACAAGAGGGAAGAAAAGAAGAGAGAGAGTGNNGGGGGGGGTCATCTCTCTTCAATGCAGAATGGCTGGATTTACAGCTGCATGCTGACTGCATTGCAAGCACAGCAGAAAACACCTGATAGCATCTCCTTGGGGGAGGAACCGCCCGACCCCTTTGTTGTCTCACTAACAGTCATCCCAGCACCATAAATCATGTTAATTACTTGACTGATGGAATAAATCTTTAAAAAAGTCAGTCTGTGGCAGTGAGGCTTGGAACAGGAGGTTCCCGCACCGCGGTTCTGCTTGCTCTGCGTTATCTGTCATCCCATAGTCACTGTGTAATCTGTCCATTTGTTGTTGTCTGAGCGGGACTTTTGAAGATATGGATGGGCTGAGGGAGGGCTGGGTGTTTGTGACACAGACATCTACCAGTAATCCATCTTCCTACGGGTGGTCTCTAAGGGTGCATTTCATAAAACAAAAGCTGATGTTAAACTCAGGATCAGCAGGTTGACGTGTTTAAATGTAAATGACGCAAGGGTCTTTATTTAAGCCATAAACCAGAGAGTCAGAGGAAGTATTAAATCTTTGTTAAAATTATTATTATTGTTGTTGAGAGGAAGGTTTAAAAGCTAGATCAATCTTCCAGCATTCAGACTACAGAAAACTATTATTGCATGAAAATGAGGATAAAGTTATTTTTGAAAGCTATCTCTTGTGAAAGCATCCATAAATGACATATTTATTTCCTATTGCTACCATGCTGCCAGATTACATAGAACTGCAACAGGCCGACTCAGAGCCACAGAGCAGCATGCCAAAGACATGAAAGGTCATTCACACACAATAACAATCCCTCTAAGAGTGCACTCACAGGCTTGTGGGTAATTACAGTTCTTTCGCTGGAGTGTTTTGTGTTTCGCTTTGCTTGTTCTGTCTCAAAAGCTAACAACCACTCATTATTCACGGTTTGAGTTGGGCTTTTTTTTTTCCCTTCAGCAGGGCAAATTACACACAAGAGTGACAGCTCTCAGAGAAAGACAGGACCAACAGCCTCGCCGGGTCCTGGTAAGTGCAGTCTTAAATCAAGGGGGCAGGGACGCTGACTACAGCCCTGCAGTCTGTTGACTTTGTGGCAAGGGCAGCAAAGGGTTGGAGACATGGATATACTGTACCCTTACAGTGCCCACTACAATAAACTGCCTTCCATAGCAGCCATAAAGTCTCTGTGATATACTATTCTAAGATACTTGTCCAACACTTCATATCTTAAAAACTGTGCAATCTATCCACTGCAGGAGGTTCTGGTCCAAACATAGAGAGGGCTGTCCTAATTCTAAGATAGGGAGTTTATTGAGGCGTGTATATCTGTGTGTGTGCAAAGACTTCGAGCCCTTCAGGCCTTCACTGGCACCACACAGGGAGGCTAGCACAGACAACCAGAACTCACACATACTTGTACATGCACACACACACACACACACACACACACACATCTAACCTGCATGGTTAGTTTGGGGAATGCTTCTCCTGTGGAAGGATTTATGATGGCAAACAGAGGGTAATGAAACCCAGAGAGATATTTACTGTCAGTGTCAGAGCTTATTATCCCGGGGAGGAAAATGGGGTCAACAAGAAATACTTGCAGAAAACTGGGTGTTGTCTCTTGTCTGAAAGGCGAAAAAAAAAACAACAGTCTTCCCTCTGTGTCACCACAGTTCCAAGATCTCAAACAGTGAGGTCAGTGTTGAAGCATCAGACATCAATAAGGCAGGAATAAATGTGCAATTCACTGAGAACGTCTGATGTTCTGATTATTTTTCCGTAGCATTCTGCCCACGGTGCGCCATTTAATTACTCCGCTATGGTCCATAACTTTCAGTGCGCAGCTGATGTGGCATCTCCCTCTCTTTAAAGTGTACACAAGACAACCATGTGAACATCAAGATGATTTATACTCACTATACAGAAGTAGAGACTTTGTCTGACGCACATGCCACTGTCTGGCATCAAATTCAATGACAGAACATTTATTAGAATACAGTCATTTCATGGCTGAGGCAGTGCTTTAATTTGACCCAAGACATAAAGCTATTCTGCCTGCGTTCTACAGGCTTGCTGGCCCCAACATAACAAAACAGGGAGGTCGCATTTTAAACAGCAATCCACTACAACATCACTGTAGGCTTGGTTTGTTTCAAACAGCCATTGATCACCGGTTGTACCTTCCTCAAGTGCAGCAGATAGTCACAGTTGCAGTTGCAGATAAAACCTACAGTCAAATGGTGATCTCTCTGTTGACCGAGTTTTAAAACTATAAAAATATTTGGAGTAAAAGATATCATATTACCAAATGGTACTATTTTATTTCACAGGACAACGAAGCAGTTTTTACTATGCATTTATTTTTTACCTGTTAGACCTTCATATGGACGTTTCACCCTTACAAAGTCACCATGATCCTGCTCCCCTTTAGTCTCTTTTGCCATTTTTCACATACCAGGATTATCGTGATAATGCAAGCCAATACCGCAGTATTGATCATGGCATTTACCTTGACCGCTTAAGAAGGGCTCATCAATACAATCAAGCAAAAATGAATGAGCTGTCCAAACAAGCTTCTCTACAGATAATTATCACGTCCAGAAGATCATAAAAGCACAGAGCTGGATTGGATGTGTTCACGGTGGGACAGCAAACGCTCCTGTGATGCTCGGTTTGAAGAGGAATACAGTGGTATAATATTAAAACCAGACGAGTGTTGATGCATTCCCATTCACGCACGACTCCACTGAACCAGAGCCCATGAGCACATTCAATTATTCTTCTCCGAAGCCATTACGGGGAGAATGGCTAATATTATCCCCGCCTAATGGCAGATAATACACAATATTCGGGAGTTCAGTGTACTAAGCATTTGCACAAGCCTTAGTAAAGTCCCATACTTAATCATCCATCTGGTACTCTGGGGAGTAGGTTGGAAAAACCAGAGGCAACATTTCTGTTGGCACTGAGGCCAAGCTACAGCAGAACTGTACATGTTCATCAGAGAAGCATGAGAGGAGGCAGGGATAGAGCTGTAGTTCGTAAGTTGTAAGATTATAAATTGATGAAATGCGTTTTTGTTGTGGCGGATTGCGTATTCTGCATTAGCAACATCTTTTAACTTAAAGGACAATAAAAGCTGAGGAAGGAGAATTAAGGAAGTTAAGGTGTGACAAGCATTACACAACGTTAACATGAACAACAAAAGGCTACAACTGACCTAAGTTAGGCGAAGCGCTTCATGAATATCAAACAGCTCCTCTGGAACTTGTATCCTTAATTTTGCACCATCATTTCCTCTGGGGAACAAACTTAAATAGATCACATTGGTTGAGATCCATTATCCATCACAGCAACCCCATTCATCTCAAATGCATAATTTCTATGGGTGATGTGTTGCAGTTCCCAATGCATCAACATTATTTATGGTTTGACATTATAAAAGTAAGTGCATAATTTATGGGCCTAAATTAATGCACTACCTTCCGTGTGCTGTCTGTTTTTCAGAGATCCAAAGCCAGATTGCCGCATGCCAAAACTATGGAGCAATCCCATTTAGAGCGGAGAGCCCACAGCAGCCGTGATTTATGACAGTAAATTAAAAAGAATGAAAAATTTATGACAGCAATTTGTGGGCAGTCATAAAACTATTATAGAACTTTGAAGTGGCGTTTTGTCCTTTTGCATGTAAGTGATGCAAGATGATCCAATGTTACAGAAATACCGTAACTCCTCTCATTTGAAAAAGATCACCACTGACTGGTTGTGCTAACAATGTGTATCAAAGTCGGGAAGTTAACTGACAGACAATTTTAATGAACTATAATGAACTACAATGTTTTAGAAATCAACACATCACTACAGCCAGTGCATGCCCGCTAAATGTATTCAACTTCTCTTTTGCATGAAATCGAAGCCCCAGCTGGCATTTGAGTGGATGCCAAGCCATGATTGAATGAAAACCCATCCTTGACTGACAAATGACATATTAAGCTTTCAGTCAGCAGAGGGGGGGGGGGAGGCATGTCAGTTACCTGCTACAGCAGAAACTCCACTTGTCAGTCTGCCATTGGCAGGGCTAAACAAGATCTGAAATGTTAAAAGCCCTGCACACCATAGTTTTTCACTTCCATGTGCGTCCCAGGCACTTAGACATATCAGCCATGTGACGGCTATGAATCAGTGTCTGCCATGAATGTCAGAGTATCGCATTCATAAGTGAAATACCATTTGTTAGGCCTGTGGGCATGCTCCTCTGGTTTCATGCAGGATATGAGAGAACATCAAAATGACAGACAATTGACTCCTGAATATTAATGGAAAAGTGACCTTCATGAGGAAGAATACATCATGGGGTATATCGTCATGACATGTTTCCTATAGGCAAATTACACATACCCATTTAAATGGCAGTGTTAAAGTTAGTGTTTGTGTGTGTAATTATGTTTGTGTCTAGTCCATGTGCGGGCCATTAATAAAGATCTGAGTGTGCATGTGACAGAGGTCTGTGGGCAGTGTTGGGCAGCTCTGAGTGGCCCTCTCCTTGACTCTGAAGGTGTTGATTATGGATGATTAATGGCATAAAGGAACAGGGAAGGAAAGGTCATCTCCTGGGTTTTAGAGGGAGCAGCTACACTGGGAGTAATTAAGACACTTGTGTAAGCATGATTAATACGCACACACTGACGCTGTGCACGGTAAACAAGGCAACCAGATGGTTGAGCTATGGACTTTGAATTCTTTTTCTGTGAGTACAGCAAGATATAATAGTGACTGTATGGCATGATTTTGCAATTTCATCCTAGACTCCATTTAATTCAGGTAAATTGTTAACAGCTTACCTATTTTGAAGAAATTGACGCAATCAGCATTGTACAGGATCCAGCAAAACAGGCAGACATGAAAAAGAGAAAGTAATATTTAGTGTTAATATCTATTACAACATATTGCATTCAATGTAAAGTTATACAACTGATTAGCACATTTGTGTTTTTTAACATGCATTTAAAGGTCTGACATGTTCCCACGTACTTGATTGATGCAGCTAATAGGCTTAGGCTACATTACATTGCTATAGCTGTTCAGAGCAGCATTTGAAAATGAAGATGAGCCAACCTAAGATGACCCATTGCCACGTGAAAAATCAATCATCATCAATATGTTCCCACCACAGTCTTCTCCAAGATAGAACATATCGGCACATCCTGTAACCAGCTTTTACTCATATTACACAAGCCTTCATGTATCATATAGCGCGTACTCATGGGCAGCACATCAGGTTGCACTTAAACTACAGCAAAGCACTTATAATTATTATCCTATATCTTGATGGATGTAGTGATGTAGAGGTGTAGTGACAGCTCAACCAAAAACGCATCACAGCATTTATATTTTTAATTACAGCACAGGCTTTTAATAACATGTTGCACTGTTGCTTCAAACTCATGTTAAGTATTTGGAAAAACTGAAGCTCCCACTCAGGCCTCTCTCACCCTGTGGTCTCCTCTGTCATGTGACGGGCTTCTACAGAAGGATTAACTTCACAGTGCACATGAGTTGGGGCAGCATGGGAGACAGGTGTCACTTCACTCCAGTAAGCAAAGCTAACTTCTGCTCATTCTGCTGTCTCATGTCTCCATGTCTGATTTGTGAGTCCCCCACCTTTGCAGGACACTGACTTATTGCAGGACTTTAAAGGTTATCGGACAGACAACATGATCGCGCAGGGTCTTAGGTTTAGTTTACTAAGAGAAAACAGAGAAACATCCTGGCAAGATGTCATTTTATGTGTGTAACTGACAATTACACTGATCACAATGTTGTAACAGCAAAAAATACACCACATTGGTAATAGTTACACCATCTATGCGCACAACACAATTAGGTTTATGATGACTGATGAGTGTGATGGTCACCAAGGACTCATACTAATAGCGCTATTAAAATAATAGCTGACAAAGGTCTTCAGCTTTAGCTCTTGTCTAATAATCACTGACAGTAGAATAGTACAGCTATAATCACTCTGACTAAACTCATTATGAAGGCACGGGGGCTTGGGGGCTGTAGTTGTTGAGAAGTTAGAGCAGAAGCATGGGGAAGTGGGGACAATGAGGAGAAGGAGAGCCAAGCGGAGGGAAGTGTTGATACATGCCGAGTGAGACAGTATGCAGCTGGGAGAGACACTACCATTCTCCACGCTGTTCGTACATCGCCTCCGTCCTTCACTTCCTGTTACTTATCTGTATTCTGCTCACACATAGAAAAAAAAATGTTTTCAAGTTCATGCATTCTTGTAAAGTTAGGTCAACATCCATATAATGTCTTCTTACATAGGCATAGTAATAACTGATTTATGTGCTATGGGATAACACACAGCTGTCTCCTCCCGATACTTGTTGAGACAGAAGGCCCTGTGTCAGAGTCTTCTCAAGTTAATTGTAAGTGAGTTCCAACATCAGGCCTACAGTATGCTGCCCGGCTTCACATGTCAACAAACAGAAGACTACCAGGGCTGACAGTCACCAAGCAGCTCCACACGCTAACCCAGCCTCTACCAGAGGCCCTGCGATGTGATAGCGCCGCAGAAGACAAAGGGATGGGCTCCATATGGCCAGGAATCACAGCCTTCAAAAAGAAAAAGAATGGAACCGTGAAGAGAATCTGTATGACAGCGCCAAGAAGCAAGCAGCATGGAAATGGGATCCCAGCCAATACAACACTGATTTGGTGCTAAAGCTGTTTATAATATAAAGAGTGCAGGGAAGATCAGACTGCTTGAATAATTCTATGTTTTAAATCTAGGGCAATAAATCGTATGTGTGAGTGCATTTTGTGTTTGTAGTTTCTTTTTTGTTATCATACTTTCTAGGTCAAAGTTTTGCGGGTTTCCAGTACGATTGGAGGGGGTTTGAATTCATGTAGAAACCGTTTTAACCACTCATTCATCAAGAGCAGTCCTGTTTAGTGCATATTTGGACAATCTGGAAAACTCTTATTCCTGAGTAAGATAGAAAGCAGGACTTTTCACTTCCTAACACAAAGTGCACACAAATGTTGGCAGCATATTTCCTGTTGGAACCCCGTGTCTCCTTTGTCCCATCCAAGTTTGTTAAACCGCTGTCATTTCAATTGTTCTGCTATAGAAAAATTATAATCCACCTGTCAACAATGACAGGGTGTTGGAAAACTTGGATAATGGATAGCGTAGGGCCCTGAAATTCCAACCGGGCCACTTACTGCCAACTAAAACCATTACAGAATGACAATTCTTTTTCAGTTTATTTGAAAATTGCACTGAATCACCACTGCCTCTCTGACCATCTAGCCACAATCAATTTCCACAGCCAGACCCAGATATGAATGAGAGAGGGGAAAATGAAATATTGACTTGTTTGGTAAGGGGGTTTTATCTCCTTCCATTGTTGACAACACCATAAAAACTCCATCCAGCTCACTTAACTATTTCACCATAGTGCAGATAATAAGAATGCAACTCAGAGATAGTGGCCCTATATTTAGGGTTACACTGACATTGAATTAATAATTTGATTCATGAGGCCACTCCGAGCTATTTCCATAGGTAATCAACCTTAAAAGGGAAACAGTAGTGTCCACAATTAGAGATTAATGCTGTCTTTGGCCAACTTGCTCGCTGGCGTCATCAAGGTAATTAAGGAAAGATAAATTTCCACAGTTTAACATAACAATGAAAGTCGAGTAAAAGACATAGAATGGGTTCTGCTTGCACTTGGACTACATTTTGTTGCATAAAATAAATTAAAATGAAAGAAAAAGATAAATAAATGACTAAATGTAAAATCCTGTTAAGATGGAAAAAAATTCAACATAGTGTTGATTCCCCTGGTGACCTCTGTACAGTTAGCACGCCGTTAGTTCACCAGTGTTGTGCAGGATTGGTTTTGTTCACACTCGGGGCCTTTACACCAACGGCCCACTGACAAAAGCCGAGAGGGATCGCTTTGATCTCTGCGCCTCACTAAATCAACACCAGACAAGGTTCACGCAAAGGTCGGCAAAGTCATCTGATCGTCACATTCCAAAACCAAAGTATTTCATGACAGCCACGCACCGGTACAGGTTAAATGTCACCAAAAGTTCAGGCATGACGACGGAAGATGGACAAAGTCAACATGAATGCAAAATGAGAAAGATATCGGCCAAAGCAGATAAGAAGAGCAAGTAATGTGGTTTTATCGCTGCAGTTAGTGGATTTAAAGCACTGAGACATATGGCATTCATTAATTATTTATACCAGCTATGATACAAATTTTTGTTCAGAGGTTATTAAATAAAAAATTTACAATAGAGTAGGACAGCTGAGAATTTACAGAACAAGAGAAAAGGTGGTTTTGTTCTTTTAAAATACTTCTGCTCTGTATATACTATGGAAATAAAAAGTTAGGCTGAAGTGGGTCTGGGTTTACATCACTTCACACCATTTAAACATACTGTATACACATTTTCCGAGCTTTGATGCTGAGCAGAGGCAAGGATAGCAACAGTAATGCAGTCCATGTTCAGATCACACAAACACAGCGGTTCCCTGTACTATACAGCCATTTACACAGGGTCACTAGTCTTCACAGGAGACCAAACCTATCATAACACAGCTGTGAGTACAGACCTCCTTTGTATTCTGAGAAAAGAAAGGGGGGTAAAAAAGATGATCCAATTAAAGTTGTATATCATTCGGCTCTCCTCTGTCAGTGCATATTCCTCTGGCTCTATTAGAAGCCAGCTCCTCCCAGGCAGGCCAGTGTAGCTCTGTAATTACACCTCTTCCTCTGACAACCTGCATGATTGTTTTCCTAACACTGTATTACTTCGTTAGTACTTTGCAGTGCGCGTTATTTTTAAACTGTCAGTCTGGCCCGACTCATCCCCCCGATCTGCACTCGTCTGTTTATCATAACAATCATTAATAACTGTCACTTGCCAACATCCATAGAACAAACTCATTGCCTCATTACCATGTTGCAGCGTTTGTTCCGGCGCAGCGCCTGTGTATCGCTCACAACAGGGCCAAGCCAATTACTTTGCTGAAATGGAATCGCATTAATCAAAACTTAACAAGGTGGCAAATTTAAAGATATCACATTGCAAAAGACAGCATAACTAATATGTCACTGTCATGGTTGCTGTGGAGGTATGCAGCAGGCAGGGACTAAATATATCACCTTCCAGGTCGGTATGAATTTTGACGTTTCATATGATCTGAGAAGTATTAGAGACAGAATGGACCATACAGAGCCGAGCATTGGCTGCTTCTGACTGTCTCTCCACTGAGCAAATAGACATACAGAGGGCAGGAAAGGTGGAGGAGCGCAGGGGAGATAAAGAGAGAGAAAGAATCATACAGACGGAAGAGTGACACAACAAAAGTGAGTTAAATAAACCTGAATAAAATAGGGAGGACAGAAGTGGAAATCATGGGGGCAGTAGAGGGACAGGAAGAGAGTGCAAGAGGAGAAAAGTGGGAGGAACAGAGAAGAAGAGGAGACGGCAAGGGAGGCGCTTAAAGACTCAGAGAAATGGTAAAGAAGAAAGGAAGGTGAAGAAAAAGAAGCATAAAGGGAGATAGGGATAGAGGGATGGACGGGGGGGGCAGTGAAGTAGAAACAAGGAGAGGGAGAGGGAAAAGGGAGAGGGAGGAGGAAGCGCCGAGCGTGTCTCTGAGAGCGCCAGCAGGCGGCAGTTCATCATGTCTCCCTTCACAGAGACGTTTTCTTTTACACTTTAAATGATGATACTCATCAATCACGGGCTGACAGCTGCATCAAGCCAGCTGCAAACATGCAAAGGCCAGCAGTGTGAAACCTGCTGACGCCACCCATCGCTGCATACAGGAGGAATCAGTCAGCCACTCGGCCTCCGCCCAGGATTTATCTGCTCTCACAACACACCAGCTTGCTTTTCTCTCCGGCAAACCTAGAGTAAATACAATCCATTTTAACAAAAGTACTCTCGCATGGGTTTGAGATGTGATATGTAGGCTTACTTTCACTGAGCATGCAAATTTGCAGAGTTTTTAATTAATATACAATTATTGTTATTATTATTATCATCAATCATAATATATAATAATAGTATATGTATGTATATGGAAACAAAAATAATTAAGACGAGCACACTACCACACGTTTAAATACCATCTGTTTCACACTTCTTTTATTTAAGACAAATATTTAGGAGTATACAGTAAAGGGAAAGTTCGACGGTGTTTCCAAGTAAGACTGAAGTCAAGATATATTTGACCGCTGACTGATTGGACAAGGCTTGAATCTGGAGTGGAGCTCGCTGGCTGGGTTTTTTCTTTATCAGAAAACTACAGTGGCAGGCTTTAACACCGGTGTCACAACACATGGCTGCAGCTCTTGGGGGAGTGTGCACATCAACCACATCAAGTCAGAGGTCAGATGATCCTTGACAGAAATCCCTATTTGGATCCAGGCACATATTGATGGATGTGAGAAATGGATTCATATGTTCAAACATTACAATGAGAAGTTGCCGTGCTGCAGGTTGAGGACAATTGAAAATTAAAAAAATGTGTGGTGTAAACCAACTGACTTTCCCATGACTGATTAGGAATAAAAACATGGTTACTGTATCTGCAATTCATCTGCATTATGAATCTATCATTCAAGGAGACAAAAGGCAGTCCTTGGTGCCAGAGGTTATCCATACACACCTCATGCACACTACTGGTCTTAGATTACTCCCTTCAGCCATCCTTCACTTTCTCCTCCTCCTCCTTTTATTTAGCGTTCTTAGTGACTGCTCATTTCTAGCGCTCAGACAGAGGTTGGGGGG